>JARHVA010006430.1:510000-852500 GCA_037957365.1 Torreya grandis
AGTTAGAAAATATTTTGAACAAGACTATTAGTATGTCCCATAAGGATTGGGAGGCTAGACTTATTGAAGCTATTTGGACTTACAAAATCATGTGGAAGACTACTATAGGATTCACCCCATATGACTTGGTCTATAAGAAGAAACTTGTCGTGTTAATTGAATTTGAGCATGAGACCTTATGGACAAAACTAGAACTTGGGATGGATATATCTAAAATATAGAAATAAAGGCTTATACAACTTAATTCCTTAGATGAATATAGATAATAGGCATTATAGAACACAGAACTTGTACAACACCAGCATATTAGATGGCATTATAAGTACATTAAGACCAAATAATTTAATGCAAGAGATTGGGCCCTTATTTTTTATTCAAAATACAAGGATCAAAAGGGAAGACTTTAGAAAAAATGGCTTGGTATATTTGAGATTTAGCATGTTTATGATAATGGATTAGTGAAACTCCAAACTATTAATCTGATAAGATTCCATCTATTAGTCAATGGCCACAAACTAAAGTTGTTCAAAAAGCCACTCACATAGGAGGACTTTACCAAGTATATATGCACATAATTATAAAATGGATACAATGATTTATTGGATCAACAAGATGTCTCATTAGATAAAGAGAGAACTAGCCAACACATAAATGAAGAAGGAGAGGCAAACATCCTATCCCTCCTCTGCCATGAAGATTGAGACCTTCACTTGGTCCTTGACTAGTTACCCTCACTACTGACTTGGAAAAGACCCAAAATAAACATTATACTATAGGCAATAGTTAGAGTAAAAAAACTAATAATGAAAACCCATTTTGAGCATTGTTGGTAGTTTTTGGCTAGAAAACAAGCTTGTTGGCTACCTAGAACTATAAAATGGGCCTAAATAGAAAATTGTAGACACCTAAAATTGGCCACCAATAACCTCCAATAAGGATTTTAACCAATTTCTACCCAAAATGCATAATTTGGCCTAAAAACATACAAAATTATGTGAAAATAATATATTCAAGTGCTGATTTTGGCCAGGGTATCCCTAAATGGGGAGATGTAATTTATGGGCTAGCTAACTTTGATCAATTCATTTTGAGTCAAAATGCCAAATTTGCACTTGCATTCTTTGGACTAATCTTTCCTATCAAATATTTTACACAAGACTTGTGCCTTTGTTATTTGTTGTTGGCAACATCCTAAATAGGAATACACATCCAATGTATCTAAGGTGGACTTCCAATTCCAATCTAGTCAAATTTAGGACTAATAATAAGACATTTTGATCAATTTGAATAATTTGTGTATAAAGTGCTTAATCATGTTTAAGAGCTAATTAACCCAAATTAAGGCCTAATCAAGAATTCCATGGAGACTTGTTGAATACTTTTTTTTGGAAATGAATATGGAATATCTACATCATCAAGTGACATCATTTCTTAGGAAGACATCTCTAGGTAATAAATTCCACAAATATCAAGATTCATATCCTCCATGCCTCATCAATGCCTTCCATGATGCCATCCATGCCTCTTAATTAACCCTTATTCTAATGCCATGATGAGGATACTTACTAACATAATTTTAAAAATTGAATTAATTCTCAACCACACATCTCAATATTGAGATGCTTGGTTGAGGTTGATTCTGATCAAATCCAAAAATATATAAATAAGAGGCCTCACAGAATCATTTATAAGCTTAATTAGTGCAAAGTTATAATGCAAGAATGGTTCCAAAAAGCTTCAAGAAACTAGTTTTATAATGCCAAATTGATTCTAAGCCAAGCCAAGCCAACGCCACAAGGTGCCAAGAGGAGATGAAGGTAGCCACACTCTATTGAACAATGCCTTTTAAAGCATAAGTTGAGCAAGCAACTACTACAAAGGCATTTGGAGAATTCAAGGAAGGTGAAGGAACTCTTGTATTTGATTCCTTGCTTTTTAGTTGTGTTTTCCATTTGTTTTTGTTAACTAAGTTCTCCCTAATGTCTAGGCCTAGAGATGTTATGTTAATAGTGTGTTTATTTCATCTTGTTTTCATTTTAGAACTACCGCCATACTAACCATCCTCTCTTAAGTTAAATTCCTCGGTCACATAATGGCATGCTTGGTGGGACTAGATGAAACCTACACCTAAAGGAGATCCTTCTACAACCTTTAAAAACTTATTTAAGATTTTAAAACTCTTGCAAATTGGTTTTATAACTTTTTTTTGGCATTTTTGGTTACCACAGTTTTTACATAGTAACTGACATTGATAGAAATAATGACATCAGTTACTTGGCTTAACCGATGTCAATTAGTAGAAATGAAATCGATCAGATCTTAGTTAATCATAACTAATGTCAGTGGTATTAAATAACATCTATCACTATGTTTTTTCAAAAACATAGACCCGAGACCTACTTTTCCAAAGTTTCTTGTTTCAAAATCAAAAGAGCTTCAAAATTAAAGGACATTATAACAATTTTGCTATAGGACCAAATGGGATATTTTCTCAAAAAAAGTTTAAATCACTTTTGCATGCTTAAAGTTGGATTAGGAACTTTGTTTTGGTGTTTAACAAAGAATTTAGATATTTTTGGTGAATGTTTTCAAAGTTTACAACTAAGAACAAGGTGTCAAATGAACACCACCAAACATTTAATTTGGGTTTAAAATTAAACACACTTGTCAATTTTTACATGCAATAGTTGTTTAGATTAATCTTGTTTGGGAAAAAGAGGGGTGTTGCATGTATGCTCTTCCATTTTTCCCCTATAGGGAACCCTTGGAATCAAAAGCACCATTCCTATTGCAAGTATCCTTGTCCAAGGCTTAGAAAGAAAGTCCTCTAAAGCACTCCCCAAAAACTTGTCAAAGTTTGGGTGATCTTGAAAATGACCCTAAAGTCTTTATAATTTGATGCTTTATTTATTTATGCATCTTGGCTTGCGAGGGGGACTTCATCACTTCCTGTAAGTTCTTTAGTGAAGCTTTGACTTGGGGTTTCATCTCTTGGCATTGACGCAACTTGACTCTTTTAGATTTTCACATGAGATGTAGTGGCACTTTGGACGTCATACTACACTAAACAAATAACATGATGTAGTAGTTACAAAAATTACTAGACCTTTTTTCAATAATTTGAGTGATAGGGACCCAAAATATATGCTTTTATTTTGCATTGTTTGGCATGAAAGTCATTATGAAATTGATTCCCCTAGAGCATTTGGAAACTTGTTAGAATTTAGACAAATCCCCACTCACCATACAAGTATTGTTTGTGTAAGGTGTGCCTCAAGGTCCATGTCACAATAATATTATTTGAGAGAAGTGGGGGGGGGGGGTTGTAAAAAGCCTACTATATAATGTGCATTTACTTTTAGATAAACACTTAAAATCCTCTCAAATGTATATTGATGGATTTTAATAGTACCAAGCAACCTTGTTAGTGTAGGATCTAATGGTCATTAATTAGTTGATATTGTCCTTGTTTAAAGTCTTGTTTGGAGTCAAAACTTGGTGTAAAAAATAATACAAACCTAACATATAGTCCAAATTTTCCTTTGAACAAAGAGACGTTATGTTGCCCGCGTGAGACCATCCATTTGCCTTGTTCAAAGTTCATCAAAATTTTGAGAGTCATATCATCCACTTTGGCATAGTTATGTTTCCAAATTGAGTCTATACCTTTACCAAAGTTTTTCAAGTCCTTCAATTATAATTTAAATTCAAAATTACACCTTTACAAGTTCATAAGGTTGATGTGTTAAGTGGGTTCACCATTTGCACTAAACTTGAGGGAACTTAGGTTTAATTTCCAATTTAGGTTGAAGGCTATTTTAGACTCATAATCATCATCATCACTTGATAGACTTAAGACATTTTGTGATAAACACTTGCATTTTAATTCTATATACCACAACATTTTGAGTCAAGAAAAGTAGTGTTATGCTGTCAAAATTGTGGAAAAATGTCTTTGCATTAGAGAGTCTTTGGGAACAAATTTTTTTATCACACCATTTGGGTAGTATAGAATCATTACATTTACAAAATTATTTCAAATGTTGTTTCATGGAACTTATTACATATAATTCCAAATTTGTTCCTACATATTCAGACTGATCTAGATGTACTTTTGATCCTTTATCTAAAGCACAGTTATACCATTCACCTTTATATAGATTGTTTTTACAAAAGAACCAAGTTTTATACCATTATTTATGAGAAAATAAACTATTTATAAAGTGACTTTTTTCATACCTTATACCTAGTTGACCAAGTTCATGTCCAAGAATCGAATGCCTAGTGTTTGTTAGAAGTGTTTCAAATTTGTTAGATTAAAATTTTCATCTATTTTCAAAGTATAGATTTTGATGTCATTTGGCTAAGAGTCCTATCACATGCCTTGTTTGAGCATAGATTTTGATGCCACATTTGGCCAAAAGACCTAACAACTTTTAATTTCCTAGATTAGACTGATTTGAAACAATTCAACCTTAGAATTTGGCATTTCAATTTTTCAGTCCATTTACTTGCTCATCTTTGTGTGAATAGTGAAATGCTATATATTTTATTCTAACTTGTTTTCTCACAAATATTTCCATACACCTTTTGATCCTTTTGATCCTTTTGAAAAATCTAGACCAAGTTGAAGGCATCATTTGATTTAGATTTTGTTCTTTTTTAGAGTTTGTATAACTCTTTGACCTTTTATTGCCAAGAATTGAATATAGATCCCACCATATATTCTACACTCATAGTGGACTCATGTACAATTTAGGGATTAGTAATGTAGTTGTGTAGGAATAAATGTTGTAAGATCCCTATGCAGATAACATTGCTTATGAGATGGATTCTTATCCTTCTTATAATACTCAATCAGGGGAACAAAGCCAAGATCTATTGGCTAATTATTTGGTTAACACACCACCTTACATAAAATAGGACCAAGAAATGATGGATGAGTTAGTACTTCAACAACCATATTTTACTATTTCAAATTCCACATATGATCCATTTTTATTTGAGTGACATTTGTTAGAAAACAAATATGAAATTTTGGTTAGGGCCATAGAGGTCAGGGATAAGTTCCAGTAGATTTCCCCTATGAAAATATACCATGTCTAGTAAGAGTGCCCCAAAATATTATTTAAAATCAATAGGATTCTTCTATCAATCCTATGCCTTTAGTCCAAACAATGTACCAAGACCCCAATTTATCCAATCTAGGCAAAAACATCATGAAAGATCACTTTAACTAAATTTGAACAGCATACCAAACCTACCTAAATTTAGCACATGATTTAAATTAGATGAACATGGTAAGTAAGCCTCTCATTGACCTAGTACCTTCAATAGGAGTGTTGATGGAATTAATTGGACAAGAAAATCCAAGTTCTAACCCATTTGTACAAACCACTTCAATAGATAACTTGATACATATGCTAGTTATTAAAGAAGTGTCTTTATATTTTATACTAAATAGTGAGCCAAATGTAGTATACAATGTGCAAACAACATCTAATCTTGATTAAAGTGGTACTAACAAACAAACTAGCCAACAACATGTACATATGGTTAATCTTATAAGTAGATCAACATACTAAGGAATAAGAGTTTTTATACCCTAGCCTAAACCAACCATTTCCTCAAGTGTACAACCTATAAGATTAGATAATCAAACAATAGCTAATGTTACTCCTCAATAATAAAATGTGATGAATCCTACTCCTCTTCAACATGTAGCAAGTGGTATTCCACAACAGTAGACATAGTCTAGTGTATAAATGTAATAGAGGATGAGTATATTGCCACCTCAACTAGGGGGAACTAATATTCCACCTTTTCAAGTAATGAAAAACATACCTCTTCAAACACATAATAATATGCTAGTCTAAAACCAAGCAATGACTAGCCAACAATGTGCAAATATTGGTCAATGATAGATGTCAAATCTACAACATGCTTTCACTTCTTCACAAGGATTCATGCAACAAGGAAGTCCCCATGTTTCTCAAGTACCTACTCAACAACCATTGGTTCAAAATCTGATAAAAATCTAGAGATAGGGTCTTGGTTCATAAGTTCCCACTCAATTGCAAGGTTTGATTAGTCAACACCATGTCCCTTTCCAACCATAGCAAGCACAGTGTAGTTATATCCCTTCATCCCAACCACAAACACTCCAAGTTAGACCTTTATCACCAACCCAAACTAGAATATCACATAGCTAAATGTGTAATTCCAAGTACATCCCAATCCACCTATGTATATTCTTGGTCCATTCCCCAACCAAGCCAATATACCTCAATAGGTGTCTCCATCATACCCTAGTTAAAGTGTCCCACTTGTGACCTCCCAACCATCTATCCAAAACAATATTCTCCCTTAAACCAATATCCCTTCTAGTTTCCTATCCCAAGAATTGAAATAGATGAAGGATGCAATTGTTATCATTCAGGCAAAGTAAGTAGACTAAAAGTTCAAATTGGATGACATATGTTCCTATCCATTCAACATGGAGTATTTATAGACACCATTTCCTCTAAGATATGAAACACCAAAATTTGATAAGTATAAAGGGAAATGTGATCCTAAAGCTCATTTGACTAAATTCTTTGTCGCACGTCAACCAGTGCCATATAGTGACATATACCTTTTGTTGTTGATTCTAAGGATCCTAGCTAGAAAGGACTTGGAGTGGTTTTTAACTTTACCCAAGAATTCAGTAACAGACTTTGATGATCTTTCTAATAAAATTTTGTAACAATTTTCCTATAAGCTTGAGCATGATATTTCATTATTGGACCTAACACAAGCAAAGCAAAAAAGCTAGGGAGAGTTTTACAAGTTATTTATAGTGATGGAGAGCCCTTACAAGCTATTTCACTCATAGTTTACTAGATAAATAATTATCTGTTGTGTTTACTAAAAATTTGTATAGTGAGATATCCTATCATCTATAATTGCAATGTGCACATATGTTCAAAGAGATTATTGATAAAAGTTTGTTGATCAAGTGAGCACTCATCAATAAAGTAGTCATCAAGCCTAACTCAACTAATCAAAATCAAGGTATTAATCACAAAAATGACCAACATCCCATCCAAGTGCACACATCACAACCAACACATGCCAATAATCATGAAATACTAAATCCATTCAATCAAAATAGGAATGTTTTGGGAAATGGAGTGACTGAAGCTCATCATGTCCAAACTATGTAGACATCATCTACACCACCTTTTTAACTTACTCCTACCTAGAAACCTCTCCAAAAAATTATTCAAATGTAACAACCAAGACCTTAAAAATAAATACAAAAATATTTACCATTGTAAACCCCTCCTCCTAGGAGAACCATGCTTACATATTGTGTCTTTAGTGACCTAGAGAACCCATTTAATCTATATTTCATAAGCTTGTTGCCACTAATCTAATTACTTGGCCTATACCAAAGCATTATCTACAAGGCATTCCTTACCTTGATTGTTACTGTGAAAATTAATTTTGTGACTATCATCAGGTCAACAGGTATAATCTATGAAGATGTGTCCAAATCAAGCATTTAATTGAAAATATGTTGGAAAATGGGGAGTTAAAATAAGATAATGGTGTTTTCATTTCTAATCAAACTTTTGGGATTTATAAAAACCCCTTTCCTTGACATAATAATCAACAATAATAGAATAATCAACAAAAATAACAAGAATGGCTAGTGTATTAGAAAAATCAATAATATCAAAATCAAAGGCTGAACTAGTAGAACCAACAAAATTAGTAGCAAAATCCACAATGACAAAATAATAGATAAAACAAAGGTTAGAATGGTAACAACAAAAAAAATTACCATGCAGTTACACATGACTATAATAAGGTTGTTGGTCATAGTATAGGGGATAACATTAATACCATCTCCATTAATCCTCAACCAAATACTAATTAGCCTAGACCATTGCTAAATAACAATATTTAACCAAATCATATGGATAATCCTTCTCTGAATTTGGAGTGCATATAGGCAAACCAATAAAATAAGACTTCCACTTTTGGATCTTGTAGTGACAACTCATTCTTGCCATGTGACCACATGCAAGTGCATTGATAATTGAGACTTGTCTTATCTTGTTCCACACCATTTACAACATCGGTTAGCAATACTAGTCTAGTATTATAATCCTGATTGTGTAATCAAAACTTAGAGGTTGAATATTACTATCCTAGGCCCAAAACCATCTACCACTTTTCCTATCATCCATGTAACCATTCAACCTCAAAATAAAACATTCACTACTGACCAAGATAAGAAGTTTGATATTGTGTAAAAATTATAGAAGACACTAGCATAAATTTATATTTTAGATTTGTTGTAGACATCAATAATCCACAAAAACATCTTGAATGAGTTTTTGACCCAATCCACTATTTCTCGTACATATCCCCTGATATCTTTCAATCTTTAGTTAGACACCTAGCTCCATTCCAACAAGTCACATTCAACTTAAGTGATATGTATTCCCCTAGTTTGCACCATAATAACCCATCATACATAGAATTTTGTATCAGATGGCATAAAGTGAAATGTGTCCTTATCAACAATGGATTTGGCCTCAACATAGTCTCTCAAGCTCATCAAGCTTCTTGGGTACATGATGATATCTCTTTATCTAGGAATAATAACTATTAAAGCTTATGATAATTAGGAAAGAGAGTCATAGGGCACCATTAGTTTGCTATTTATCATTGGGCCTTTAACCCATGATACACTTTGCCATGTGTTGGATCTTGAGTTATCATATAATAGGCTTATAGGTAGGCTTAGTTACATAAGATTCATGTAGTCCTATCAAAACTACATCAATGCATCAATTTTTACCACTTAGGGACCGAGGTGATTATTTTAGGAGATTTACGCCCATATGAACACTTCAAGCATCTTGAGGTTGAATGTCAAAGCTATAATTATTAGTATGGTATGAATCCTAGTTCCAAGAAAGATAAAGGAAAATCCATATTTATTGATCATTCATTAGATAATTGTATAGATCTTAATACCTTGGATTCCCTTTCCCACATGGCACCTCTTTAAGCTTCTAATCACTTCACCATTTCAGATAATGGACTAGCAAAATATGTGACCTATGATATGTTTTGTATCACCAATCTTCCTCAAAATTTGAAAACCTTTGGGTGACCTAAAGTCATTCCACATATGCATTGGCAATGAAAGAACAAAGATAGGGGACCCATCACATTTGTACCATCATCTATCCTCGATCCTAACCCTCTTGAAGGAAACAAATCATGGTTATACAATGATGACCAAGCTGATTGTTATAAAAATGCAAAGTATCCTATTCCCAATAGGATCATAGAGCATCACAATTATGAAAGAAGAGGCCTCAAACTAAATCAACAAGGAATCATCAAGCTGATTTTCATGACTAAGTATGAAAGACCTTATGGACTTAGATTTAAAGCACTTGGGGGTGACCCCACATATTTTATTCAAACTCCATCATCAATGACTAGTGATGATGATGTCAATAACAAAGTATAGTCTGATCATAGCCTTACCTTTGATAACTTAGCTAAAACCAACCTATTTCATAATAATGTAATTTTTACCCTTACCCAAGTTGTTCATCATAATCCATTACCATTATATTATCCCCAACTGATAGATTAGGACCAGTAAGAATCTAGTCTACCAATTGATGAGTTCTAGAATGATGAGGCATTCTATGATTTCTTAGGCCATAAAGATAATGTTCTATTGGGAGATCATAAATTAGGATTCTTAATCACATTGGATCTTATAGCCTATTTTGGAGAGTGATTGAACACCCTTAGCCAAAAATAAATAATTAAAACATTGAGGTCCCAAAGTGAAAACCTCTTTGAGGCACTTTTTGACCAGGGAAAAAGTAAAGAAAAAGGCTAGTTTAGTGGTGAAAACCTATTTTAGGTACCATTAGATGGGGGTGTTCATTTTTCTTTGAATTTAGACTAAGAGACCACCAATGACAAACTTACATGTGGATCTGAGTTTAGTTTTAAGTAACAAGTATTTGATCAAATTCTCCAAAAATTCCTAACTATTTTTATTATATGGCTAAATTTCCCATTAGGAGACTAAGATTCATCATGCCTAGGAGAGGTTAAAGAGCAAGTCTTAATAGAGGACCTTGACATAGTCCAATAGTTCAAGTCATTGCCTACTATCTTACAAGATAGTTTGACCCTTCTAGTTGAAGATACAATGGAGGTAAATATCAAGAATCCATAAGACCTAAAATGGATAAATTTAGGAGTGTCTCTCACTAAGGAGGAATGTGACATCTTTATAGCTCTATTGAAAGAGTTTGTAGATATATTTGTATGGGCCTATTCTGACATGCCAAGATTAGACCCTGCCTTAGTTTCACACCACCTTTTGGTTGATCATGATGCCAAACTAATAAAAAAAAAGATATGTAAGATGCATCCTTGCATTGCTATATTATCAAAGAAAGAGTTGGAAAAAATCTTATAAGTAGGATGTATCTACTCCATTGACTACTCTAAATGGATCTCTAATGTTATACATGTTATTAAAAAGCCTAAAGGAATTAGAATTTATATTGATTTTTAGGACATCAACAAAGCTTGTCCTAAAGATGATTTTCCCTTGCCTAATATCAACATGACTATTGACTCCATGGTATGTTATGAAATGCTTTCACTCATGGATGAATTTTCAGGATATAATCAAATCAGAATAACACTAGAAGATCATCATAAAACAACATTCACCACTCCATGGGGAAAATTTTGTTATCAAGTGATGCTATTTGACATTAAGAATGTAAGAGCTACATATCAAAGAGACATGACTATCATATTTCATGATATGATGCATGATATTGTTGAAGACTATGTCGATGACATATTAGGAAAATCCAAGACCAAAGTCAACCATCTAGTAGTGTTACATAAGATATTTGAAAGACTATGAGAATAAAAATCAAACTAAATCCAAAGAAATGTGTGTTTAGTATAACTTTAGGAAAATTAATATGCTTCATCATGTCTCGTATAGGTATTAAAGTTGATTCAACTAAAGTCCATGCTATAATTGAGATGCCACCACCAACAAATTTGAAGTAACTTCATAGTTTAGAGGGTAAGATCTAGTCCATCCGACACTTCGTCTCTTAGTTAGTAGATACGTGCCATCCATTTACACATATTTTGAATAAATGAGTTGCATTTCACTAGGATGATCACTAGCAAATAGCTTTTTAATAACTTAAGGACTATCTTATTAATCTACCTATTTTATTACCTCTTATGCTAGGAAAGCCATTTTTGTTATACCTATCAGCTACCAATTATGCTCTAGGGGCACTCTTGGATCAACATGATGATAATGAAAAGGAGCATGTTATTTGCTACCTAAGCCATACCTTGGTTACATATGAACATAACTATGTACTTGTTGAAATTGCTTGTTTAGCCATGGTTTTTGTAGCTCAGAAACTACATCAATACATATTGAATAATAAAACCATGGTCATTTTAAAAGTAGATCCACTCAAGTATCAACTATCTAAAAAATAATTGTAAGGTAGAATGTTTAAATGGATCATGCTTCTTAGTTATTTTGACATAGAGTATGTCAATCAAAAAGCAATCAAAGGATAAGTTCTTGTAGATCAACTTGTTGAAGCACCTCTCATGGACACACAACCACTCAAGTTTCTATTTCTTGATGAATCCATCATGACCATTATTAATAAACCCATTGAGGAGCATCCCTCAAAGCTATATTTCTATGGATCATTCACTATGCATGGATTAGGGGTAGGCCTATTATTTATTACACCATAGGGGATCTAATTCCTAAATCATTCAGAATCAGCTTTCCTTGTACAAACAACATGGTCGAGTATGAATAACTTGTTGTAGGACTTTGATAAGTAGTGCATTGGAATATATCTCATCTTCAAGTTTATGGTGATTCTTAGTTAATCATCAATTAGGTCACATATCATTTTTAAAACAAAGCTGATAAGCTAGTTTAATATAAAGCTATGGTTGACACTCTTAAAAAGCAAATTTCCAACATTCAAGTTGAGCATATACCAAGGGATAGTAATAAAATTGTAGATGTCATGACTACTATTATTTCTCTAATCTGACAAATAGATAAAGCTAGAGAGTATCGGTTCCTTATCAATAATTTATCATCACCAGCTCATGAACCTTCAACCATTGCCATGAATTATGATATTGCTAGTCCTAATTCTATTTGGTACTCAGACCTTTACAACTACCTTCATGACAAAGTTCTACCAACTAACCTATCTCAAAAATAAACCAAAGCCTTCATTCATCATTGCACTCATTTTACTTTACTTGGATCCACCCTTTACTACCATAGTTTTGATGGAACTATACTTCATTGTTTAACTTTGACAAAGTCTACATTAATGTTAAGAGAAGTTCAAGAAGGAGTATGTGGAGCCCATTCTAGTGGGGCAGTCCTATCTAAGAATCTCTTGCATAATAGTTATTATTATCCCATAATGGACGTAGATGCCACTTCATATGTAAAGAAATGTGACAAATTTTAATGGTATGCTAATTTGATTCATGCCCTAACAAAAATTCTAAAACTAATATTGACACCATGGCCATTTTCTACATGGGGACTTGACCTCAGGAAGATTAACCCTACTTCATCTAATGTCCATAAATATATCCTTACCATCACTAAATAATTAACTAAGTGGGTTGAAGCTATAACCGTCACGTGACTAGAAAGCAAATCTTCAAATTCGTCTTCAACCACCTCATCTGCCACTATAGTATCCCCTCTAAAATTATACCCAATAATAGGAAGTCAAGAACAAAAATATACCAATTAGTTACTAAAAACAACATCACATAACAATTTTATATGGCATATTACCCTCAAGTTATTGGCCAGGTTGAGGCATCCTAAAACCATTGCCAATATTATCAAAAATATTATCAATGATGTTGATCATGATTGGCAGCTCCAGATATTCCCTACCCTTTAGGCATACTATACCAATAATTGTATCCCCAAAGGATCCACCCTATATTCACTTGTTTGTGGTACTAAATCCATTATTCTCATTGAGGTAAATTACCTTCACTACACATCTCTTTCAAGCATGTCCTGATGATCATGAGTATCGAGTAGCTCACCTACAACAGCTAGACCTACTAGATGAGAAATGCACAACCACCCTCAATAATATTAAATCATATCAAAATTGACTCAAAGGCCATTATAACTTGGTGTGTGAAGTATAGAACATTTAAACTTGGTGATCTTGTTCTCAAAGAAAACCAAAAGAATACCGTGATCAAGAAGAAACATAAAGGGAAATTCAAACCAAAATAGATAGGGCCTTTCATCATCACTATAGATTATGGATTAGGATCATGTAGGCTTACCACACTAGATGGTGATGAAATTCTAGAGCTAATGAATATTATTCATCTCAACGGGTACTATGCTTTAATGCTAAGGTGTATTGTCTGTAAGGACTATTTTAGTTAGGCCTTTTTATCACTATTCTTCTTTGTACACATACCATTCTTATCCATCCTCTTTGCCATATCCACTTTCCATTTTTTACCTATTGACCCAGTGTGTTCAATGGCCTAGCCCATTTTCCCTTAGTTTTTGTCATTCATTACTTAGTTTTAGAATCAAGGTATCTGATCAATTCATCAATTGGTTCAATAAATTTAGATAGAGATCATATTTTGGGATAGTGTGATAGAAGTATTGGCAGTTGTATCCTTCATTTGTTAGTCCATTCTTACCATCAGTCTAATTGCTAATTATAATTGCCTTTGGGAAAATTAGTACCATTGATCTATGCCATTGTGTCCTAGTTATAACCACTTATGGGAAAATTAGGGGCAATACTAAGCCTTGGCGTACCAACTTGGAAATTCCTATGCCATACTATGTATTTTTACCAACTATGCCTATTTTGTTTGAATTGGTTACTACACTAGTCAAATTCCTCCATTGTAAGGGAAGAACTATAGTGACTTGAGGTCCTACTCTGGGACTATGTAGATGGTGCTCAATAATTATTGAGTTCATCTTAGTCATCCTTTTCCCAATGCTCTCACTATTTTATGAGCAACCTTAGTTTGGATGCTCTTGCCATTTTACGAGCAACCTAAGTACAAATGATCTTGCCATTTAATGAGCTTGAACCATTTAGTGTCTCATCATTCTTGATTAAGTTGTGACACTCTAAAACACTTCTAAAAACATTTCAAAAAATTATTAGAAAAGAACAAAAACATTAATCATTTCTTTGCCTTAAGGATTCTAGGAACCCTTACTAAGTTACAAGTAAATAATTTGTCATTTAGTTTCCCCATCCTTTTTAGCCTTTTTCTCTCATGCACTTTCCATTTTGTATGACTATTCCTATTATTCTATCACATCCATTCTATTTATTTTCACTAGTTATCACATTCTTCCCATTCCCTAGGAGAACTACATTTAGCCTAAAGTTTTTAATTAGATATTATATCCATGGAACTATGTAGGTAGCATCCATTTGCCTAGTGCATATGGATATAGCTCAACCACTCCCTTCCTTTTATTTTATTCCCTCATTTAGTTTTTTTGTTAAGTGGTCACCTATTTTATAGGGGCAATGTTTGTAGGATTTTTATTGCATTGTTTGTTTGTTTGTTTCTACTTATTTTGTTTGTTTGTCTACCTATTTGTTTACTTTTAGCATTGTTGCCTTGATTCAATTTATGTGTGTTCATTGGGTGATTTATTTCCCACACTTACACTTGAATCTATCCATATCCATAGGTTTACATTATCATCATGGTTTATATCATTGGTGCATTATTTTCTATTGTGTATTATATTATACGAGTCATTCCTTATGCATATTTTGGCCAATTCTTTATGGTGTTCTATCATAAAGCCTACCAACACATGATATAAAAAACCTCAAATTCAAGGAGTCTATTCAACAATGGTGGCATCTCTTTAGCACCAACATCTTGATTCCACTCCTAATCATATCCCAAATAGAGTAATTAACCATGAAAGAATTTTAACTTTTATTAGTTTTGATGAGCATCTCCCTACTAGTAGGTTGTTCCAATTCATCATTACCCTCTATAGTTAAGTTGTCATGATATTTATCCAAGTTTATCATGTTTTCCATAATTGAGGTGCAATTATTATAACCACTTATATGCAAATCATTGCACACCATCCCACCTAAATTTCTCAATGATTATAACTACCTTTTTGAAAATCATTGTGTTGTCACCATTTTACTTTTTCTACCTATACAAGAGCATGTTATTATCTTATTTGTCTATCCTAACTAGGGAAACTCCATCTTCTCAGTGATTATAACTACCTTTGGGCAAATAATTGTGTTATCATGCCACATTTCCACTAATGAGGTGCAATACTTGTAACCACCTTTGGGCAAACCATTGTGCACAATCCCACTTGCATTCTCAATGATTTTGACTAATTTTTCAATATCATTATGTTTTCACCCCATCATCTTTCCTTTCTTTAGTCCCCTCATTTTTATTCTTTATTTTTAAGGGACCATTTGTCGACCTCCTTGTGCCAATCGTTCCCTTAAGGGGGCATCATACAATTAATATATCATCATTATAGTTGTAGGCATATATGACCTTTTCATTCTTTGAGAAGATGTTATCGTGCTTATTGCTTGTAACTCCTTCCCAAATATGGGCAAATTATAGACACCTAAAACTGGCCATTGATAACCTCCAATCAAGATTTTGACCAATTTCTACCCAAAATGCACAATTTGGCCTAAAAACACTAAAACACATAAAATGATGTGAAACTAATATATTGAAATGCTGATTTTGGCTAGGGTATCCCTAAATGGGGAAATATAATTTATGGGCTAGCTATCTTTAATCAATTCATTTTGAGTCAAAATGCCAAATTTGCACCTATGTGCTCTAAACTACTCTTTCCTATCAAATATTTTGTACAAGACTCATGCATTTGCTATTTTTTATTGGTAACATCCTAAATGGGAATACACATCCAATGCATCTAAGGTGGAATTCCAATTCCAATCTATTCAAATTTAGGACTAATAACAAGACATTTTGATCAATTTGAGTAATTTGTGTATAAAGTACTTAATCATGTTTAAGAGTTAATTAACCTAAATTAAAGCCTAATCAGGAATTCCATGGAGACTTGTTGAATACTTTGTTTTAGAAATGAATATGGAATATCTACATCATCAAGTGACCTCATTTCTTGTAAAGACATCCCTATGCCATAAATGCCACAAATATCAAGATTCATACCCTCCATTCCTCATTAATGACTTCCATGATGCCCTCCATGCCTCTTAATTAACCCTTCTTCTAATGCCATGATGAGGATAATTACAAACACAATTCTAAAAATTGAATTAATTCTCAACCACACATCTCAATATTGAGATGCATGGTTGAGGTTGATTCTGATCAAATCCAAAAATATATAAATAGGAGTCCTTAAAAATTCATTTATAAACTTAATTAGTGCAAAGTTATAATGTAGGAATGGTTCCAAAAAGCTTCAAGAAACTAGTGTTATAATGCCAAATTCATTCCAAGCCAAGCCAAGCCAAGCCAAGCCAAAGCCACAAGGTGCCAAGAGGAGATGAAGGTAGCCACACTCCATTGAAGAAGACCTCTTGAAGTAAAATCTATGAAAGCCACTACTACAAAGGCATTTAGACCATCTAAGGAAGGTGATGGACCTCTTGTATTTGATTCCTTACTTTTTAGTTGTTTTTGTCATTTATTTTTGTTAACTATGCTCTCCCTAGTGTCTAGGCATAGAGATGTTATGTTATTAGTGTGTTTATTTTATATTTTTTTCATTTTGGAGCTAACACCATACTAACCATCCTCTCTTGAGTTAAATTTGTATGTCATAAAAACTAGTTTGCTAGCTATTTAGGGGTAAAAACATAAATGAAAAATAAACAATCATTTTGAGCAAAACTGTTAATATTCCTTCAATTGATATAGGCTCTTATATAGCTATTATGGGCACCTTCCCCATAGCTAGGCACACATTTTTAATTTTTATGGGTAATATCTCTATTTGATATAGGTACACCCTAACACCTCTCTAAGCACATTCATGATAGTTCATCACAACTCTAAGCTATGGCCTTGGGTATAAGATTTTGAGAAATACATGAAAGACACCAAAAAATATAGAGGAGGAGTGAAAGAGGATTAGAGAAGAAAATTCAAAACATTTCTTAGGCCTACTCCTAAATGATAAGGTCCCAAGTTTGAAAACCCTACTAGTTTCTAAAGAAAAAGGTCACTAGGCGCATAATCCATAAGATATAAGATAACATACAAACAAATCATAGCATACTCATATAGAGGAAGATCAAACATCAACAACACCCTTATCTACCCTCTTCCATGTTAATAAAACACATAACTTGGATAAAATAGATCTACAATAACCACCTTGTGGTAGGAGGTTAATAATCTCTAATCCAACTACAAGACCCCTATTTTAGTTCTATGCAGGCTATCATGATTACATGAAATCAAACTGAGGGCACCATGGAAGGCTAACATCCTATGATGTCATAATTACTCAAAGGGACCCAATTTAGTCTAATTATAACAACCAAAAAAATCATTAAATTCCATAAACCACTCACATGCAAATCCTTGGCATAACCCTAGGTAAACCATTAAAAAGCATGTCATATATTTTGATCATAGAAAAGTATTTATTATTTTAATATAGCATGTATTTTATTGAAAATGATATTAAATTATTAACATGTCATTCATTAATACCTATTAACTCACACTTAAACCCTCATGATGACATCTCAACCAACACTTATATCCCTAATCATGACCCCATTCTATCTCTTCCATCCTACTCATTCCACATCACTTGGGGACAAGTGATAGCTCATGTGAGAGGGGGAGATTATTGTTGGTGATAATACTATGCACTATGGGATCCATACATGAAATATTATATGCCATAATGACTCCATAATAACCTATAGGTAAAATAATCACTTTCATTATTTTCCCTTGTAAGTAGAACCATTCATGCAAAGCTGAAGCATGCCATAGCTTACAACCTATAACCACAAAGTGCCATTATTAAATAAAACATTTTTTGTTATAGGTAGAAATTTATATTCCAAATATAGTGTGTTTCAAATTACCGATTGAAAGGATTGATAGAAATCTAAACTTAGCAGAATGGGAGGGCCAATTGTGAGAAGGGAAACTGCGTATCATAGGCAACTTCAAAGAGACCTAGCCAATTAGGCTATCTTCAACAGAGTTGGATGGACCAGTTATTTTTATAAATTAAATAATTTATTATAACCCCTAACTATGGAATTTGTAATATCCTTTAAAAGAGATCATGATATTGTACATGGCATCATATTTCTAGTCACTAAAGAACTAGTAATCCATGCAATTGGGTTGCCGAGTAAAAGAGAGAACTGATAAGATAAACCCAATGATCAAGAAGCTAGATAATATTTATATCAAGGAGATGAAAGTTTAGTACTAAAGAAAGGTGGTGTGGAGAGACTCAGCCTACTTATAACTTAGAGGGAAATAGCCTCATACATCATCATATTTATGACCTGTGAAGGAAGGTACTCTCTAATTTATACTCTCTCGTTTAATTTTTTGAATCACTTAAGGCATGATAGGACCATTAAAGTTCCAAATAACCTATGTAACATTTTAAAAATTATGTTTAAAGAGTACCATTATGGGATTGAGAAAGCCATGTCTCATCATTGCCTAATTTAGTTGATAACCAAATATGGAATAAGTACTATTATATTTGAGCTTAATTGGGCACAATTTCTAACCCTAGGGAATGGTAAACCTTAGAAATAAGAGGGAAATAATGAGTAAAAATATCTTGATGTGTATGCCTAACAAATTTCACAAGAAGATACAATGGGCACTAGTCCTACTGGATAGCTCGTAGCTACTGAGGGTCCATCAAACATTGATACAAGCAAAAGAAGGAGAAAGAAAATATTCCTAACTCCTAATGACATAGATGAGGAAATACCAGCCACACAAATTGAGTATAATATTCCTTCTCCCACTATTTTAACTATCTCCTCACCAAAGATTGATTCTACCACCATAGATCCTTTAGGAAAAGAGGAAGTTAATTGATCAACTACTACACAGGAAGAACAAGTTCTAATATCCAACCCTCCTAAAAAGATGAAAATTGAAGAAAAAAATATTTATATCAAGAAAAAGGAGACCTCCTAGGACATCTAAGATAATTAAGAAACAAAAGAAAACTATAACCTCCTCACTCATAGACATCAGTGAGCATAAAAATGAAAAGAAAGATCTTAGGATTCAAAAGATCCCTGATGGGTTCAAGATTATAGAATGGTCTATTAAAGAGGAATTTTCCAAGGAATAAGATATATAGTCACCCAAGCCATCCATATTCATTGAGGAAGATATGGATCTCCTTAGGCACATTAGGTACACAAAAGACGAGCTAAGAATTATAGATCAACCTACAGTAGAAGAGGAATTGATAATAGAAAAGACTATGGAAGAAGAAATAAAACAAGAGATAGTTCCTCATGACTAAGAGTTCCAAACATTGGAACAAGCTATGAAAGAAATGTATAGGCTAAGGCATGAGATAACAAAGTTAAAAGGTAAGAGAGGTCTGCAAACACTTTTTGGGGTAGCAAAATTTATAGAACCATCTATGGAAAGAGAAAGGTTATTGGAGGAACCTATAGAAATTTCCTTAGAGGAACCTATAGCAAATTCATCTACCTTTCCCATAAATTACGTTAATGTACCTTAAAAGAACTTGTAGAAGATTATGCTCTAGTTTTGGTACTTTTATTCAATAGATTTCCTCCTCCATTTCCCACTATAAAAATACTTACAGTAGAAGAAGTTATTGATGTGGATATTTTAACTATTATTCCTATAGAAACTAATGACCTCCTTAATTTTCTTAAAAAAAGATTTGGTGATGATGAAACATACTACAAGGAGTTGGTAAAAATATTTAAGGTATATGTTGAAATAATAAAATAATAAGATGACTTAAAAGAAATACTAGAAATGGTTGAAACTGGATCAAGTATCTAAGGAAAGGATTAATAAAATGCATGAAACCACTAAAATTTTAATGGAGTGTAAATCACCTTATAGGGTGTATGTTGTCTACTTAGAAGAGAGATGGCTTAACTTTAGATATGATAGGATTTATAATGATCAATCCTACATAGTTTATGATCCTAAATATTTATTTGAAATTTATAGACATGCCAACCCTAATCTCCAAGCACAATTAAGTGAGTTTTACATATACCAATATGTTTTACCAAGTGATATAGATTGCAATCTAAACATATACTTGGGGGATGTCCAATTGGATGCATTTTCTTCATATGTCCTTAATGAAAAAAGAAGAAGGAAATAGGTGGAGTATCAAGAAAAAGAAAAAGAAGATACCCTAATAATTAGGGGTAAATTAGGTAATCTAGATGATGTAATATAAGAATGGATATCCTTCATGAACTCAAGTACTCCTCAAGCATGGGTCATAAAGAAAAAGGGAGAAGTTTAGAATCATTATTTGAGTCTTATGGTAGGAGATGGAAAGTAATTTTTTTTCTTATTCTCACAGATGGGTAGAACTCTCTGATACTTTTTAAAAAAAAGCAATATTATTCCCCTAAAAACATTAGCGAGGTCATACATAGAGTATACATGTATATTGAGCTTATTAGGACAAGGGTAAAATGGTTGGGATTAATGTTTCAACCTCCTATGTTTTGGTTCCCAATTCCTGATTGGGAGGGAAAGGTCCTAGCTAATGGAGAGGTAGAGAAGAAAAGATGGAAGAATATTGATGATGATAAAGCTTATATATCTTTGAAGGGTCAAGCTGCATTGAGCCCCTAGATTTTATAAAATTTTGTGGTTTTAAAATGTAGCCAAGGCTTTCTCAAGGTCAAGTAAAAGGTTAAGTAAGGGATGTGTTAAGGCCACAAATTTCTCTATTTTATAGCCTCATCCATACCTAGTATATATCTTTTTCTATGTAAATCCCCATAACCATCCATGACTCATACAAATGAATTAATGAATTTATGATTTTGTGTGTCCATTGACACACACACACACACACACACACACACACACACACACACACACACACACACACACACACACACACACACACACACACACACACACACACACACACACACACACACACACACAAACACACACACACACACATATCACACACACATGCATGCATACATACATACATACATATGTACATACGTATGTACATACATACATACATACATACATATATATATATATATATATATAGATATAGATATGTTATGAACTAATGATGATTTTTATTTGATTAAATTATACTTGTCTAACTTTATTTAGTAAACATTTGAAGGCTAACATAAGGCTACAAGAATCTTGTTTGGGCACAACACTTACAAGTTTCTCTCAACAACTATAGGCTTCCACCTATAGGTTTCCCATAGCCACTACTGGCTTCCACCTATAGGTTACCCATAACCACTACTAGATTCCACTTGTAGGGTACCCACAAAAATTGTAGGCTTCCAAATATACATTTCACGTAGCCACTATAGATTGCCTATAGTAACTATAGGATTTCACCTATAGATTTCCGACGGCCACTGCACAAAACATAACTATTTTTTTATCAAATCTTAAGAACACATCCAACTATCTTGGGAAAAAAATGAATGACTAAAAAGGACCATAACTATTATACAAACTCCCCACATGAAAGGAAAATTGGATGTTATACCAAAGATGAGAAAGATAAGGACAATGGCAAGGAGACAATAGTAAGTAAAACAATATAGATTATTCTTAACTTAGTTCAGCATAAAATAAGTAAATTTAGTTACTAACCACCTAAAGGTTGACTAAGGTAGTTCCTAAGTTTTTATATCTTTTCCTAGTTTAGTGTTTTTGGTTAAAAGCTAATAAATTGCCTTTTATATTTAATGGTAAAACCTAGATTAGATTAGGATTTGGATAGATGATAACAGAATAGTAGAATTATAGAAGCCATTACACTTTGAATATTGTAAAAAATTTTAGCATTATTTAATTACTTCATATCTAAGTAATGAGAAAGTTAATTCTATAAGAAATTTTTGTATGTCTCTTGGAGAAGGATTGGAACTTAGTTCTGAATGAGGAAGGGCCCACATAGGAGTTATAGTGAATATCCTAACCCTCCTTAGTTAAGTGTGTTATGTAAGTTGATTTCATTATTAGTTTGATTATATAAAGTGTGATGCATGTGTGATTCATAAGTGTGAAGTATTTTTGTTATAATAGTTTCATAATATAACTATCTAGTGAATTTAGTAAAAGTTCATTATACTAAAACTAGTAACAAAGATAATCTATGGATCAATAATACATATATATTGTTGACATCCTTAAGAAACATACGTACCCTAGGTTGATAATTAATGTTAATCAGACTCAATAATCTAGTATTACTTAGGTAATGAATCTACACAACAGGATGGTTATGAGATCAATTAAGGCATGAAATGGACATGATAGGTTATTTAAAGTCCCAATATATATCCTAAAGTGGATTTCATCCTTTGAAACCTTTCTATACTTATATAACACACAAAATTGTCAAGAATTTCTATTTCTCACCTTGTTTGTACAAGTAGGGTAGATCTAAAGTTGATGGGAAATATCCTTGGAGAGTCCTCTACAATATCCAATCATTTCACAAGCCATTCTATGCCATATGTATGCATCTCTTACTTCATCTTCCTAATTAGGTCACTAATAAGGGTTTTAGAAGGTTTAGATTCATTTTTCCCTCTAAGGTTTATTCATAAAGGTTTAATGTTGGAAATATAGATAAATTCTACAAAATTATTGTCTAACACCTTATTTAATATCCCCCA
The DNA here is from genome assembly GCA_037957365.1 of Torreya grandis. Taxonomy (NCBI): domain Eukaryota; kingdom Viridiplantae; phylum Streptophyta; class Pinopsida; order Cupressales; family Taxaceae; genus Torreya; species Torreya grandis. The sequence goes on from JARHVA010006430.1 coordinate 533,070, forward strand.
AATCAATAAACTCACATGAAAAGTGTCCAAGTAGGTGTGATCTCTCCAAATTGCCATCTTGAGTTTTCTTATCCATTCTACATACCCTATAAAGGTTTTAACCCAAGAAATGTCTTACCTATGGTATTTTTTTCATTAAGATAGTTGAAATTATCCTTGTAACTACCCATTTAAGTTTTATAATTCTTTTTAATTTCTATTTAGTGCTATAAGTGAAACTGACCCCTTCTTGGGCTTTAAACCTAGATGAGACCTAATAGGTTTATCTACCCCCATGTGGGTTTGGACCACCTTAACATGTTTTAGTAAAATTTTAATGGTTTTTCATGTTTTTCCATGTGTGAAATAACTCTCAACATCATTTTTCAAAGTCTCACTCACCCCTAGCTTGCTTTGTAATCCTCTTTCTCTAGAACCTGTAGGTTTGCACCCTTGGGGAGTGCCCTCTATTTGAGATAAAACAAAGGGAAGTTACCATATTATCTGATGAAAATTGAATATATGATGGATATATAAAAATTTTAAATACCCTCTTTACCAATTTACATGTCCATATCACCTCAATATCTCCCTCAAGTCCTTAAAAAAATAAGATAGACTTTATAAACCTTGACTATACATGCTTTTGCATATAGGCTATAGGTTATGGTATGAAACTTGTCTATGATTTGTATTTATTATATGAAGGTATTATGAGGTGTTTTATATCAATAATTATGTATTCTCACTAATATAAAAATTTACAACTTTTCTAAATTCTCCATTTCATACCCTCCACTTGACTTGTCTTAAGTGGTTGACTATGTGTGATTGTGTTTGTGGTATACCTTAGAGATTAGACCCTTAAATGATTTTTTATATTGATTTGAGAGTTTAAAATTATTAAAATCATCCTTAATAATATTTATATCATGTCCACACTCTTTTTTTTGTAACTCCTTCATTTTAAACCTTGCACTTGCCTTACTAGATGTGTTGATTGTGTGTGATTATGTTTCACTATGCCTTTAGGTGTATATTTTAACCTAGATCTTATAGGAAATGCCTAGAGAAATCTTTGGATTCATTAATATACTCAAAAATTCATTTATCTCAATTATCATCATGTAGATGCTAGGTCAATCACCAAGATAACCAAACCTTAAAATATTATCAACTACAATCAACTGTAGTTGACCCTTCTTTCATCAAAAAGGAATATTGTAGGTGCATTTTGAATGTTTGGGACTTGTTTCACATGTTATATGATTCCTTTGTATTTTTTAATCCATTTTGATCAAAATTTTCTCATATTTATAGTTCAAACCACTATGGATTGACTAATGAGGTTGTATGTACTTCTAAGCAGGCTATAGGTGGCCTTCTCAAGCAAAAGATACACATACAGGTGTTGATGGAGGTTCATACCTAGATATTTAACCATTATTTAATACCTTTGAATAATTTATATGCCATTATAACTTTCATGGAGTCACTCACCATGGAGATATGCTCTTACATTATCACCTTGGGATGGGAAGGTTACTTTGAATTTCAAATCCTATAGAATACACTGAAAAACTGTAATGAAAAAATATAAAAAATGGAGGCCTTCAAACACCATGTTCCTATTATTACACATCCATTTTATTTTTAAAGGTTTTACCCATAGGATATGTATGCAAGGTATTATTTATTTGGACTCATATATCCTTGTGCAACACTATTATATGGCATCACCAAAAGTTCCTAGGGCTCTATTTTAGAGGTTTTAAGTAACTTATCCCCAAACTAAGTTTCTCAACTTGAACATGTTTTTATTGAGAGTGCCTACTCCTCAATGACCTTAAAAATTATTTTTATAGAATTTTTAATCTCTTATTAACTCAATAATTGTATGGAAACATATTTTAACATATCCATATAACACCTTCATGTCTCTGTGTAGGCCACCTATAGATGGACATTGTAGGATATAGGCAAAGGATAAAAATTATAAAATGTGTATGATGAGGGATCCTAAAAATAGTCTCAATCCTTATAAAAATACCTAAAATTTATGTTTCTCACCTTAAATATCTTGAAACAAATTTCAATGTTCCCATATTAACATGATATGTTTCCTGCAGGCACCTATAGGTGTGCATTAATGGATTGACTATGTATATATTTTACATTGACTATCACAGTCCTTATTATATCACTTGATATTTTTTGGTTTAATATATGATGCTATAATAATGTGTTCACCACATTTTACATTCATCATATGTCTCCATGAACATCCTCAAAGCTCAAAACACTATGACTATAAGTGGGAGTAAGTATAGATTTGGTTATGTGCAACATTCTTGACTAAAATCTCCATGATGATAGATTTTGAGAGTGATATTGGGAATAAGTATACTTTTATGACATGAAAACATGAAACACAACATATCACATTCACATGAAACCATTACAGATAAATAAACCTTCTATAATTGGTGAAATCTGATTGCTAGTCCACTAGTGACATATTCCTACAATTTGAATTATTTGAACCATAAAATAACTTTAAATAATGAAACCAAACATATTAAACATTATATAATGAAGTAAACATCCTATGTAAGGAAATTCATCAATTGAGTTTTATGGACTAGCTCAAATAACAACAAAACATATAGGGTGTAGGGATTGACAAGCAAAACTAGATAATCATCTTATTAGGAATGGTTCATAAAGTATCAGACACCATTCCTTCAAATAAAAAAATTAACAATAATCAAACCAAGTTTAATATCTACCACCAGGATCATTTGACATGGAAGTCCTACTAGCCATACCATCCAAAGACCTATTGATCAGTTTTACTTGCATAGTGGAGTGATGGAGAGATAGAATGGTTTTAGTCCAATTTTGGAAATTAAAAAGAATATAAAGCATGAAAATGGATTTAGGGAAGCTTAAATATAATTGAATAAGCTTTTACCAAGTACCACTATCTCCCATAGGTTGTACAATCTTTTAAACTCCCTCTTTTCTTGATTTTTAGTTAATACCTACAAGCTTTTATTGGTCATGGCATTACTAACAAATAATATTATAGGTAATGGAATGAGTGATGTTTATAATTCATTTATAAAACTTATCTACCTAATAAAATTATACCACTCTCATTAATGGCCCATATATGACCCTTAAATGACATCAAATGACATAAAGACTAAATGTGACCATGACCAAGGCTAGCAACATATTAAATGACATCAAATTCACCATGGTACACCCTATGAAATTATACTATACCCATATATTAGGTTTTATACTATGCGGGGTTGACTCATTTTTACTTGAAGTTAAAATGGTCAATGTTATTGGTGAGTTCACTAGGGTGGTATGTTTGTTATTGCAAGATTAGTAGCCTAATCTTCTCCACTGGGTCATAAAGTCACATATTCAACAATTTTACATATAGTTTACCTTTGAAACCACACCAAAAATAATTAATATACACACAAAACAATACAAACCCAAATAAACACACATGTATTCAACTAGAACATTTATGGAACACAACACAACAAAAGGAAAGACACACACAAATAGTCTACTATTTACAAAACCTCACTTTTAAGGTGAAAAACATCTTTTTCTACCTCAACCATGGTCAAAAATAGTTCCCCTTGCATCTTTGTCACTTAGTGAAGGTAGTCTAGTATGATAACCATGATCATCATCAACCACTTTCATATGTAGATGATCACGAAGCCTACCACCTCTATGTCTTCTTGGTCTTGCAAGGGGAATATTTGGAGCCTTCATGAATGATATTTATTTATCTCTAATAATATTTATTAGGGATACAATCCTCTTGATCACTATCATAACAGATATGACTTCCTCAAACTATATGTTAGACTACATGACAACTTATTAACCTTTCTATCTTCTTGTGCATGATACACATGATGTTTAGAAATATCAAGCTAGTTTTCATTTTGTCTAATCATAGTTGAGAATATATAAACATCAAGTTGGGATCTTTACTATCCTTGAAACATAACCAAATATTTCTTTACCTCATTATCCATGTTTACAATTTCTTGGGCAATAAATTCATCAAGTTGTTTCATGACTATAAACTCTTGATCATCAAAATTACATTCATCCTTGTGCTTGATGGAACACTCAATAACATTATTATTAGTCTTATTAGCAATATTGACATCATATATATAATATTGTGGATAAAAATGAGTCTTACCTAACTTGTCAAATTATTTTCATATGTCATTGAACTTTTTCCATAAATTATCTTTATTCACAACATGATACTCTTTTCATTGTTTGGTGAGACACTCAACATCATGTTTGTTAGAATCCTTATCAAACACATTAGATATAGAACTATTAGGAACATAAATATCATTAATTATCTTATCAAACTCCTAGCATATGGCATTGAACCATAGCCATAAGTCATCCTCCTCTCCCTTATGAGTGTCATCATCAAGGGCATCTTCATCAACATTAAGGAGAAAGACACCATTCTTCCCACTATGGTGATAAATTAGGTTCCTAAACCTATCATAATCATACTCATGAATCATGTATTTACCTTCAACACCTTATGAGAAGGAATGTTTGACACATACCTTAGCTATCTCAAATGGCTATTTGTGCATGATATAAGTACCAATATTAGTTTGTTCAAAGTATGCATAAGGATAATGCTCATAATCATATACACCATATTAATCTCAAAAAAATTGAGATATACCCTCAATTTTAGAATCACCATCATCCACATTAGACTGCTCCTTCTTATTGATCACATAATTCAAGTTAAAGCTTGTTTTAATGTATTTTTTAATGTGAAACATTGAAATAGGTTGGGTTATTATTGTCACCTTGGTTACATACCTTGTGTTAAAGGCCAATAAGTACTAATAAATTGTGAGATAACCATGTATATTGGTTATAAATTCTATTGAAAGATAGATTAATAAGTGAGCATGGAGGTCCACCATAATAATGTCTTGAAGGATAGGGAAACTATGGTAATCATGCAAGAAAACCTTAAAATTGTTTATCAACCCTATTGTCTTATCAGGTGTATATATATATATATATATATATATATATATATATATATATATATATATATATATATATATATATAATCCTCTCCTTTTATATGAGTTTCATATTTTAGGCCTAATTTATTAGCTACAACTTTAAGTATGACTAAAGTAGAAGCTCCACTATCAACTATGCAATTGTGTACTAGCTTGTCACCCACTATGAGATTGAGATAGTATATGGTTAAATAATAGTATTAGGGGAATTTATAATAAAAACATGACCATGAATTTGATTTAAAGATGAAGGACTAGTAGGCATTTTATAGGGAAAATGATGATCATGGGTTAGATGAGCTTGTATTAGGCTGATAGGGGAAAAGATAAGGATTTGGGAAAATTTGACTATTTAAGGCTAAAGTAAACTTGGATAATAGCACTATAAATAGGACACCATAAATTCTAACACTCCTATCCAAATTAGGTGTTATTGTTCTAGATGGATGAGACCTAGGGGATGGATCTAGGTATAAGAGGGCTACATGGGTCTCAAAAGGATAAGTTTGGGAAACTATGGGTGACTAAGAATTAGTAAAAGTCTATCCGAGAAGGGTTGAGTGAGAAATAAATAGGATATATAGGTTGGGTGCTATTATCCATGCCTAAGTCATCCAATTTCACATTTTATATGATTATACAAGAAGGATAGAGAGGCCTAATTTGAACAAGATTTTTTTTTTCTCAATTTCTCCAAAAGAGAAAGGTATGTGTGTTTCAAGGTGAGTTCTCAAGTTGGTTTAGTGCATGTTTCCTATTTTATGAGTGGCATGAATTTCTATTGGTGGTCCTTATGGTATCTTGAGAGAGAAGGCTAGTAAACATATTTTGTGATTCGTCATGGTGTGTGGATATTTTAAGATGATTAGAAGGTTTAATTTCTCAAATTTATTTGGGGGAGTCCCTCTCAAATTTTTCTTAATGTGTTCCATCAAATTTTTGTGTTTTTGTGTGTTCCTTCTTCATTGGTTATAGTGTTTATTTGAAGAGAGTGTTGGCATGGGGTAAGAGTAAGTTCTCAAGGAAAAGAAGAGGTAAGCTCAAGGTAAGGGGGAGTTTGTATCATATTTATATTGTGGTGCTTTCTTATTGATGGTTTATTTAGGTCCTCAATATCATTTTATGCCCACTTTATATTGTGTCAAAGGGGGAGAAAGTTCTTATTGTGGGAGTGCTTGAAGAGAGAGAAGGTGAGATGAATGATTTTTGTTAACATAAATGACAAAGGTGGATTTTTTTGGAGTATTATCAATAATGTCATGGTGATGTCATAGGAATGTCCTAGTGATTAGATGAAGTGCCTTGATATTCTAAGTGATAATGAAAAAATGTGTAATGTGCTTGTCTTAGTATGCTTGAAGTATGATTAATTATTCTTCATATTTGACACGGTTAAAGATGTTTAGGGATTATTATGGTGATTTTATTATGTGAAATAGGTCCCCAAGATGTTTTATATTATTTGAGTGCTTATGTGCATAAGTGGAATTCATTTGCTTGTCCATAGTTTTCATTTAAACACTTTGGGTCTAGTGGTATAAAATTTGAGTAGGCAATTTGATGACATCACCATTGACACATGTGAATGAGTCATGGGGAGTTGTTCATATGGTTTTGATCACATTATTAGCCCTTAGTTATTATGCATTAAATCTTAGGTCATACAACTAAGCATAGTCAAAGATATGTAAGTGCAAAGTTGGGCTCCCAGGCATTTTGATAGGGTTTTCCCATACTTAGCCAAATTTGCATATGGAAAGAAAGAGCCGAGTAGGAATTTTGGTGGTGGAATATCTCACATGTGTAGATATTTTATGATAAGGTGATCATATGGGATTGTTCAATTCTATGCCTAGTTCTTATTCACTAAATTTTAAGTCATGCAATGTAGCATGACAAAAGATATGCATGTGTAAATTTAGGATCCCATGCATTTTGATAGTGTTTTACATGTTAAAATAGAGCCAAGTAGTTTTTTGATGTCATATCTCTCAAATGTGGAAATTTCAATAGAAATTAATCATAAGGGTTTATTCAATTTTGATCCTTATTTTTTGTGCTAAATTATAGATCATGTGATGAAACATGTGAAAACATATGCATGGGTTTCGTTAGCCTTGCAAGAAAGTTCTAAGCATAGTTGGATGTGTGATAGAATATTTTTATAAGGCATTTTAATGGTGATATATCTCACTCATGTGAGGTTTCTAGGAGTAGCTTGTCATAAGGTTGGATTATCCTATGTAAGGAAATCATATGGTCTAAATTACAGATCATGTGTCCAAGCACAACAAAAGATATGACTATGTAAAGATAGCCTTACAAGAATAAAAATAAGATTCCCATAGTCAAATTTGCACAAGTTAATTTTTTAGTGACATCGACGTTGCATGTTGCTCTAAGAAGTCAGGAAGTAGTGAGATGTGGACAAGTGCATGATGTATAATGTTGAGTAGAGATAAAGATTGAGTTTATTCCAAGGATTACTGGTGAGTGGGTGATCATACAAATAGAGGTCAATGGTATGTGTTAAATTCAATAGTTCAAACTGATAATTGTCTAGAATTTTTAAAGACCAAGTTATGTATAAGAGATCAATGGAGCACATTGAGTCAATGTTTCTAGATTGCATGATATGAGGTCAAAGTGATTGACATTTAACATTTGAGCATTGGCACATTTACATTAAAGTTTAGACAAGATCAATAGTGTTTAAATGATATGATTATTGAGGACATGAGATGTGAGAAAATTGGTCAATGTTTAACTATGACTGTTGTGAGTTAAATATTCACATTTAATAAGGGAAAAACTAGTGTCTAGTTTTTGGGCCATATCTTTTGATCTAGAAAGAATTTTCTCATGATGTAAAAATAAAAAATGAAGAGGAATCCATGGTACATCTAATGTACCTAATTCATAAATATTAAAGTGTATAAATTTAAATATATTAAGGTTCCAAGTTCACTATGTGTTCATGCTTATTTTGCAAGTGATCCGAGAAGATTAATTGATCTTATGTAGATGTTGTTTGAATGTTTCATGGTGAATTAGATTTTGGGGAGTGTTTTAAACTCCATGATCATGATATATGTACATTTTTAATGTTTCACCAATTGTATAAATTATGAACAATGGTTTAGAATGTGACTATGTGTTCATTCATAATGACCATGTGCATATAATGTTATTTGAGTGAATTGTGCTTAAACATAAGGGTTTTATGTTGGTTGTTGAAAATTAAGAGGGAACTATAGATCATATGGAATGTTCCTAAACTTTTTATAGTGGTTATATTTTATTTTTTTATTTGATGAAGTGCTAAAGGAGTGAATGGGTTCACATGAGACCTATAAGGGCTACAAGGGCCTAGTTGAAAAGTATAGTTCCTTAAGGGTGACCCATAGATGCTATGGCCCACCTATGAAGATTATTTTGAGTTGTATTTTCATGTGATATATTTCATAAGGGTTAAGACATGCCTAATGGTTAGTCAAGATGTTGGTGATCATGACTACTCTATAAATAGTGAAACCAAATGTTTTGGTTTCTAGACTTGTAATACTTGGATGAGTAATGTAGATGTGGATCCAAGTGAAGCATATAAATTTTGATAGAGAAGTTGTAGGTTAGAAAGGACCATTATATAGTGAAGAGGATCAAATTTGTTTTTATAATTAAGTTGGTATAGGAGGAAATATAGGTAATTAGACCTAAGGAGCCTAGAAGAGGTAGAATGACTGGGTATGCTGAAGAGGATGTTTGAAAGTGTATGAATTATGGAGAGAAGAAAGGGTAGAGTGACCTATGGATGAGTTGAAGAGAATAATAGATATAGGAATATTTTTAATACCTATAAGTCATAATTATGTTTGTAGAATAATGCTCTTACAAATTGAGTGTGAGCAAAGGTGAAGAGTGATAAGTAGTGGCCCATCATCAAGTGTTGTACACATCAATTCAGAGGTGGATGTGTTCATAAGTGTTGTTTTGGTAGCCTCCTTGTAAGGTGAAACTTTATAAAAGTCTAGATAGGTGTGGTAGCACCTTATGGGATTGTAGTCTCACTAAATAGGGATGGTATTTCCTTGATAAGTTGAAGTTGGTTTAAATTCATTCTTTTATTATAGATAGTAGTCCAATTGTAGGTTACAATGGGTTTTATTTCCCAAGAGGGTTTCTCATGTATGTAATGTGTTATGTGCTTGATCTTGCATTGAATTTATTATTCATTGATATGAATGATGTGTATGCCTCATGAATGTATGTATTCACTGACTAAGAGTTTGAAAGGACTAGAACTAAAGTTAAAATATCTGGGCTCACTAATTTAACCCCCCATTTTATTGATTGTACCTTTAACACAATATATTATACTTATTATATCCCTTAATAAATGACAAAATGATTGTGTATATATAGCTAAATCTAGCCCTAAAAATTTCTAGAAGTTTAGTCGATAGGGTTGACCCAATTGACTTTATATAGTTATGACAAAAATTAATTAGGTCTTGGTTTAGGTTGGCTAGGGGTGGACCTAAACCTTAAATGAGTTTTAATAATTAGAGTATAGGGTCGATGGGGCTGATAGTGCAATGTAAACCTTTGGATAGGATTTTTAGGCTAGGGAAGGGCTAATAAAGATGGAAAATGACTAGAAGAGGGTGAAAAAGAAGAGGAAAAGATTAGGGGAGTGTTTTTAGAATATGGTTATGTAGATAGAAAGTGGTATTATAGGGACAAAAATCCTACAAAGAACCAATGGTATGCCCACCCATTTCATAGTGCACCTTTTAGGGAATGCAACCAAAGAGATTGAGACCCAATAGGTTCCTTCAAGATAAAAAACATCAATAATTTATAATGTTTAAAAATATTATGTGTATACATATTCGCTTCTTGAATCTCATCATGTGTCAAGTAAGTGTAATATATGATGGTGTTTTACGAAAAGAACATAACAACACATAATGTTGAAGATAAATAAGTTATAGAAAGGAAAAAAATTAGATAAATGAAAGGATATAATTTAAAAATACATATTTTCACTTACCTTAGCAATGTAGATAAAGAATGAGATGCAAGAAATGTGAATATGTCCAATAGAGGAAACACTGGGTGAACCTATATAAATTAGCAAAAAGAGAGAAAAAATCATTTTTTTTCAAAAATATATATGTAACATGTGAAAATATTATCTACAATGTTAGGATTCTATAACATCTTATGGTTTATAAAAAGATCTAATAGAAATAAATTTATGATCAAAAGATATAATTTGGTGGTAAATACATAAAAGGTAAATAATTTTGAATATTAAACATAAATAGGGTGAAAAATAATTCTTTTGTTATTTTTACTATTATAATAAAATAGAGATCTAAAAGACCTAGTGTGAAACCAGAGAGGCATCATGGTGAGGAGGTGATAGCTAAGATAGGAAGGACACATAGTAGTCATAGTGAGTGCATCATAGGTTTGCAGTTTTGAATTTCAAATTTTTCAATTTTACTTGTTTGAAATTGAGATAAATATAAAAAATTGTTTGGTAGTAAAAATCTAGGCACTTGAATTAACCCTAAGAAATTTTAAGGCATTTATAGTAAATTGTCAAAAATTCATTATTGTGAAGGAATAGAGTTGACCAAGTTGCCTTAGTCCATACATAAAGAATAAAGTAAGGGGTCAATTGCATAGTAGTGGGTTGACTTAGGTGGTACCAGATGGTTGATATAGTCTATAAAATGGGGCTGACTATGTACTAAAGGGATAATTTAGTATGCTAAAGTTGAAGGAGGGCTGATTTATTATAAAATAGGTTGATTTATTTGAAAATGATAAAGGTCAATTTAGTATCAAAGATAAGGTATATAGATGATTTAGTATTAAATCAGTTGATTGTGTAGGAAAATGAGAAACATGAGAAAGTAAATCAAAATAGGTAATTAAGTAGTAAATTTGTGAATTTTGAAAAATGTATTATGATTATTTATGACATCAAGATCTGATATATTTTCTATTATTTGATATTTTATAGAGACATTAGAGATATTAGTGCTTGATAGATGCATCATGGATACCAGATTTACTAGATCATTTGATTAATGTGGATAAAGAATGACTAGTCACACTGGGTTTTAGAGGTATTATGGAGATGAGGCAGATCCCATTAAGTGTTGATCTTGTTGTCATGTTCCTTAGAGAATGAGAACAATTTACCAATACCTTCAATTGGGTGGTGGATGGGGATACCATTACGGTGGGTATCACATTAGATTATGTCCATGTGTTGTTTAGACTACTTATAGGCATGATAATAGTGTTCACTAGTAGATCAAAGGATTTAAAGGAGATAAAAACACTAGCCTAGTGGGTGACATGTTTAGATATGATATACCTAGATTGAGGGAGAGTTTTTTTATGTCTATATTGTAAACATTTTAGACATCTAAAAGATAGTGATAGGACTTATGATAGCATAAGTATTACATCACAAATTATATTAAAAGGTACCACTATACATGATAGCCTTGTGTTAGTTTATATGATATTAGGGATCACTCTATGATCTTGGGGTTGTCATTTGTGTCCAACTCATGCATGATATGTATGAGAGACTATCCAAAAGGTAGAAGACCATGAGGCATTTTAATTTGTTGAGTGCCTAGACATACAATATGTTCCCCATGTATTATCAAGTTGTGCTCCCCCATGTGGTCGATGATAAGTCACCTCAGGTCATGTGGTGGAGATAGGATCATGTAGTTTAGGCCATGCTCCACATGTTATCTATATAAACTATCATACTAGGAGAGATCATGTGGTAGTTGTATATAGACATTCCTACTATATGGCCTAGTTTGTCAACCATTTCTACAAGGTTAGCATGGTTGCAGATCACAAGCCACTATACCTCATGGGTAGAACCACATCTAGTGGTATTATTTCTAAGATAGTTCAAACTCTCACATCTTGCAGTGCCCCTAGTAGTGCTTGATTATTAGGCACAACATGTTAGAGAGCTAAGGGGGAGATTAGGAGGATGACTACTAGTAGAGATATTAGTGATCAAACCAAAATGTACTAGACCATAGACTAGTTGATCATGGTAGAAGGAAATAATATATTCAATAGGGGAGGATGCTATGGATGTGGAGGCTAGCATATGATAAGCACCAAATTAGCAATAAAAACAACCATGATGCCCTCATCAAAGATGGAGGCATCATCAACAAGAACATGATCAGGTAAGGGTTATAGCATAAGAGGAACCAACAACCACTCTAGGACATAGTTGGTCCATATAGGCACCTCTTAGGTTAGGTTCATAGTGTGATCGAGTGGTCATTCCTAGACTTACACTAGTGTAGAGGCAACCCATATAGGAGGTGCTCAATAGATGATTTAATCGAAAGACTATGCTCAATGGTTGGGAAAATAATGAGATAGTGGTTGGAAACATTAGTACTATTGATAAATGTTTTAATTTAGATTTAATTTTTTCAAATAGGACACTAGTTGTAATGTGATTATGGTAGATAGATACATTTTGAGATATATATGTGATCTAATGTCTATCTAGTTTTGTTTTTGTAGATAAAGGGGCATAGGAGGATATATGGGGAACCTTAATATTTATTGAATATAATGACATTTTGAATTGGGTGCAAGATCTATATGACCCTACCACATTGGATGTTATTGTGGTACCATCTTCCCCAACCTAGGTGGGCTAGTTTAGAATATTAGGGGAGACCACAAGGTAGTTTTAGTCATGTAAGGATGGATTAAAAACACCATTAGGGGTAGGAGATGGAGAGGCACATGCTTGGTAGGCCTTGGCATAGGAAAGAGTGGCACACATGGATGCCACTATCTAGTTTGGATAAGTGAAAGCTTGGATAGAAAATCTACATGGATATGTAATAAGTTTGAGATCCTAGATGACCTCATTATATAATACAATTTATATTGGATATTCCTAGGCATCTATGGGTATGTCACATGGATAGGCCACATGATAAGTAGGATGGATGCCAACCTTAGATTAGGAGCTATTTGTATTTTGTACTTTGTATAAAACATCACACACACACACACACACACACACACACACACACACACACACACACACACACACACACACACACACACACACACACACACACACACACACACACACACACACACACACACACACACACACACACATTTTGAAATTTATATTTGTTCTCAAGAGTTATACTTGGTTGTAGGTGTTGATGCATGGATATATTTATTTCTACAAAATGTATTTATATTGTTTTTATATGTTATATGAAATATATGTCGAGTTTTTTCTTTTCTATAATTATGTGATACACATGCATGGCTAAAGAAAAATGAACAAGGCAAAAATAACTAGGAAAAGTCTAAGTAATCAAAAATATATGCACCACACACTATATCATGATGAGAAAATATGTACTAAAAAAATATGACTAAATATAATACATCAAATATGGTAAAAATGGGTAAATAATGTTCTTAAACCACATAAAAGATTTGAACCAAGTTAAAAAGATAAAATCACACTATATCACATTAGTAAGTATAATTTTTTTAATAAAATGGAAGGCACAATAAAAACAAAATGGTAAAAAAAAAAGTTAATCAATCATACTAAATCATGTTGGGAAGTGTACAAGAGAAGACAAAATTGAAAATTGTAAATAAATTGACCACACTAATTCAAGCTAAGAAGTATGAAGATTTTAAGAAAATGTTTTTAATCATACATGTAATGAGATAATAAGAAGATAAAGGTGAAATATTTATTAATTAAGAATAAAATGTACTATATCAACATGGGAATCATGCCAATGGAGTGTAACTCATAATCAGTCACTACTTATATCAAATTTGACAAATTTAATTTCATTGTTTCTTGGGTATTGTAATATTTTGTGAGCTGGTCTTCATTATACCCATGGTATTACATTTCAACTCAAAAATGGAACACCAATGAGGTGGAAACAAATTTGGGAATGATTTTTAAAACGTGGTTTCTAATGTGGTAATTTGTGAATAAGCCTTGGTTTTATCCATGGTCTTACAATGCAACTCACAAAGGGAAATACTAGGGGGAATGATCAATTAACAAAAAAATATTTCTCAAGGATAAATATTAGGAATGTTGTAAATGAAAAATGGAATGTAAAAATCATAATTTAGGCATATATGATAAAACCTTAGCAAACATGAGGCACACTATGTACATAGGAAAGACACTAAGTGGCTAGTGCCTATCAAAATACAAAGGATACCTACTCATAGTAAACACAAATATGTATAGGGAAATAAGTGAGATACTAAAATTAAATCATTTTGGTTACATTATAAATAAAATTAAAATGGACCTACCTTCTAACAACATGTTCCCCATTCCTCAAGACCTCTTATAGAGCCATCTGTCTATAGTGAAGATTAGGTACTTGAGTGAGAAAGTAGATAACACTAAAAAATTATTATCCTTTACCAATCTATTATCTTACCACAACCTAATGGACCTTGATTGTATCATGAGGCCAACTATGGAGTTTGTGATTTGATTATAAAAAGGATATCTGCTATGAGTCATGTCTTTAAGTGTGATTTGACTTTTGAGATTTGTATATTGCCTTTTGTATCAATCCCTTTAGTTGGAATGATTTGGATTTTAATTTTTTAAGTATTTTATTATTCCTCCTCCATATTTATTTGTAATAACTAACATTATGGATACAATTGATACACATGAATGAGATTTATACTTTGGCTAAAGAAATATAAGTATCTAAAGACATGACTGACTAAACACTTAGGCTTGCTTATGAACCAATATGTTATATAAAGTTTCATCCATGTCTATGATTATTTTGTGAAAGGAAATAAAGTAATAAAGGAAGATCCAAAGTGGATTGATGAGAATATGATTACAATGAGATGAATTATTTTCTAACTAATCACATGATAAATAAGGATAACTAAGGGGAACAAGGTTTATATAACCAAGTCACAATAATAATTATTCATGGTAGTAAACAAACATGAGAAAATACAAAGACATATATGAAAATAAATGAATTCATAAATATAATCTTGTAATCATAAAAAGA
This sequence comes from Torreya grandis, assembly GCA_037957365.1. Classification (NCBI taxonomy): domain Eukaryota; kingdom Viridiplantae; phylum Streptophyta; class Pinopsida; order Cupressales; family Taxaceae; genus Torreya; species Torreya grandis. The sequence continues at coordinate 548,308 of JARHVA010006430.1, forward strand.
ATCCATAATAAAAAATGAAAGAAATGAAACCATATAAAACACATATGCAAAATATAAATATCCATGTGAGAGAGATAAGTCAAGCCAAATTTGACACATAGTTAAATGATATAAGTTATATAAAAGTGGATCAAAATAATAATCCTAAATCATAATTAAGAGTGAAAGAATACCATGTTGTGTTCACAAATACTAGTAAATCTATCCACAAATATTATCCATAACATCTGATCTATCTATATGAAGTTGGATCTTAATTGCAATGAGAGTCTCATCAAACTTTAGGGAAACATGTGAAAATAAATCTTGTTGAATATCCTCTATAAATAATGTAGGTATATATAAAGGATCATTCTCATGAGGGCTATCATGATTAGAATACTTAGGGAGAGGAATATGAGTGGTATATATGGGATAATAAGGAGCCACTGGTGGAGAAGGAACCACAAGTGGGTAAGTAACCATATGTGTAGAAGGAACCATAGGTGGGGTAGTAACCAAAGGTGGAGGAACCACATGTGGGGAATGAACCATAGGTGATAAGGATGAGCCTTCATATGTTGAGGACCTATGGGAGGAGGAATAGTGGGTGAAATAATGGTCATAAGGTGATCCCAAAGAAAATACTATTGGACATAATAATTATTGATGTGATGGGTATCACACTTGTGCCAAAGATAATATATCTCTCTATATTTTAGAATATACTCAAGTAATAACTTGGGAAGAGGTATAGCCTTGTCTTTGGGTTGATGAGTGGTAGGATATGATTGTTTAATATATTTTCAAAGATTTTTATAATGGGTAGAAGAATGATTATTTATGCCATGAAAGTAACAAATATGTCTGTTAGTAGACTTTATGGGTGTACTAACACAATGATTAGAAGCAAAATATAAGGAAGTCTATTATAACTATCAATCTATAGTCTAATGAAAAACAACTCTATGAATATCATAGTAAGGTTTATCATCCCATTGGGTAAGTAATGAATCAATCTATGGTAAGGGAAGAAGGCCATCAATAATGGGAGGTAGGGCTAGTGGATAGACTAGGTTAGGATTATTTAAAGGAGAAGTATAATTAGATACAAGATGAGTTTTAGCTAACGGTAGATTTGTAGTATGATCTGAACTATGCTTAACCAAGGGAGAATTAGGACATGCATAGGGGTTGAGGATAGTAGTAAGAAACTCTAGGGAAAATAGGCTATAGGGATCCTAATATTTAGAAAAATGATAATGGCTAGTCATATCATGATGAATGATCATTATCTTAAGAGGATCTATCAAAAATGGAGGTGTGCCATATAAGTTCTCCATCTCTATCTTGTGAATATGAGGAATAATACTATAATTAGGATATATATGAAGGAATATAATAAGATTAATGGAAAGACTGAAACAAAGAAGAATGATATCAAAGAATCTAGACATATCTACCATGGATAAGGCCTCCTAGAAATGGATCATCTATAGTATTACCATCATCATAATCAGGTGTATGAAGGTTGATAGTTAGAAGTGGTGTGATGAATAAAATGATAATTTTTATTTAATACCATTGTTATATCATTGATAGGTGATTAATAGGAATGCATCTTAAAGGATGGTGGAGGTGGGGTGATGAGATGAGGGGATAAATATTAAATTTCTATCTTTGAGTTGATTTCATCTGGCTCATTATCATCAAAATCTAAGAGGTTTTGTGGTATATTCTTGATGATTTTAGGGTGACCATGATAACCTCAAGTAGAGTTGATGGGAAAATGGAAATGTTGAGATTTTTTGAATGAAACACTTGACAATGGTTAAATGGTGGTAATTTTAAATACACCACATTCTTAAAATTGATCGAAATTCTAAGGGTTGGTGTCTCTTTTAATTTGGTAAATAGACCATTATGCAAAAACTTGACACATTAGAAGGTAGAAGAGGCAACAACCCTCATGTAATGATTTTAAGGCATACCAAGTAAGATGTTATAGGAAAGGGGAAATTTACATATCATAAAATCCACATGAATAATGATAGGAGGGATGGTAATATAAATCCACATGCAACCTAAGTGAGGCATTTTCCTTTGATCATAACCTTGGTATGTGCTACGTGTGGACTTAAGAATACACTCAAAATGTCTAAGAATTTTAATGAAGTCAATGGAGGTAAATAAAGTACATAAACCCTCATCAATAAAAGCATTATTGACTTGGATATCATTAATTTTTGTGTTTATAAATAGTGGAGGATCATCCACACAAAGTATAATCTCATCAAGGATCATGGATGAAATAGGTAATTTCAAGGAAAGAGAGGTGTCCATTATTTTATCAACATGTATAGACATATATTCACATTATTATAAGATACAATATTTTAACCTAGATAAAGTAGCTTCACATCCTACTTGGGGAGTATGAGGTATGTTCATATCAAATAATAGTTTCATCAAGAAGTTGTGATGACATGGATAAGTTTGCATGAGTTCAAGAAAGGGTATTTGAGATGGGATACTGGTAAGTTATATGATAGGGGTCCATTAATCATAGCCCATGGGTGGGAATAATAGATAGATGTGAGCAATGTTGGAGGATATCCTAGGAAGGAGGATTATAAGTAAATTCAAACTTGTGTTGATAATACATGGGAGATTTAGTTTGGGGATAAATTGGTTAATTGTCTTTAGATGACAAGATAATTGATTTAGGTAATTCTAGTGATTGATTTAAAGAAATTTTGTTAAGGTTGAAGAAGATTTTTGATAGGTGGAGATGTTGAGGTAGTTATATAGATAATATGAAAGGTATTATCCAATGGAGGTGTTGTAATTGGTTCTTGGAAATAGATAAGGTCATTTTACCCTAACTCTATTAGGTGAGATGGGGAAGAATCTTGGATAACATAGAATGTTTGAGATTTTTGGTGTGTGTGTGTGTGTAGGATTAGAATCAATGAAATCAGCTACCCTTCACATATTAGTCATATTTACCACATTTTATTTGGTAGTTTGGTCTATAAGACTTTTAAAATTGTTGGTGGAAGGAGAAGGCCTATCATTATTATCTTGATGATTAGGAAGAAGGTATTTATACATGGTAAGATAAACATTATCTTGGTTCAAATCTTGATTTATTTTATTTTTAAAAAATTTAAAGGATATATCATAGGATTATTGGTGATTATGAATGACTTAATCATGATCAAAGTTTTTGACAATAAGGAAATCCATATATAAATTAAGTAATTTCTTACAAGTCTTTTGTGAGTGGCCCTAATTGGCATGAAACCAACCAAATTTTTTTGGATCATACCATGATTTCATAAGCTATGTGGGGTTAAGATATCATGGTAGAGGCCTTTATAGATGCTTCTAGATCTTGACTAAGGATAATGGATTATGGACATTAATTTTGGTTATTTGAGAAAAATGAGGATTATATGTATTATTTAAAAGGGGAACTTTCTCTAGAACATTATTAGGAGTAATAGCTTGAATATTGTGAATGGTATAATAAGAATTGGTTACACCATCATTGGTATCATGATGATATTTAATTTTTAGGAGCATGTGAGTTTCCATGGGAGGTTGGGATGGATCAAACTGGTGCATGAGAAAATCTTGGCATTTGTTTTGGCTGAGGGCTTCATCCAAGTTTCTTAGAAAGAGAGTCTAGACCTGATATTACAACTTGGGATAAAAAGTTTTAGTAAATATATGGAAGAGGTTATCATCCTACATTTTATTATAAAACTTATTAGAATATGTATTGCACCACTTGATGAAATCTTGTGTTGTTTCAATTTCAAGTTGCCTACAATTGATAAAGTGACAAAAGGTATTCTCAAGGAGGTCACTAGTTTGAAACTATTGTACTAAGGAATTAACTAAATCTTCCAAGCTATTGATATAAATGGATTTGAGTTGATTATAAAAATCTAAATAATCTTTAGAGAGTGTTTTTTATAATATCTTGGTACCAGTAAAAGTGTTTAATTTGACCCAATCTTCGTAGAGATTACCAAACATTTTAAAATGTAAGGTAAGATCAGTTGAACCATTGTAACTCCTATGTATATATTGGGATTTTTGGGTGTAAGAGGTTAATTTTTAAGATGTTTTATCATTTTGTTAATAAGGGGTGGTTGAGGAATGATGTTACCATGGGAATCTCTATGTGGGGGTGAGGGGGGGGGGTATTTTGATTTTATGCTCCCCATGGAAACTATTGAGGTTGATTTCAAAGGTGAATAATATGATTCTACAATTTTACCATTTTATTAGCATTTTTAGTTTGAAAAACATTCATTTGATTAAGATCTTGAAATAATATTTGATGGGTTTGAGTGGTATTATGTCTAGTTTATGCAGAATGCAAAACACTATCATTAGTATTAGTGGCTTGGGTTGCACTATGAGTAGTGGCATGTAAAACACTAGTATATTGAGATGCATTGGTAGAAAAGGAGACACTAATAGCATGATTAGAATATTTATTGAAAGACTCACTAATAGAAGGATTAACTTTAGAATACAATAAGTAATAGTGGCATGATTACCATTGGTAGAAAATGGTGCACCAGTAGAATGATTAAGGAGGGGATATGGAAAAGGCCCACTATATGTTCAACCTACCATATTAGTAGATATTATCATCATAGAGGTTGAATACATTAAATAAGAAGAGTTCATAGTGTTAGAAGGAGTTAATATATAAGGGAAAGGTTGAAAAGCAAAAAGGTTATTACCCCCAAATCCATGAGAGAATAAAGGGAAGGCTGAATGGGGTTCTTCTACTTGACCACTTATCATTAGATTATAAATAGTTGAAGGGACTTTTACCCTATGTTGAGGAAAATCATTGATGAAAAAGGGAATTTTCGGTGTGTACTCTATTTATGGATGATATTCTAAGGAGAAAAGATGGTTATGAATGAGGAGTCCAATAATTGGTACTGTGAGTGGCCATATGGGGATGAATGAGGAGTCCAATAATTGGTACTGTGAGTGGCCATATGGACATTGATTTCATCTAAAGTGTAAGCCACACATTATTTTTAGGGAAAAATATTGGGATTGGTTAATCTATATAATAAACTCTGTGTTATCCTTAAATAAGAATTTCATGATGAGAAAAGGAGGATAAAGGTGGGATGCAAAGAAAAAATCATAGATAAATATACATAATTGAATAGGTCAACTATTTTTTGTAAAACAAGGAATAAAATAGAAAGATGGGGATACACAGTCATGTATGTTGATTATGTATTATTGAATAGAGAACTAAACAATAAGACAAGGATGTAGAGTCATGTAGATTGACTATGTACTATGTTAGAGGTACAAGATGACTAAGAAGAGGGGTTTGAATCAGTCAACCAATATTTCACTTTGTAATCACTTATCATTCATTCATTGGTATTCATGAATCAATCAAACAAGCATATGCAACAAGATTACCTCAAATCAAGGAGACCACATACAAATAATGAGGAAGAGAAGCACATCATAACATAGTATCTAATGTGGGAAACCCTCATGGGAAAAAAAACACATTCTCAAGCCTGAAAATAGATGGACTACTTATCTTATAAGGTATTAAAAACACGAGACTTTATTAGAACACTCATTCCACATGGATCATATGACCCTAGGATGGTCAAGTCCTTCTAACCAAAATTTAGTGAAACACCTATTTCACAATGAGTACCTACCCTTAGGATAGTCAAGTCCTTTTGATAACACTTTAGTGAAACACCTATTCCTCAAGGAGCACCTACCCATAGGTTGGTCAAGTCCTTCTAAACAATATGTTGAATACCCTCCAAAATTGATGATATTAACATCTCTAGAATACTGATTTCCTATTCAATCTAATGGAAATACAATGTAGATCAACCCCCTTCACTTCTTCATATAACCATAAACATCCAAAACCACCTTTTGGATCACTCTACACTTATTAGAAACAACTCTATCACAACCTCAACAACATGACCAAATGGTTATACAAATATACCACACTCTAATATACCTCTCAAATCAATCACCAATCTCACATAGACATCATCTATCCTTTGTTCACACTTAAGGCATCCAAAATATCCTTTTGGGTCACTCTAGACATCTTTGCTCATCCTCAATATTCAAAAATACAAGATCACTATTATAACATCATAAATATGACCTATAGGTCATACACATAGCCATTAACCTTGTATACACTAGGCACCCACCCATTCTTCTTTCCTTCACTCTACGACTCTCACACACATATCTTCTATCAAGTTTCTCACACCTAGAAATCATCATCTTTTATTTCACCATTAATAGAGCCATCATGATTATTATTTTCTTATTCTACCTTTATAATTTCCTTAACCCTTAATAAATATTACATATCTTAATACTATCCTCATAGGCTATCCATAACAACTATGGGTCACACTTAAGTAGCTATGCCTCTTAAGTAGACCTTATATGTCTCATGGAGACCTATTCCCCGATTTAACATTCCATTAAGAAAATTAAAAACACAAAACCACTTAAAAATGCAATTTCCCACTCCACATAACCTCTTAGATATCCTCAAATGACGATAGTCAACACAACACACCTTTGTGTATGCTCAATCTACTCAAACATTAGCCTTGTACATAAAAACACCATGAATGAAAAAATAGTCAACTTATAATCATTTTTCATATTGAATATGGATTGGTCAAAACCCTAAAATCCATAAAGATCATCCTCAAGGAGTTTGAAAAACTCTCCAATAGTGAAGTCCCCTAGAAACATCTTAATACCCTTAGAATAGCTCAAAATATCCTTCTTAGGTCACTTACAAAATATGGTCAAACATACAATCAAATTTGCATGTCAATAACATTGACTACACACACATTCAAACCTTCTAATAGATTCACTAGGTGTGACTTGAAGTCCTATACAACTTTAATTTTTTCTAGACCTTCAAATTCATCCTAGATAAAAAGTTATGTCTCAAACAGTATAGACTAGTTTTTTGCTTTGATAAATTCAAATGCTAGCAGAAAATGTTACACATAAAACACTTGTTATCATCTCATTGAAAACTAAAAATTTGGAACAAATGCACTCCATCTATCTCTATGGATTATCCTAATCTTTATCTATTCATTCTCACCATTGATCTGAGCTTTGAGCTCCCACAATTGTGCCACTTGACATCCCCACATGAGTTCTACGTAATTGAGAAATTGAATTTAATGCACACCATTGATCTTCTAATTACATGATCATACACTCATCATTCATCTTCTGTCCAAGCTCTATGAATGTGACAAATGTCACTAACATGTTCATTCTTTGACATAATGACTTTTATGTGCACCATTGGATCAATATTTATGAATTAACATGCACTATTATATCTACTGACTAGATAACCTTAGACTTTAATGTATTTTATCTTGATAGTCTCTAGCCCATCACAATCTATAAGTATAGCTTTTAGTGTGTGTGTGTGTGTGTGTGTGTGTGTAGGACTCTAAATCTTTAGGGTACATTCTTTGCACTATAGAGAACATCACCATGAAAACATTTACCCATTATCAAATTTATAAGTACCTATAGAAATTTCACAAACTTGTTAGATCATACATGTCTACATGATGTGTAGTGATGGTTTGCCTAAGTATAAAAACTTAGTGAAATTCTATCTGAGATGCCAACTTTGCACCCATAAATCTTTAGTTAAGCTCAATTGAATGATCTAAAATTTAAACCATATGTTTTCCTAACATAGGGGAATCAATCAATATATCAATCTAATCCTAAAACCTTCGTGTTTGTGAAATATGATGCCATCAACCTACTTATATTTTTTTACCACATAACCAATTGCGCCTAGATGAATGAAGAACTCGATGAACACCATGCATTCCCATAAGAATTTAAGAACTCTTGACACCTCATAAGACATATAAAACATGATATCATCATTTATAACATTCATCAACTTCTTATCCAATCATATATTGAAGATCCATGCTTACATACTAGGCTATCAATCATATGCCAACATGTTGTTCACATGCTTGTCTTCTCTACTTGACCTGAAACCACATCAACATGCTAGAGAAAATATTATAAGCCTTAGATAATAATTACCTTGACCAATATACATTTAAATCCTACATTTCACAGCTTCAAGCTCAAACTCATCATGACATCACCACTTTGTCATTACCTTTGACATCAATGCACACATGACATCAATCTTTGAAATCAATGATAAAACTTGCCAACAATATCCCCCTTTGTCATTGATGGAAACCTCTTCTTTTCCTCCCCCCCCACTTTATCATTACTAACAAAGTGGACTAAATAACCACCAAGATATTCTTAACATCATGAATGTATTCAAATAGACTTCTAGGTACTTAGGATACTTACATACCACATATGAAATAATTGCTCCTCCTTTTGACATACACCAATCTAAAGTGGGGATTCTCTGATCCTTGGAACTATTAACCTTCAAAACTCATAAGGTTCCCTTGATAATGCATGAATATTCAACACATTTTCTCAATTATTATAAAATCTCATAAATTATTCTCCTTACATCATGCATGGATCCACAAGTCACTCAAACTATATGGGTTATATCCCCTTAAATTTGTTCTTACCACCTAGTACTTCTCAACCATGCACCATGAAAACACTCTTCTTTGATCATGAACTAATATAAATGAGGATTAAACACACATGAACACAAAAAAATTGATTGAACTCACCTTGAGAACACTGAGAGGGACTCCCCCATAAGATCTCTAAGCCAAGTCTCATCTTGAGCATCTTTAGATCTCTACACACCATGACGAACCATCACACAGGCTTACTAGCCTTCTCTCTCAGGCCACCTCAAGGACCAAAAAAATAAATTCATGCCAATGAGCCTATATAAGGTACCTATACTCTAATCCTCTTTGATCTTGGACCTGACAAACTGAATATTCTAGTTCCCCATTTGATAATGCAAACTTCTCAAGCCTTCTAAGTTAGCTCCCCCTAACTCCATGCTCCTCCTTCTACCAATATGAAATATTCCATCTTTATTTTCATAACCAAATCTCACCTAAATAATTTCCAAAAACACCTTCATGGAATTTAAAACAATCATACCATGGATTTCTGGATAAATTGATCAAAAGTCACTCTTCTTCATACTAGGGTTGTCTAGACTCCTTATATCCCTACCTATAACTTGTATATACAAGAACATTAAGTAGACACATATTCAAGACCTAAATTTTCATATTTGGAAAACTCTCATATTCCCTCTCAATCACACCAATTTTAGTCACCTATCTCATCCTTTATAACATACTTCCTTCACAAACCTTTTAGCCAATTAGGCCTCCGTCTTGACAAAAACATGAATAGTTTAAAACCACAAAACTTCAAATCTATATGAAGATTTATTTGAAAAACCATTTGGCCCATTAAATCTATTTATAATCCTTAGACCTCAACTCATAATTCAAACCACTTTTCTAACATAGGCCAAAACTCTAGAATCTCAAAATAAATAGAGTCAACAAACATCCTTATGGTCAATTCCCACCTTTAAACCTTTTGCACACCTAGAGAAAACCATCACACACTTATGGAATAATATTTGATCCTCAATACTTTTGGGAGCCCATATATTCTATAACCCATTTTTAACTTGCTTGCCTTTAAGCCAAAAATTGAGAAAAATGAGAGCACTCAAAAATATCTAATTTGACTTCAACATACCTTCAGACCACAAAATCACCTGGAGAATGCTATAATAAGGTTAACAAACCTTTCTATTCAAAAATATCATCTTAAAAACACACAAATCCTCTTCTTCCACCTAAAAACCTTCAATTTGACCCTCCAAACTAAAAACACCCTTACAAGACCACATGCTTCTTCAAACTAAGAAATGTCTTCATGAAACACAACAAAGACATCTCTACTTCATAAGGACCTACAATAGAGGAACATACTAATCCTCATCACAAGAATTAATAACCTTATTCTTCTTCTACCTTTTCCTGATTGAAATAACTTGTTTGACATCCATCTCTTCAACTAACACCTCTTCTTTGAAATTAGATAACAAGAAATCTTGGCAATCATGAAACTCCTTACCTAAACATTCTTCAACTACAACAAATAAACCATTATATTGAGATCCTTATTATAGATTCTCCTTGGCCTTGAGTTGTATAACTAACTTTATTCCTAGATCATCTACCTTCTTCTTCATTTAAACTAATATCAAACTTCCTTGGCACTCTTGAGACACCTCCAAAATTTATTCCTTTTCTACAGTATCAGAAGTTTGATCCTTGAACTCAATAAGACTATAATTTACTACCTTAGGTCTCCATATCATGTTTTGACCTCTTCCTTGCATAATAAGATCTCCATACACCTTATTTTAATTTTAGAACTCATTCAACTTGTCATTGTAGAATTTGTAAATATGTCCTACTTTATTGCAAGTTTAGAAAACAAAATCATTCAACATCCCTCTTGACTAATCTAAGTTATGATTTCTCCAAGACCAAGTGCTCCTTCTTCCAAGGCTCCATGAATACTCATTTTTAAAACTCATCCTTCTACAATATTGTTCCTTATGACCATATTGATAGCAAAAATGACAATGACCATGAAAATAAATTTCATAACTTATTGCATTGGGTTGTTTAACTAGTCTTATTTCATTAATTTTTACATTATCATTCTTCTTATCTTTCTCAATCCTCACATATTCCTTTTCTATCTTGTCCAACTTATCTATGAGTTGTTCATGCTCTACTCTTAAAGAATTAAGATTAGTCTTCAACTCATCATGATAACCTTAATTTGAACTCACCTTAGTATTGGCCTTTCTAACTAAGTCTTGAGATATATGGATTCTTTTTCTCTTGATTTTAGGCTTCCATTTGAAAACTCTAATTGACCTCTAAGATCTTTGATGACTGCCTTATCTTTCTTGGCTTCTTTAGCCATGTCATCCTTTAATCTACATGTTTTTTCTTCAACAGACTTGCTCAAATTTTGATACTTCTTCTCATCTTTCTTGGTCTTTCCTAACAAACATCCCTAAAGAGAGTTTACATGTGATTCAAGACCTTTGATCACATACCTCATATTGTGATTCCTTTTTATGATATTAGCTCCTATATCTTCTTCTTCTTCCTTCCTATCATATAACACTTCTTATTCTCCACTATCACATAAAAAATTTTCATCATACATGATGTCCTTTTATTTTCAACAAATTTCATCTTTGGTACTCAACTTTCCTTGTCATCTTCTAGATGAATCTTGATATTATTTATAACTTTCTCATCCTCTTTGGAATATTTATTTAAAGTAAATATCTACTCTTCAAGTTCCTTGATCACAACCTTCCACTATTGATTCTCTTTCTTCAACTTCTTATCCATATTATGCTTCTTAGGATCTCCTTCAAAATTTTAAGCTTCCTCTAAAGGAGCTAATCTGATACCAATTATTGGAGGTACAAGATGACTAAGGGGTCCATTGAATCAGTTAACCAATCTTTCACTTTTTGATTACTTATCATTCATTTATTGGAATTCATGAATCAAAACAACAAGCATATATAACTATATTACCATCAAATCAAGGAGACCACATATAAGGAATGAATAAGAGAAACACATCATAACATAACATATAATGTGGGAAACCCTCATGGGGAATAAAACCCACTCTCAATCCTAGAAACACATGGACTTATCATCTTATAAGGTATTACAAAAATGAGACTTTAGTAGAACACCCATTCCATAAGGAGAACCTACCCTTAGGATGGTGAAGTCTATATGACTAGAATATAGTTAAACACATGTTTCACAAGGAGCACCTACCCGTAGGATGGTCAAGTCCTAACTAGACTTTAGTGAAACACTTGATTGATAAGGAGTACCTACCCCTATATTGGTCAAGTATTTTTGACCTAGATGTTGAGAACCCTCTAAACACCTATGATATGAACATATCTTAAACACAATACCAATCTAATGGACATACAATGTACATCATCCCCCTTCACTTCTTCACACAACTATAATAATCCAAAACCACCTTTTGGATCACTCTACAGTTCTCAATAGCAAATTTATCACAACCTCAACAACATGACCAAATGGTCATATACACAGACCACACTTTGAACTACCTCTAAAATCAACCACCAAGCTCACATAGACATCATATATCCTTCACTCACACTCAAGGCATCCAAAACATCCTTTTGGATCACTCTAGACCTCTTTGCTCATCCTCAATATTTAAACCTACAAGAGGACTATTATTACATCATAAGTATGATCTCTAGGTCATAAACACATTCATCAACCCTATCTACACAAAGCACTCACCCTTTCTTACTTATTTTCCTCTACAACTCTCACACATACCTCTTCTCTCAAGTCTCTCACACCTAGAAATCATCATCTTTAATTTCATCATTTATAGAGACTTCATGATTATTATCTTCTTATTTAGCCTTTGGAATTGCCTTAACCCTTAATATATCTTACATATCTCAATACTATCCTCATAGGTTATCTATATAAATTGTCACACTTAAGCAACTATGCCTTTCAATTAGGCCTATCTAGCCCTTACATGTCTCATGGAGACCAATTACCCCATTTAGCACTCCATTGTGAAAATTAGAAACATATGACCACTTTAAAATGCATAAGTCCACTCCACATTAACCCTTAGACATCCTCAAATGATCATAGTCATCAAAACACACCTCTATGTATGTTTAATCTACTCAAACATTAGCCTTGTACACAAGAACACCATGAATGAATAAACAATTAACTTCTCAGCATCTTTTCATATTGAAAATGGATTGGTCAAACCTCCAAAATCTATATATATCATCTTCAAGTAGTTTATAACACTCTCTAATTGCTAAGTCCCCTTGAAACATCCTAACAACATCAAAATAGCTCAAAATATCCTTCTTAAGTCACTTACATAACATGATCAAAGACACAATCAACTTTAGAGATCAAAAACATTGACTGTACAAACTAACAGACCTTCTAACTAGATTTAGTAGATGAACATTGAAGTCCTCTACAAATTTTCTTTTTTCTTTACCTCCAAAATCATCCTATATAAGAAGTTATGGCTTAAACATTGTAGATTGGTTTCTCCATTCACTAAATTCAAATTCCAATAGACACTATTAAACATCAACCACTTATTATTTTGTTGCTACTTCTTGATAATTTGGAATAAATGTACTCCATCAATCTCTATGGATTAGCCTAATCTTTATTTAGCAATGCTCACCATTTATCTAAGCTTTGAGCACCTATGATTGTTCCACTTGGTATCCCTTCATGTCTTTTACACATTTGACTTATTGAATTTAATGCACACCATTAATCTTATGATTACATCATCATACACTCACCATTAATCTTTTATCCAAGCTCTATGAATGTGACACATGTCACTAGCGTGTTCATTCTTTGACATATTGAATTTTACACACACAGTTGGATCAAGATCTGTGAATTCACATATACTATTATATCTACTGACTAGATGACCCTAGAATTCAATGTAGTTTATCTTGATGGTCTCTAGCCCATTACAGTCTATAAGTACAACTTTGAAGATTTATATCTCAAGCTAGAAAATACTTCAGGACTCCAAATCTATAGGGTACATTCTTGGCACTATAGATAACATCACCATGAAAATATATTCCCATTATTAACTTTATAATTACCTAAAATAAATTTACAAACTTTTTGGATCATACATATCTGCATGACATGAAATGATGGTTTGGCTAAGTATAGAAACTTAGTGAAATTTTATTTTAGAGGCCAAATTTACACCTATGTATCTTTATCTACACTCAATCATGTGATCTAAAATTTAAACCATATGATATCCTCACAAATGGGAGTCCATCCATATATCAATCTACTCCTATAACCTTCATTCATGTGAAATATGATGACATCAAACTGCTTACTTAGATTTTTATACCATAAAACCAACTATGCGTAGATGAACATAATGAAGAACTAGATGAACACCATGTATTCCCATAAGAATTTAAGCACTCTTGACACCATATATGACCTATAATATATTATTTTATCATCTATAACATTCATAAACTTCCTATCCAAGCATACATTGAAGATCCATACTTACATACTAGGCTACCAAGCTGATGCCAACACATTGTTCACATGCTTGTCTTCTCTGCTTCACCTAAAACCAAATAAATATTCTAGATATAATATGATAAGCCTTATATTATACTTACCTTAGATCATACACATCTAAATCCTACCTTGCACAACTTTAGTCTCAAACTCATCATGACATCACCACTTAGTCATTAATTTTGACATCAATGCACAAATGACATCAATATTTGACATTAATGACAACACTTGCCAACATAATAATAAATAGAGAACTACCCAATAAGATAAGGATACATAGTCATGTAGTTTTATTGTATATTTCTCAAAGGAAGGATAAAAATAATCTATAAAATTTTATATCGACCAAAATAATAGTGTTTTGAAATAGGGGAAAATTTTGAATGATAAATTTGAAGCAAAATTAATATAAGCACATAAGCAATTAGATCAATGTGGCTGATCCAATTGGAACACACAACATAAACCTTGCACCAATGATAGCCAATTCAATTTTTAAAATATAAAATATAATATTCAAATTGAAAACAACTAGAAAGTAATTACTAACTAGTTGGTCATCCTAAGTGTTATTAAGTTATAAGAAAGCTAAATTTTAATGTGTTAGGGAAGTTGGTAGAAATAAAGAATTAGAAAGAATATTAAGGTTGATTTCAAGATGTTTGGGCTAAAAGGGATTTGTATTGGTAATGGTATTAGCTTGGTATTGGGACATACCCCCTCACTTCATAATCCCATAGTGATAAGGGCATCAAGTGTATTGACAATATATATCATCAACTAAATATTTATACTTAGAAATTAAATTGATTTTGCTTCCCCCTTGGTTATTAAATCTAAGTAGGTAGGCCTTGGGAAGACAAATATTTAATGTGTTTTGAACGTAAAGTGATTTGGTAGTGTGTGAAAAAATAAAAATAATGTAACTAAAATAGTAATTTCAAAAACCACATATTTAATCTATGTGAGTTGATTTGAGCATGCAAACAAATAAAAATTAAATGTGGATTAATTACTAACAAATCTATATTAATTCCTTGACTAAGAATAATATAGAGTTAGTTCAGGAAACATTGTATGCAAATAGCACAAAATAGAGTTGAATATGTCAGTATTATTCTATAGAAGCAAGGTCTATAAGAACATAATCGAATAGGTTGACTATGTCTTTTAAATTGAATAAATACTATATAACTATGTTGATTAGGTCAACCTAATTGGCCATAGGGATATAGTTTTACAAACTCCAAACTTGTGAAAATAGTGCTAAAAGAAGAATTGAAATGACAAAGAGGGAAAGAAAGGAACCTTGATGATCTTGAAGATGTTTTAGATTGAAATTTTTTATGATGTGATGCTCAAATCTTGTTTCAAAATCTTGATAACTAAGTTGACTGGTTCAACCAAGTTTTCAAGACCCTATATGGTGAAAGAGAAATGGTGAATAAATAGGAATGGTTTGTCTATGTTAATAGACCTATATGTTGATAAAAGAGAATAACAGAGAGAGTCAACTAGTTTCACTATGTATTCTAAACTAGAATTAAAGAATAATACTATGCTAAATTGATTAATGTAATAAATTGTATTTAGTGAATACCTATACAAATAGAACATAGTCATTTTGAGGTGACTATGTATTAAACCTATGCCCATAAATTTATAACTATACTGACTAGTTTGATACAATACTATAAATATATAAAAATATAATATGATGACAAATTATGGCATGAAGAAAAACCTTCAAGGGTTAGATTCATGTTGAGTTCACTATAATGTATGGAAATGGAAATGCAAATGATCTATAAACCAATCCTAACATAAAGAAGGTAAATCCTACTTACACTTTCAATTGTTTATACATTAGATATTTAGGTTTATGAATAATATGGATCAAATACACCTAATTAAGGGATATCTTACCATAATAAAATCACTATGGTGGGTTTCAAAGCTTCTATTCAATAAAAACTATGCAATAACCATATTTAGGTCGTATGTTTTCATATTCACAAAAAGTATAATGATAAGTAAAAAAAATATAATCTAATGCTCACCAAATCTTGTGGCATAAAGTGAGGGTAAAAAACATAAAAATTAAACATCCATCAGAGATATATACTCATGTCAATGTACATTAAATACTAATTCATGGATAAATATATATACTTTTATAATGGAGGAACAAAGTTAGGAATACTTACCTTTGAAGATGAACCCACTAAGCCCCAATCTTTCCCTTGACCAAGGTGATTTTAAAGAGGTTTTTATGGTATGTAAGGATAAAAAATATAATTCATCTCTAGTATATATAACTTATTTATGCATATAATAGACTTCTTCACAAGACAAGATATGTATCTCCAAAGAAAATATTGAAACCCTAAATTATGTTCCTCAAGTAGAATGATGGATAAGGAGATGCAAAATATAATATTCTTATTATTATCTTCCTTAATAAATGATGAAATAAATGTGTTTTTATGTATATATATATATATATATATATATATAACCCTAAACCTTTCAAAAAAATTCACTAATAGGGTCGGCCCAATTGAGTCTATATCATTATTGACTAAAATAGATTAGATCTTGGTTTAAGTCAACCAGGGGTTGACCTAAACAATAAATGAATTTTATAAATTAAATTATAGGTTTGATAGGGGTGACTATGTAACATAAACTATTATAAAGGTTTTTTGGGCTAGGTAAGGGATAATGAATGTGGGAAATGACTTGCGGAGGATGAAAAGGAGGAGGCAAAGCTTAGAGGATTATTTTTAGGATATGGTTGTGTATATAATAAGTGATAGTATAGGGATAACAATCTTGTGAAGCATCAAAAATATGCACACTCCTTTCTTAATATACCCTTTAGGGCATGAACTCATAGATATTGAGACTAAATAGCTTCCTATGGGAAAGAAAACATCAGTAAATGATAATGTTAGAAAATAATATGTGTATAAAATATTAATGGTGATTTGTGTATGTAAAATAAGACTTAATGGTCATGTATTAGTAAGAGTAGTAATGGGGGTAGGGGTTATTATAACCCATCATTAAGTGCTTGTTTGTTTCTTTGGCATATGAGTAATATGTGCATTTGGAGGGGCTCTAGATATCTAAACATGGTGTGTAATAAAATATTAGGATTTTGTGGAATCCATTATATGTCTATGATGTTATGGTTTCTCAATTACTAGCCATCAAGTATAGGGGATTCCCTATTGTTTATGCTTTTGTGGTTAATTAGCATTAGTAGTCTTGATAACTAGTTGTTTGGTATAAGTTTATTTTTTAAAGAACATGCTCATATGGGATTTTATAAAATGTAATTACCTGATTGGAATGAAAGTATTTAACACACCCATGCACTATAAATGGTATTAATCTTAGAGTGTGTATCCAAAGTATTCCCAATAGCATATTAAAGATGTATGTGTGAGGGATAAATGAGAATGTAGTAACCACATGTGTAGGACCTACCTATAATGTTAAGTCAATATCACCAAGAACCTTATAGGATGTCCCATCGAATGCTCTAATTGATCTAGTAAAAATATATAATTCATTATGAGTATAAGCTAAGTGTGTAAGTAATGTCATGGTACAAACATTCTCTCTTGCATAATTATCAATAATAACACTACATATGGGGTGTTTATCAAGGTATGATAGAATGAATAAAGAATGAAGATAAGATTCATCATCCTTAATCTTATTATCATCAAAATTGATAGATGGTATCTAAATAATATGAGGTATACATCATGTGTAATTAATAATTATCCCATATAGTGGGTTATCATAATGTGAGGGAGGAGGTTGTGTGTTATATTCCATTTTCACTTATTTTTCCTTCCTAGAACAGTCTTTCACAGGATTGTTAAATATTTTTGTTTATGGTGATCAATAAGTTCTGAGCCTAATTCCTTTGGAAGATACTCAAATATATGTTTTTAATCATTGATAATTTCTTGGATCATTTGATTCAAGATAAAACATCTTGTAGAATATCCTTTTCCTTGATGATAATCAAAATAAACATTTTAATCATATCCTTTAGGTATAGGTTTAGTTATATAAACCAATAGGATAAGGGAGAGATATAAGATAACAGTCTAGTAACCACATAAGTAATGAAGTTGGAGACTCCGTTAAATGATATAATTATCTCCTTGGTGCATTGGATAAGATAAGTTGATTAGGATATTATGGAACTATGCTAACCATGGTTGGTGTTTCCTTTTCAGTCTCAAGAGGTTTTACCTTATAACTTGGTTTAATCATGATTTTATTACTAGACGTAGATGCAACTTATGTGTTTTCTACATACTTGATCTTATTTAATGACATAATATTCAATTAATGGTCTCATACAACATGGCATAAGTCATCCAAAGATTTAAAATTCTTAAAAATAATGGACTCATGTAAATGGGAAAGTAAACTTTACTTGAATATATCTTAGAACTCTTTGTCAAACATAAGATTGGTCATTTTATCTAGAATTGTCTTATATCTTAGGACATATTCATTAATAAGTTTATTAATTTCTTGTTTGATTTTTGTAATTTGAGCATAGGAAATATTTTTATAAATATTAATTTATAAATGTGTTAAAAAAGGGTCTATAAGAGGTTTGAATGCTTTTACAAATTATATAGGTAAATCATAGAACCACCTCAAAGCATATTCCTTGAGGCTTTTTCGAAATAATTTGGTCAAAATTTTAGCATTAGACACACATTCAAGGCATGCCACATAAAAGGTTCCAATATGTTTTCTAGGATCACCTTTGCCATCATAAAATGTGAATTTGAGTGGAACAAATTCTAGTTTCAAAGGGTGTAAAGATATCTCAAGTGCAATGAGGTTATGAAATACATCTTGTAAATTTATAGCATGAGGGGATATTAAAGAATTTTGTTCAATGTTTTTAATTTGATCCTCCAAGGTATTTATAACTTAAATTAGTGATTAAAATATAGGCCCAATGGGATTTAGA
Organism: Torreya grandis; assembly: GCA_037957365.1. Classification (NCBI taxonomy): domain Eukaryota; kingdom Viridiplantae; phylum Streptophyta; class Pinopsida; order Cupressales; family Taxaceae; genus Torreya; species Torreya grandis. Next base: position 567,592 of record JARHVA010006430.1, read on the forward strand.
TTAGCAAATTAAGTAGTCACCAAAGGGGGTGAAAACATATTTTGAGTAGTAATATGGATGGAAACTAGTATTTGTGTTGAAACCACTAGTAATTTTATGATATATGTAGTAATGGTAGTTTTAGGGAGCAAAGGTTTAAACACATAATTCATGAAACCACTAGATGTATTTGGTTGTAATTTATTCAATGAGAGGGATTTTTCTACTATATATTTGGAACTTTTTTCTTTGAGTATAGTTTTTAATATCTCATCAAGATATTTAGAGTTTTGTGAAATACACTAATGAAAAAATGGAATTGCATGAACCTAATCATGGTCTATTTGTTCATTTTCATTTATTTCATGGTTTTAATTATCAAAATATTCTGTGATAACCCTATCAGTATTGTTTTCATTATCAACATGGGTATCATCATCATCCAAATAATGAGATCCCTCATTGGTTTAAGACATATTAGATGGTTAGAGGGGAATCTCAATATGTTTAATAGGCACACCTCCCAATCTAGGGATACACCTAGGTTGTATGAAAAATAATAGAATTAGGAAATTAAAAAGTATAAAAATATAAAATTATAGCTAGTTTTAAACACTAGAAATTAGAAAATAATTCATTTAAGTGAATTGAGTTCACCAAATGTTTAACCCTAGAATTTGGATCTAAGGTGAGCATATCACTAACCATACATTTTTATTTATGGGTATATATAAATAAAATGGCACAAGGGTGATAATCACATCTATAGTAGGCCAATTATATGTTAAACTAATCTATAAACATACACTAAATTTATTATGTTGAGATAGTCTAAATATGGAAATTACAACTATGATAGATATTAAAATGATGATAAATTTATGTACTTATCTTGATATGATCTTTATGTAGTTATAGATATATAGAAGGTAGCAAGAAGGATGGAAGGATATTTTAGCATAGTCATTAGATTCTAGATCTGACACTTCTAGAGATTTAGACAATAATGTCAACTTGGGATGGTCACATCAATGCTACTATTTGGATTTGATGCTATATTATTATACATAATATATTCTCAAAAATGATATGACCACTTGGATGCTTGTCGGTTTTTCTTCACCTTCTCTCTAGTGTATTTAGATCTAGGTCATGAACTGCCACTCCTTATGAAATGGAATAACCCTAGTTCTCCATCTTCATAGTGACTGTTGACCAAATTTGACTTGTCTTCAAATTTGTTAAACCCGTTTCTTTTTAAAATTTTAAGGTTTCCATATGTCCTATAGGGTCTCATGTTGGTCTAAATTTATTATCTTATCCTTCCTCTAGTCCTTGTTAAAGCCCACCCTCCTTATACTAGTCAATTCAACCAAAGTCAAAGTAGTCAAACTTGATAAAAGGTTCAAAGTTTTATATAAATACTATAATATGGTCATTTAGGTGTCTTAAGGTTTTTTAAGTCATATATTTGTCCTTCAGTATGTATCACATGCAAAAAGAGTCATTTGGCCACATTTTTAGCCCATTTAATGACTTATACAGACTTCTAGGGGAGCATATTTGTCACAAAGGTGATTTCCAATGTGGAGGAATTCAGGAGATGTTAGGATATTTTAGGATTATATTTAATAAGTATTTATGTGCAGAAATGGTAGTTTCTCCTTGATTTTAGGCCCTTTTGGGCACTTGTACGGACTTGTTGAGTTTACCTTCAACTAAAAACATGGTTAAAGTGCCTCTTCACCTCCCTAGACTCATGTCCATGCCTAGTGTGCTAATAAAATGCCAAAAATTTCAGCTTCAACTTCCTTTATTTTCTTATATAGTTGTATTACACCTATATATCATTTTTTTGTACTACACCTAATGGATGGCATAAAATTGGGCTTATTTTGAAAAAATTATGTGTTTTATAGGTGTGAGAAGGCTTAAAAATACCAAATAACTTTTGGGATAAATTTTATGACTTATTATAAGTCCTCATATCCATTTTTTTATCTATCTCATCTCTTATGTCTATCTTCCATCTCTTTCATTTCAGCTAGTCTAGTGGGCAGATAGTGATCACTTAGTGAATAAAGGTGAAAATCAATTTTGGAAGCCTTTTAAGGATAATTTGATGAAACTAATGATATGGAAACCCTTGAAACATGCCATACCTTATGTTTTATGGATTATATTTCAAATTTTGGAAGGTTTTAGGTGCCAAGTGTGAAAGGTGTATGGAGAGGAGTCATTTTGAGATTGTCATGGATGATTATGCATGACCCAAATGATAAGGATGATCATGGATGTCTCTAATGAATAAAAGGGATTATTATTAACCCATACCACTCATACCCATCATCATAACTAATCATATGTAGTTATAAAGTAATTTTGGAAGGCAAGTCATGAAGCTAGTTTTCTATTTAAAGAAAGGAGTTTTTAGACCACTTTACAAGAGTTGGATGATACTTGTAGCTCCTGAAATTACATGTCTCACCCCATATATATTTTAATTTCAAAAATAAATTATATTTTTAGTTGTACAAGTCTCTATTGACTCTTGAGCTTCCCTTTCTCTCTCTCCTCTCATATTCTCTATATAAACTAGCCTTTTTAGCATTGTATGGGATCTCTCCACCTTGGTATGGTGAAGCCCTACCAAATTTTCTCCTTGAGATAATAAAGATATGATTTTTTTACCTCATTAAATATTTCACTAAGTATACACAATGTTTTTTGGTCTTGTGAAAATGTATCTTTGTTTACCTTCACATATTACTCTTCCTAGTACCTTATGTTTTATAATCTCTCTTGTGTAGGTTAACAAGAAGTGTCTAATGTTGATATTCTAGGTGTAGTGAGTAGTCCATTCAATAGTTTGTCTTATAATTCCTATTTTATAATTCCTCATAGCCTAAGCTATCTCCAATACCCCATGCTTGAAACATTGATGTGAGAGAGAGGATTGTCATTGGATGAAGTGTATGTGTAAACTTCTCCTTGGTTTCAAATGCAAGTTAAAGGGTGTGAGTAGAGCATCTATTTGGTGTATCACCTCCCATAGAGTATATTTTATTTCAGATATTATTATCCCTTTTCATCCCGTCAAGTGTTATTACTAGGATTGATCTATAGTGATGCATCAAGGGGAACTAGCCCCTCATCTAGAGATCCACCTCAATTAGGGACACCCATAGCCTTGAGATGGTTCCATTATCTCGCTTGAGTGAGGAGAGACTTGTCATCCTCTCATTGGGTGCAAGTTCAAGTGACATAGTGACCTTGAATAAAAATGGGTTAGTCAATACACAATATCAAGATAACCCCAAAGACCCCATTATTATGAGGCACTACTTACATAGCCAATACTCCAAAATGGAATCAACATCATCTAGTTCTCCCCTATGTGTTTTATTATGTGTTAATCATATAATATGTAAAAAGAAATTAAAATAGTTACCTAGCTCATAATTTGGAAAATTACGCTCTTGGGATGCAATTATAGTACTTTAAACATGTATATGTGTTGTACATATAAATACTATGTAAATAGGTAAGATTTGTTCAATTTAATACTATAAATGATCTTTGGTAATACTACTTAGTATTATTCCTCTATTATTAGGTTAAGAATGAATGAGGGTTAATTTTATATTTATATCAAATCCTTTAGAGTAATAACTCACATTAAATAATTAATCCAGTCATTCTTATATTTTTCATTTTTAAATATATGACTTCAAGGTACTAGAAACTTGTGTCAGGATAGGATAGTAGAATTGATGCTACTTTCTATCCCAGACATTAGAGTCCATGGAACATAAAATAAGGTACATGTTAAAAACTTTTAGATATGGAAGATAAATACATTTTAAGAATTATGGTAAATATACAAGACCAGGGTCATTAACATAAGATGAGTTGGACTAAGAGATATAGGCCAAGGGGCACACGATATAGTAAATGAGAGACATGTAGAGGCAAGAAAGGTCTAAAAATGAGAGGATCAACTAAGGTTTGAGTTTTCCATGTACATAAGACTAATATGTTATATAATAATAAAATATTTTCTAAACTATTATAATACTCTCACACTAGATTATAAGTTGATACCTTTTCCAAATTTAAATAAATCACACCAAGATATTACTCTACTTGAATAATATCCACACAAATAATATCCACACAAGGAAGCTAAGGCAACCTCCCAATCCCCTAAGACAAGGATTTTGATCAAATATATTCAATATATGGTTATAAACAAAGGTAAATAATTAGTTTGAAAAGGAGCACCCAAAGTGGATAAGCCTACGTTCAATAAGTGGAAACCACTCAGACATGATAGTTTCATTAATCTACCACATGATAATATACATACATTATTTGATATGAAACTAATCATTTAACTTCATAATTATTATCATACTTTACATCATCTCAAAAAAAAGGAAAATCATTTTAGATTAACCATGGTATTAATGAAAATTAGGGAAATGGTTATTATGCATTAAGACAAAATATTTAAAAAAATTATTGATAGAGAGTTCATTAAATTTTTAAAATTTGACACTTAGGAAACAAGATCCCCTTCTTTATCTAGTTATACTAGTCATTTGATGAAGATTGAGATTTTCTAATGTGTTCCTACAAAGGAACCAATGGGTTATTATACTTATATGGATGATGTTTATATGATAATATATTATTATACTACATATTTTACTATAACTCATCTATATTAGGATATTCCCATTATTAAACCAATGATCATCATATCTCTAGCTAAAAAATAACCTAGAGAAGGAAAAATTGTAAAAGATAAGGCAAAATATCATGTAGACACAATTAAATCCCCTTTAAAAAAATATGGATACCAAAATTGAATCAAGAATATGCAGATCAAATAAAATTGAAATTTAATATTCTCTCATATAAACAATAGAATAATACATTCATTTAGACTAACATTTGGCTTCACAAGATCAAAATAACTTCTTATTACACAACAAGTGGGAAAATCATTGTTGACCATTAAGGATAACACATAGTGCCACCTATTTGGGTAGGCTCCACCATATTATCCACAATATTCCTAGTTATACATAATAATGGGGTATTTTACATGTTATTAGGATACCCTTGGATGTATATATTGTGTATAGTACCATCCATAGCAAATCATTGCCTAAAGTATATATTTTGACATAATGGCTCAAATTCTAAGACTACAATATGAGTATCCCCTTCATGTAGTGAAATCTCCTACTCCACCCCTGCTACCACCATAATTGGTTGAGACACATATTTAGGATCATTATTTTAATACAAATTGTACAAATATCTAAGATCATTATTCAGAGACAAATGGGGCACATTCAATAACATTATTAAGCTATGGGTGGCACACATAGTTAGGCCCATCATATATGTTGAATTATTACACATATTAAGGATATATATATATATATATATATTCCACGTAGAGTAAATTAGATAGTTACTTAGAGACCACATATGATACTATATTATACAACACATACTTAATTAGCATGGTTGATAGCTCATCATGTTCTATAATAATAAAAAATAATGAAACACCCTCTATTGCATAGTGTATAATATAAATTCCTAGACCTTATTTATCCACCCATCATATGCTGAATTCCATGGTAATTGATCATGATATACATGGTACTCACATGACACTATATAATATTTTGACCCATCCATAGTTGATACATCCCTTTCATGATACAATACGCATCCAACACATAATAGACACACCTTCCCTAGGCATCCCATCAAGTACATCATTTGTTATTTATGAGACATCCTATGATGTCCCTTTTATTAAAACATTTATATTTCCTCATATGTATGTCATTTTTCCTTAATTATTATGACAACCTATGTCCCTAGTATGTGGTATTTTGGCCTATATATGACAACAAAAACATGTGTTTGTTTAGTTTTATAGAATTAATAGTTGAAATTACTTATATCATGTATTGTTATTAAATAATGTTATGAAAATATACTTATAATGCATGTTTCATTGATATACATATATAGACATGGTACTTACATGACTTGCATTTTATGTGTTACATTCATGCCTTGATTGTTACATAACACCTTGATTTATATCATGGTACATGTTTGATATATTTTAAATATTTAGATGGTTCATATAATATATTATTTCATATATAGGATATACATTGACACATTGATAAAAATTACAACTGAATGAGCATGGGCATATGCACAAAAGTTTATAGAAACATAATTTTATATTTTCAAATTATCATATACGTTTGATATAGACTCTCAAATTTAGGATAAATATTTAAGGAGAATGATATTATTTTATTCACATATACATCATAGCTATGGTTGATAGGAAAATGTTTGACATTATAATTCACACTTATTGAAACCTATGTACATGATGGTGACATTAACGTTATGCATTCTTTTATGATCATGCTTTGATTTCTTACATGAATAAAAATTAATAAATTTAGAGATGAGAAATGAATTTTAAACTATAATCCATATATAATGGTTGATTAATTTTTATTAAAACATGTTTGATCATTTCTATCATTTAATTGTGTAGTGTTTTATTTTTAAGTTGAAACTAGTTTCACAATTATTTCTATAGTTTTCCTTGATATTTATCTAGGTTAGTAAATTATTTACTTTTACCTAGAGTTATAAGGGTTGGGGAATGTTAATTACCCAACTTAAGATCTTATATAGTTACAAAAGTTTAGGGCATGATTAACCCAACTCTCTAATTCTTCAATAAAGAAGTATAATCTCGATTAAGTTTTGAATGCAACATGATTTTCACCAACACACAGGTGTACTCTAACCCTTAATACTTTTAATTTTCATATTTTAAATTTCATAAAATGACATTGACCACACATTCACTTCAGTTTTGCATGGAAAAAATTTATACATTTGGATACATATCTCAAAAATAAAAGTGTGTTTTACACACTTACATATATTTCATCATTTTATTCTATCAATTTCATTACCATCATAATAGTGGGACAATTTTAAATATTAAAATCTAGTCTCTAATACTTGAAAATGATAATGTTGAGACACATTTACCATGCATGACTTGATGACCCAAGAAAGGTCCTAGTGTAGATGATATTTTGTGATTATATAACACCTCAAGTTTGTACACTTGACAAAATCAGACCTTGTCCATTCTTCTCAATTGTTTACCTTTATTACTTCTACAAGTCTAACATTTACTATATTTTTTCCCCTTGGCATATATATCTTAGTTTGACCAATGTTATATTAATGACCTAGGTCTTATATCTTTCCAAGAATGATTAAAATGTACTTATCTTCCATATTTGAATGTTGTTAAATTGTACTTATCTCCTACCCCATGGACACTAATGTCTTAGTTAGACAGTAGTATCAACATTGTAATCTTATCTTGATGCAAGTGTCCAATGCCCTAGAGTCATCTAATTTACAAATGAAACATATCTTACTATTTAGCATAATTGTTATAATGTAATTTATTACTCTAAATGGATTTATATAAATATAATATCAACCCTCATTAATTCCTCACCTATAAAACCCATGAAAATACCAAAGAGACCAAGGCACTTATCAAAATAACTTTATTAAGTATTAAATTGAACAAATCTTCCCTATTTCCATACTAACCATAGGTATAACACATCTATAAGTATGAAGTAATAAAATACTAACCCAAGATATTGATTTTTAAAGTTACAAGATGGGTCAATATCATACTTACATTACACACATTATATAATTCACATAGAATACGACATGTAAGGTAGAACTACATTAGTTTAAGGCCCTTTTCAAAGTGTTGTATATGTAGGTAGAGTACTTTGACAATAGGGTCATTAGGGTCAGCTAGACACCATGTGACCACTAACCCATTTTTCTCTAAGGTCACATTGAAGATAGAGATATAGGGTTTTACCATTATCAAGTAGTGATTGTCCATGACTTGGATATGAATGCAACAAAGTTAAGGTGAATTAAAAATTAGAAACATCCAAGTGGTTGCATACTAATTTAGTATATATTCTATATATGACACTAGTTATGAACCAAAGAAGTTAAATTGACACAGCCATCTTAAGTATATATTAGTAAAGATAGTTCTATAAACATCAAAACTAGAAGCTAGTGACTATTCTAGGATTTCCTTCCCACCTAATTTTAGCATGTTCCATATATAGAACTATATTAACATCAAAACAAGTTATGTACTTCACTTTTTTCTCATTTTTATATTTAACATATTTGTACTTTCCATAATTAGACTATTTTAGCATAATAAATTTAGTGTATGCTTATATTTGAGTTTATAATCTAATTGACCTATTATAGATCTAATTATCACCCTTGTTCCATTTTGTTTTTATATACCATTTTAATAAAATATAGATAACACCAATATAAACACCATTTTAGGGTTAAAAATTTGGTGAACCTAATTTATTTGAATGCATTTTTTCTAATTTTTAGTGGGTTAAACCAACTAGGGTTTTATATTTGTGTATTTTTTAATTTCCTACTTTTACTATTTTACATGAAACCTAGATGTATCCCTAGATTGGTTGGTGTGCCTATTGAACATATTGAGATTTCTCTCTAGCCATCTAAGATGTCTCAAACCAATGAGGGATCTCATACCTTTGATCATGATGATATATATGTTGAAAACAAAAAAATTATGATAGGGTTATCATATAAGAAAAAAATGCTAATGAACCTTCCCCCCAAAAATAAATTAAAATGAGTAAATAGATCATGATGAGGTACGTGCAATTTGATTATTTTGTGAGTGCATTTAATAAAACCCTAAATATCTTGATGAGATCTTAAAAAATATACTGAAAGCAAAAAATTGCAAAACTATAGTGTAAACATAATACACCTTAAACACATTAAATTAAATGCATCTGGTGGTGGTACAAAGTGTTTAAAACTTTGTTCTTTGAAACTACTAGTGATATATTTATCATGTAATTACCCATTTTTTCAACACAAATACTAGTTTCAATGCCCATTAATACTCAAAATATGTTTTCATCCCCTTTTGGTACTACTCAAATTAATATTATAAATCCCATAGTACCTACAATTTAATCATTCCTTTAATTTTTAAAGACATTGGAAGAGAATATTACATGCGTTGAATAAAATGATTTAAAATCCCCTCATGCCATAGATTTTCAAGATGTGTTGAATAACCCTCTCTCATTTGAAATCTCTTTGTACCCTTTTCCAACTATATATGTTTCACCCAAGTTTGTATTTTATGAATCAAGGTTGATCTAAAACAACATCCAAGAATTATATGCGTATTTATTTCCCTTAGATTCTTCGATATGGAGGTAGTGTATAATCATTAAGAGTGGGTGATTATGTTTATATAAGTCTATTACACTTACCCAATTTATGTATTTTTATATCCTTCACAAGAACATATAGGATTTCAATGCAAATGATGTTTATTTCTATATCTATGTGCATCATGGGGTTTAATTATATAAATATAGAGTAAGAAAAAACAATCTCAAGTGACCATATAATCATTATGCCATGCTTACATGTAGGTTAGTATCAAGAAATAAGTTAGAATTAAATTTTGATACTATCCAACTAAAAGCATTATATCAATTTTTGAAACAAATAAACCACATGTGTGCTTATTTATTGTTTCCCATTTCATGAATACAACCATTATCTCTTTATTAATTTCCATATTTATCATAAACCCTTAACAAATTAGAAGAATCAATTATTTATTTACACCTTTTTATATAAAATAATAATAAATTATATTTGATCATAGGTTTAAAACTAGAGAATATCATAATGTTAAATATGTACAATAATCAACAAGTATAATTTTGACAAAATGGTAAACATGAAAATTTTATATTTTGGGAAATTACTAATAAGAAATATACTTAGCTTGAACACAAATTTATGATGATTATTTTGACATCTAATAGTGAAAATCACTAAAAAAGATGACTTTAAAGGCCTATAAATAGGCACATAACCATAAAAAAATCTAGAGACGTCCACTAGAAGTGGACTATAGTGCAATGCACTTGATTATGTTGGCCACATACTTGTCATATTTTACTATGATAGATGACTAATAGGAAATGACATAGAAATAAGGGTTTAGTAAATAAAAGATTAACAACATGATCAAAAAATATATCTCAATACAAGTGCTATAAGAGGACTAGAATGTAGTGAAATTGAGTCTATTTACTACAAATTATCCTAGTCAATTATGAGGAGGAATTGGTTGTTGTGAATTTTATGGATATGAATATTGAATAATATGATATATCACAATTAGGATTTTAGCACACAATTTTTTTGTTTTTTTACTTTTCATCTTTAAAATACTTAGGTAGCTTTTATTACTTGAAAAAACATAATAACATAGGGGAGTTTAATGGGTTGAGTATACCTTAATCAAACTTGTAATGCTTTACTATTACATACATATCAATCCCTTGTAGTTATCGTACCTAGTGTGAATGTTTAATTTGATCCTTTCACTATATGTATGAAAATAGAAGATGTATTTGATACATAACAATGATATATCTTGAAATTTTTCTATAAGGCTCTAAATTTAGCTTATGGATGTTGCCTATGAATTATATTGAATTTGGGAAGAGTAGGGAAGATTTTATCAATGTGTTACAATATATAATATTGAGAGAAGTGAATTCAAAGTGGGGATAATGAGTGACTCTTGAAATGTATTTTTAGATGATTATTTTAAAAATTTAATATATTTAACCATGCAAAAAAATGCAATAATACCTAGAATATTTATTTCAAAATTGGAAACTAGCTATTATTTGGCATGGGTTGTAGCTTACCTAAGTGGTCAAGAGTGTAGTGCACTCTTCTATACTTAGAATAAACTTGTCTAAAAGGGTCATGAATAGTTTTATTCTATTGTAAATAGTATGAATATGATTTTAGATAGATTGAGCATTTCACAATGGATGTTTTGTGCAGTATTAATAGAAAAAAGGGTTAGGCCCACATATAAATAAATATCTTGGAGGAATGGTGAGTAAGAGTCATGTAATTATATACAAGTCCTATGGTTTATAATGTGTCAATAATTAACATTTAGAATTACCTATTATCAAATTTATGTGTATGCATACCTCCCATTTATTTTATTAATAAAATTTCTAATGTAAAGGATAAATAATTTAACTTGAGTGTATACAACACACTATATTTGAGCAGATACATCAATTGTACATGGTAGTCAAATTTTTAAAATCCTATAATAGATTATTTAGTCATTTTTTCTATTTGAAATTTTAAAACTATTTAACTTTGAAATTCAAAAAAATAAAAGGAGAGCAGGGAAGGAGTACACTTGTATATTGGTGAAGCCAAATTACCATGTAGCCTATAATTAATGATGGACAATGATGCCTTCTATGTTGAAACACATGGTGTATTTGAACTAATGTCAAATTGAGAGTGATAAATATCTAATTGAATAAATAAATGATATCTTAATTTCTAAAGATTCAATATCACAACACTCATGAGTAGAGAGCAACACCCAATGTACCAATTCAAAAAATAAGGAACCACTATGGATTTTTTCAATTTATTTCAATGATTTTAAATGTCATTAGAATAAAACTTACATAATATACAAATATTATAAACAAATCAATGTATATTGATATATATTTTTAAAATTTACATTATCCAAAGAGAATGAATAATATTCATCCTCCCACTATGACCACATTTCTCATAGACTTGCATTGAAATTTATAATTATCTTTTAAATTTTGAAATCAAAAAATGTATGTGGACAAGTGTATTGCCTTTCCACAACCTTTAAAATTTTAAAATTGAATAAGAATAATAAAAAATTACTATCATACCCCCCAATTAATTTTGTTCTAAGTGATATAGAATTATATACACCTATATGCTAAATTGTAACTATATTTTCAACTTGTAACTTTGATATTATATGTTATTATCACATGACCATGCATATGCCTTTAAGTGTGTATGATTTTTAAGTCTTTTAAAAATGGGTACATATTCCCAATATGCCAATGTTTGATTTAATAATTACTTTCAATCTTTGAAAACATGTACTCTATTTTTTGAAACGTATAGTCTATTGTTTGAAAATTGTATTAAATCCCATATTTTATTTTGTCTACTCATATATGCTTATATATCAAATAAAATACCACTAAGATACCCCTCCTTTTAAATGATTGCTGTATCCTAAAATTCACCATATCAAAATAAGATTTAACTATATTATGTGATAAAGATATTATCATTTAGTATGATGTCAACATGTAGAGAGTATGTCATATAGAATTAAACTTATCATTGAGGAATTCATGTAAAATATTGAATGTGAGTCCTAAAAGTGTCATGTTTAGACAGATAAAATAATTAATCATAAATTAAATTAACCATATTAAAAGTCCATGATATATATCATGGGAATATTTTTCAAGTTTATCAAGTACACAAACACAATACATAATAATTCCATGTAATGTCCCATAATAATGTCAAAGGTGACATAAAAGGGACATGATTATATGTCACACATACCAATAAATTATATAATATAAATTCTCAAAAAAAAATCCACATAGGGACCAAGGGACACACAAAATATGAAAACTATGTCTATCCTATTGTGAAAAATGTATACAACATCAAAAGATCATAGATAAATATAAAACTAGTATATTCCATCCATATGTGTAAATTTAATATTATTATAAATGTATAATATCTATGGATCACAATTTAAAAATATGAGTGATTAGAAATATGTGTGCAATTTGTGTAACTCAATATTTACATTTGAGGTCATGGATAGATATAGATTGTCATAGTGTAACATTTAGATGAAGATGCCCCAAATATAGGCATGGTCAATAGATATAAGGGATTCCAACATATAATAATGCATATACAATGTATGTCCTAAATCAAACTCATATACATTGTGAAATGCATGTGTGTACAAAAAATAACATATTATCTACCAAAAATATGTGATAAATAACATATGTAAAGGAGTAACCATCATCTTATATCATGATGAGGTCCTAGTTTTTTATTTTTTTAAAATATTTTGAATGATTTTTTATTTTATAATATTTAATTTTTTGCATTTTTATTAATTTTTATTTTGATAATTTTTGGAAGCAAAACTAGCCTACGATCCAATCAATGGGAGAACAATAGTGTGTGATTAGATTGAATATGTTGATTACAAAATTTTTCTCATGAAAAGTGTTACATGTAGGTGCATATAAATCCTAAAATTCATTAATTGTTGTAGTGTAATTTTCATCATTACCTATTATATAGTCTATTATCACATATATAACTTGAGAAGGTGAATAATTGGTGGAGTTTGTTATACAATAGGAGAATGTATCATTGTCTATATTCACTATGGAACATATTGGACAATCTGAGGTACTTCCTTAGAATGTGTTGTATAATATTTTTATTTATTTTAAATTTGATTAATTATTTAATATTAATCTTCTAGATTTGGAAGGTATATAACTTTAATTTTAAATAATTGTAATGAAATATGTTCTATTGGTGTCATAACTATTTTTTCACTATGCTCTTGAATATGTTAATTGATTATCTTTGTGCTACACTTTGGATTATGTGCCATAACTAATGATGATGGTGGTGGGGGAAGAAAAATAATTACCACTAACTATAGAGGGTAATTGTATTAAATACTTTTATATTTGACCATTTGATTACAATATATGTATTTGAGACATCTTTAAATTTATAATGGTAATAAATGAATGTTTTGTATCTAAGGACATCCTAATAACATCCGAAAGACTTAATGTGTTTGGTATGAGTATAAAGTAGGTTTTCACTATTACTAAAATAACTTGGAGAGTTATCACTATATGTCCCAGAGTATCCTATGTATGATTATTGAATTATTTAAGTAGTCTTGATGTAGCTTGTATATTTTCTCTATGTATCTAAGACCGTAAAAGAGTGTAATTATACACGAATATTTTCTTGACCCATTATTAATCATGGAACAATGCATAAGATATTTGTAAATGTAAGCATGAATAAAAATAACATTCCCATCTGAATCACCATCATTTATTTCAATGTCATCAAATTGGATCAATAGAAGTTGTGTTAATGTGCCTATAAAGGTACCAATAATGACATATATTATATGCCCATATGATTGAGGATAAAAATGCATGTTATATGCATGATGTACATGTAAATTATATATATTATTTATTTTACCATAATTTTTAAAGGGATTACTTAATATTTTAAGTTTTTCATTGTCATTTTGTTGTGATCTTACATCTTCTATGTGTATGTCTATCTTGATAGTGTTGTCATTGATAGGATCCTATTTATTATTCCCTAACCTATAACACTTGTTATTCAAATGCCCATTACATATGTCATAGTCATAATATGCATAATTGTTGAAACACTTAGGTTGAGGCATGGTATAATCAAGCTCAAATAGATGAGGTAGAGGAATGAGATTATAATTAATTAGTTTTTATAATAGGATGTGAGATGGTTGTGGTAACCTAGTAAATTTCTATGAGGTATATACTAAATCTTCTGTGATGGTTGAGATATTTCATTAACTATTAATTTTCATCAATTTTTTATTTCATTATAATTGAATTTGTAATTTGGATTTCTTTAAAACCTGAAATTTGAATTACATGAATCACTTGGTGTATATGTTTAATTATTTATGTTTATATGGTTATATTGATTTAAAAAATAAAATGCTATAAAAATTACACTATTAAAAACTAGTTTATATTATGTAATATATAGAACCTAAATGTGAAATATGATAATTTAAATAATTTGAAATGTTCTATAAATATTAAATTAACAAATAAATATGCAAACCTATCTCAAACTAAACTTTTGATGACTGAATGTTGATGAAAACTGACTATAATGATCCCTAAGATATGTCACAACTAAAATAAAATTTTCAAACTATGTTGGGAGAATATTTATCTTTGAGGATAGGGTCACATTCTAGCCTTATTTGTTGATTATAATCATGTCGAAGTTGATTGTGTGATTGATATTTTTATGTGAGCTCATGTGGTCATCTGAGAAGGTATACTGATTGTATAATATTACTTAATGTAAAACCTACAATAATTCCACTAAAATTAGTCACTATCCATATTTAAAAATTTAAAAAGGAGAAAGGGAATAATATAACTAAAATATTATGTTATCTAATTGCTATGTAACTTGAATTTGGATAAGTGTATGTGCACTCCCTTATTGAGGCATATGGATAAATGTTGAATGTGTGACAAATTGAGAGTTATCGAGTATCAATTTGAAAACTAATTAAATCGCTTGAGTTAGAAAGATTTTACATTCCAAACCTCATCTAAATGTGTAGAATACTCTATAATATAATAAAAATGGTAGAACCACCAAATGAGGCTTGATGTAATAGAAAAATTGAAACCATAGACTTTTACTATCACTTGAATCTAATATGGCCTACTTGAAGGATGAAATAAAACAAAACACTACAAATGGATGTAGATTTCATTTTAAACTTTTGAATCTTTCAAACCTTTGCTCTTTGAAAAAGCAAAATTTGAAATTTCCAAGTAGAAACATGAAAATCAATTAATATCATGCCTACTATATTTGTAATGTATTGTTATAAAATTCTAATTGAACTTTTAATTTTTTTAATACCATGATTTTTAATAGTGGGAATGAGTGCACATGTTTGGCATATTCCCCATTAATCTGAAAATGTTGAACCATATTGAAATATGGAAATTGCATTTTATCATGCATGTTATAACCCATTATGGGTTACATGAAGAAGTTATATTTTTTTTTAAACTTCCAATATATATATTACTTATAAAATCATTCATAATCATTTGTATAATTATTTTTTAACTAATAAATGTATCTTAAGTAATAAATACAAAAATGTATATTATGATCCATTTTGTTTTAAAACAAACTCGAATGAAACATAAGATGAATACGCATCATAAGATGAATAGTATATTGAGTCAAGTACATCAAATATTTGATATAATAAAAAATATGGATATAAATAAGCATATAACTATTTATTTCTCAATATTTATAATTATTTACAAATATCACAACCACTATTATGCTAAATAGTCATCAATAATAGTATTATACAAATTACATTTAAGTGAAAATTGAAATATACAATATATCATGTACAAAAATACAAATGAGCCTCATAATCAGGTAAATGACCCATATTAATAACCATGAGTATGATCCCAAAATGGTTGAATAGATTAAGAGAAGGAAAACATCATCCAAGTGTTTTACCTCCAACCATAGATCATTGGTCTCATGTACACCTGCTCACTGGGATCGGCCCTTACATTCATGTAAGGGAAGATAAGAATAATATGGATATCGATATATCAGCTAGAACCTATGTTTGTAAATCACTAATGTATGTAGTAGTCTCATAGACCATGGAAAATAATCTTTTATCTACTATGACATCATCATAGACAATTAAACTAGAAAGTATGGTGGAATGACAATGTCATATCTATAACATTACTTTGTCCAAATATTACATTATATAAATCATATGTCACATATATCTAAGTCAATTCCACTCACACAAACTCTCTACTAGTGAATCATAATCTATTAGGTGATATTAGGGGTTATATATATGAGTTTCAAGTTAGCACCCTCATATATATATATATATATATATAATACAAGTTATCATATTCAACATGCCTAGTAATTTGCACTTGTAAAAGAAAGGCATAATAGACTCAAATTATAGCAACCACCAATCCAAACAATCATGCAATAATAATAACTTAACAATCTCATTTATTAAAATGCACCAATGCCATGTATAGGTTATTCAACATTCAAACCTAAATGTCTATATGACTAGAACAAGAATCTCATATTACAAACATTATATCCATTCCACAACATTTCTCTCTTTCCTATAAAACACAATGCATATAGTATACAATAGTATAAAACTTAGTTAACAATATAAACTAATTGAGTCTCAAAATATCTCATTAAATACAAATGATATATTATGAGCTTATTTTATACTTTATTGAAAAATATATTCATTCTAAGATTGTTCCATATTTCCATTAATACAAGAATTTTTCATATTTTAATTAATACATATGTATAACCTATATATGTTTTATTCACCAGATCTACCATATTGGTTATTTCTATATCAAGGGACCATTCTAGATAATATTATTTAGTCAAACTCATAATAGATTATGAACACAAAATAAGTCCCATAAGATCTTATATACACCTTACACATTTCCTTTTTGATTATTAATACGAAATTTTCCTTGTGTACAAAAATATTTTACTTTAACTAAGTAAAGTACAACCTATGTTTTATATATATTTTTATATATGTTTCAACCCAAATAAGTATATAGTTTTAAAGTGAACAATATCACTTGAAGATTGTATTAATAATTTATAAACTCCTTGATTATTTTATTTATTCAAGTTAATTATAAAATAAAATAATATCTTTGAATTCATTGACCTATTTGATTGTATTTAATTTACAGGACTTACTCAATAAGGAATTCTTAATATAACTTACAGCTTATACTAGCAAATTTATGCCCAGTTGTGATATTTCAATGTATGTTTCCATAATTTATTTACATAAATAATTAAGTGTATCCATTATACACACACACACACACACACACACACACAAGCATATTCATTTATGTAAAATAAAAAAATAAGTTTCCTAGAAACTAATATTACCAATTATTTATAAATAGATTTCATCATTCGAATTGTTAATGAAAAAATAAAAAATAATCTCATATGTATATATGTAGTTACACACACACACACACACACACACACACACACACACACACACACACACACACACACACACACACACACACACACACACACACACACACACACACACACACACACACACACACACACACACACACACACACACACACACACACACACACACACACACACACACACACACACACACACACACACACACACACATGCCATAAACATATTAATTTATTTAAAATAAACAAATAACTTTTCCATAAACCAATATTACCAATTATCTATACATAGATTTCATCATTTGAATTTTTAATGTATAGGTATGTAAAACTTTCATGTGTGTGTGTGTGTGTGTGTGTGTGTGTGTGTGTGTGTGTGTGTGTGTGTGTTTGTGTGTGTGTGTGTGTGTGTGTGTGTGTGTGTGTGTGTGTGTGTGTGTGTGTGTGTGTGTAGTTTCTTGTCTATTGAATCTCAAATATCCTAGCCCAAGACTGTAACTAAAATATCTAGCTATAGGTCTTTGGTTTCTATTATAAATACACATATAGATAAAAATCTATCATACCATATTTGTATCTTTTATGTACCCAAAAAATCAATGTTTTTATATATATAAACTTCATAATAACCATAAAAAATAGTAATATAGTTACCACTAAAATGATCTTTGACTAGCTACTATGCTTGTATTTAACATGCCCAACCAATGTAAGGTTTTGTCAAGAATGCAAGTGATTTAAGTTCTAAATTGAAACATATGTATGCTAAAATATCAAAGAATATATTGTTTTAGCTGATAATGGGACTTGGCAAATATTTCATGTTTATAATAACAAGAGAAAGGTATATGATCTTTATACCAAAGTGACTACCTAGTTATATTTATTAAAACTGACTTGATCTCATCTCTATGTGCCTCTAAATGGAACTAAATTCCATCCCTAATTATATATGATGGAAGTAGATACTAAGAGGGTGTTCTTAATTATTACTTAATAATGAACATTTAATTACATAAACCCATTCATCATACACCAACATGAACATGAAAGCTTATACATCGAAAGTATGAACAAGAGCAAACATCATATGAATGCATCCTTGATATGGGAAACCCTCTAGGGGGATAAAACCAAATATCAAGCTTAAAAACCAATGGAATATAGTCCTATTAGGATAATAAAAACAATATACTCTATACCAACTCTAATTTATCAAAGAGCATCCACTCCTCAATTTAGTCCAACTCCAACTAGACCTTTAACTAGCTCCAACTAGCAAGGAGGCTACAACCCCCTAGGTGATTAAGAACCCACTCAACCACCTCTGATCTGATGTACACCATTTATATAATGTCTTATTCACCTAATTTTGACCTTTTAAATCTTATACACCTAAAATATACTTCTCTTATCCAAGTAGGAACACCTACCTCATTCACTCAAATAAGTCACCCTTTAGACTGTTAGGTCCAATTAGTTGTTAGCTCATTAAAACAATTAGTGAAACATGAATAATCCCATTCACCCTATAATTTTCCTCAATTACCCATATTTTATATTTTACTAAGCTATTCCCTTTAATTTAATATACTCTACTCTCACACCTCCACAAATAGGCTAATGTGACATTATATATATATATATATATATATATATATAATGTGTGTGTGTGTATATATATATATATATATCCATCATCTAACCCATCATGGTCAGAAAAGATACTTAACATACTTTTATTAACCTTATAAAATATCCTCATAAATTTCATCAATCCAAATAAAACACTCCATAGGTCATCCATACTTCAAAACAAGCTCAATCCTCCTTTAGATCTCCATTAGGCCTAATCCATTAGCCCTTATAGGTCATTCACCACATACAAACCTATCCATGAATAATAGCCATAAAAAATGAGTTAAAAACATAAAATATTCCTCCAATATATCATTTATCACTCCCACATGGGACTAAAACATTTTTAACTCTAATTCATACCTTGAACCAAGCTTTTTAGAATACTCACTAATAAGCCTAGAAAACTAGAAAACACAATCATATAGAACTGAAGCATATAAAATATTTTTTGAAAAAACATAAATAAACACATTTATATTTCATAAATGACATAATAAACACAAATAAATCCATTTATCACCTTCACATAGCTCACACAGGTCCAAACCAACTCAAACAAATTGATTACTCAAACTAGTCATGCACACTAAAAACTTAGTCAAAGATATTTGATTGTTCCAAAAAAGATAGAGACAAAGTATAAAGATAAAAGTAATTTAATGAATATATAGGAATAATATAATACCAAAAAACTCTCACACACCTCAAAATATACTCAAAATAGCTCAAACTATCATCTCTAAATAGGCCACTTTAGACTGCCTACAAGCTCCAAGAACCAGTCATGATGAACATGACATATAACACTTATGTATAAAATTCCTTGATATTAAAATACATTAATGTGATCCTAAAACAAAATTATAACATTTTTTAAAAATAAAATCATATGCTTCAATGGTTACTTTGCTACTGCAAACCATTCTCACTATCATGGGTTCGAATATTTTATCTTACACAGACTAGTCATTTTGTGAACTCCTTCTAGATATTTTATAAGAACCATTAACACTTAAACATAGGTTAAATAGGAGTTATATGTCTTGAATTAATATCCAAAACCATTTTTTCCATCCCTAAACACCTAAAATCAATCCTTAAATAGGTTCTTACTCTTAATGTCTTTTGTTCATTATTTCCTCCATTTCCACTCTAGTGACTAGTCAACTTAATTGACTTAGATAATTAACATAGTGACTGATTATTTATAAAATAACTCTATGGAATTCAAGAAAAATTCCTAGACTTCAATCTCCAATAACTCTTATGTGTTGACTCAGTCAACCCTACTTGTAGCACTAAATTATTTAGAAACAAGCATATTTTTATACCTTCTACTCACTAACCTAGCACACCACTACCACTAGGATATGAATAATGGAGTCATCTATACCTTCCAATAGTCAAAATTGGTCAAAAAATCCATTCTAGGTCCTTTATATCAAGATATCTCCAATTTCTCCATTATGAGGGTTTATAAAGGGTTTTTGACTAGTTTAGATTCTTAATGAATGTTCATAAAGGTCTATCCCTTAATCTACTAAAAAATAATAGGAAATGCTCCTTAGGTTTATGTTCCACCTCTCCCCAAAGGCTCAGGTCCCCATGCAAAGCCTATATGAACTAGTGAACGTTGAAACTTTCCTCTCAAGCTCAAAATTCACCATTTGAGCCACCTTTAAAACACATGAAGACCTTTATTGAATTTATATCTCCTTCTCTAACCTCATATCTCATAAAAATGTTTAAAAAAACTATATTTACCATATCTAATTAAAAAACAAGCTTCATCAACCTGCAAACACTCTTTGACCCTTCACAAGGCCTCATAAGCCCACCTAATTCAACTAGGCCAATGGCCAAACTATCTTCCAAACCATTATCCACCTCTTTTAAACCATATAAATAACTTCTCAGCATCTTATACATGTCCAACATGCATATTACAAGCATACTAAGCTCCTTATCATGATATAGCTCTCAAATTACTCAAAACCCCATAGGCAACCACATATGGTCAAGCCCACAAGGCATAATATGACTTACACTCCACCTAAAAACCACCAAGAAGGACTCCAATTATTCTCTCAACCACATAGACACACCATGTACTCTCTCTCCATGTTCCACGACAACTAATTGCTCCTAGAAGTTCTCACTAGCAACCAAAACTAAGACTAAATTAAGCACTCTCATATCAATTTGTCATCACCAATGCCACTTGAAATAAATTAAAACACATCAATACCACCAATCTCCCAAAAATAAACCCCTTTTTCATTAATGACAACACTCCTTTTCTCTCTCCCCCTTTTCCAAAATGATAAAGTGGACTCATCTATCAAACAAACTCTTCTATCTTTAATCAAGTAATTTAAGAAGCTAAACCAAGAACACAACCAAGAGCACATACCTTTCTCTCTCATCATTTTAAACTCATAGCACACCAACTATTGGAAAAAAATCACAAAGCAACCATAATTCTCCCCTTTAGGCCAATCTCCCTTCAAGAACCAACTCAATTCATAGCTCCAAAAGACCTATAATATCCTTGGACTTGACCATTAGGAAAGTACACTAGCTCCCCCTTAGACCACTACCACTTGAGAAACAAAGAACTTAGATCCCCATTTTTCTAAACACTAAACTCGGACCTCTAAGTCTCCAAGAGACCTAGACAACACTGAAGCACACTTCCTTCCTATATCTTTGGACCTGTCACCAATTATTTAGTAACATAGCCCCCCTAAGACTCTAATCCACTTTAAAGGCTCCCCCTATGTTTATATAACCCATACATATCTATATGACCTCCAAGAATAGCTACCATTACTTTAAACAACAATAAGAGCACCATAACACTATGTAATCTCACATACCTTTACACTCAAGGCACCCTGTAGACCACCAAAGGTATTTCAAGTATAGAAACATACCTAAACCATGCTTATAATATACCAACCTACTCATCTATAACCAAAAAATATAGCCTTCTTTGTAAATATATCACAAAATTGCTTAATTTCTCCACTAGACCTACTTAGACCTCTTGTAGCCTTGTATGACCACTCTAAACCTCATAAATATCTATGTGTATACTTTAAAATCATGAAAATATATATCTGAAGTCCATTACCATGCACCCATATACATGCCATTAATAAGCCTCCAACTCATCCTCCTTAGCATACTTCCTTCTTTAGTCTTTTAGCTAATTATGTATCCTAGAAGAATAAAACTTGAATAAATTGAAATATGCTTACCTTCAGATCACTATAAAAAAAATTTCAACTACCCATTTGGCCCATTCAATTTATTTGAATATTCCAACCTCTAACTCCAAAGATAGATGACATTTTCCATCATGCCTAAATGATTAGGCCTTCAAAGTAAACTTTGGTCAAAGGTCAACCTCTAGTCAATTCTAACACCTAATATATATACCACACTTGGATACCATTAAAAATAATTTCCATGCCAAATTTAAAGTATCCACACATTTTATAACCACGACTTCCTTTACGCCACCAAATGCATGTTCTTGAGAAGAGAAACTAGTGACCACTAAAAATGCTACATCTAGCACAAAAGGATTCAAAAACCTATGAAACCACTTAGAAAACACCCCATTTAGTTGTAAAAATATTCATAATAATATATCACTTCATTACATATATTCATTCATCAAATAAATTTTGAAATCAAGCAATCCGGGTACACATGCTCATTACTTATAGCAAGCACCTTGACCAAATGGTCAAAATCACATCTAGACATGCCACAATCATATCTGAGACTTATATTCTACTTTGACATGTCAAACACAACATGAATCATATATTTAAAATATTTTAGTCATAATAAATCATCATAATATCACCTTGGTCAACTTTTAGGTAGTCATCACTGCCAAAATTGGTCAACTCTATCTTTTGACTACAAAACTCACATCTGAAATCATCAAGAACTCAAACCACCTAAGAATGAAATATGAATAACTTCCTCATGACCTCATATAAACCAAACCACATTTATCCTTCAAATCACTACTTAACTAAGGCATCAAAAATTGATTAAAAATGCACTTTAGGACTAGGAGACTTGAACATACTTCTTGAATAATCATCCTTACTTATTTCTTTTCATTGACCTATAGGATCAATTAGACCTCCTCAAGTAGGCTTTAACATATTAAAAATATGGAAAAATATATTTTAGGAATTCATCAAACAATACAATCCATTAAAATCAAATCATAGATCAACTTTTTCTTATGGAGTAACTCAACCTCATGATTAAGGATAACTAGACAACTCCACATGCTACAATCTTCAACCTCTATCTTTAGAATTATAGGTATCTTTGGATCATACACAATGTATTTATATGTATTTTTGAAAACCTTTAGAGGTCATAAAAACACCAAGAGAGTACTATAAATCAAAACAAATCCTTCTATTTCTATGCTAGATTCGCTTTTCACATTCAAGAAAGAGAAAATGAGAAACTAAGAAGAATGGATGAGGGTTTGTACGTACCCGGATTGTAGACATGCACACCAAAATTTAGACTATAGCAACAACTCTTCTTTGGTTGTGGAGGATGACACCTGAAAGGGAAAGACACTAAACATGAAAAATGTTAGACGACAAAAGGGTGGACTGCCAAGCAAGAGCTTGGTCCTAGAAGCGCAAAGGCTTCTTAGAGGATGACAGTCCACTATTAAAAATAGAATGCTGATCAAAAATAGAAAGTGATAAATGATGAAAAATAGAAATAACTTAAGGCAAATGCGTACCTATTTATCAGCAATCTACTTTACACAGTCGTCGACATTGGTGGTATTGTCGGCGTCGGTCAGGTAAGGTCACCGACGTCAGTTAGGCTATTGACATCGGTAAGGGAAATGGATGAGGTCAGCTAGGGTAGTAGTCTTAGATAGGGTCTTATCGGGTTACACGCTAGTTTTTGGTCTATAAAATGGACTGTGGTCTCGTCTGAGGGTTAGGGAGGTCTATTTAAAGGTCTCAGAGATTGCCTGGAGGTCTAAGGGATTTGTTTTGGGTCTAAGGGACTGAGAATGTTATCTGAGACAGTGACTGGTTGGGAACCAAAATCACAAAGGGGAATGAATGAGAGGTAGGGGTCTGAGAAGGCCTTTCAACCTCTCAGGGGAAGGACAGGGAAGGTCTTGGCAGTGGTTAGCTAAGTAGATAGATTAAACAAGAAATGAAATGGAAAACAACACAATGCTTACCTCTTGCTTGCTGATTGAAGAATGGAGAAACCTATTGTCAGAGCTATTGAAGGACTTACAAATGGAGCTCTTGCTTGGAGTTGTTCCTACAATATCCCTGTAGCTGCTAGTGTTGATATATGAGGGGGAGGAGAAGAAAATATGAATGCAAAAGTGTCAAGAGAATTTAGTTCACGGGGGGGCAGAGAATGGTTGAAGAAAATGGTCTTAAAGGCTGTCAACACCGGTAGAACCATCGACATCAGCCACATAATGACTGACGTCAGTAGTCGAAGAATGGGGATAGAGGCTAATATTAGCCTCTATCCATTCTTGTGTGCTATCGGGTTAAGGGGCCATGGGAAAATGGTCGAGGGAGGCATAAATGGATGCGAGAGGGAGGATAAAGGGGAGATTTGGGCAATAAAGGCTAGGAGAGAGGTGGGGGGATCCAAGGTGGCATGGGTGAGGTGGAAGAGGGCCAAATAAATTAAAATATTTATTTATTTTAATTTAAAAATGGAGGGGACTAGGTCAAGTGCTAGGAAATAGACCAAGGGGACCAAGGGGGGAGGACGACCTAGGGGGTATACATGATTTCAGTGTCTATATTTGCCCCTTTTTATCTTTTTGGTTGTTCTTGACGAACTGGAAGACAAAATAGGAGTTGGTTGCCCCAGGTATGGGATGAGGTGTTCCCCCCTCAAAGTGAGAGTTGAGGGAAGGGAACTTGAGATCGAGTGTCAATTTGATAGAGAGATGGATAGAGAGAGGGTGAGTGTGAATGCTGCAATAGTCGTGATTGCATATATACCACTTCACGGGATGGTCAGGTCAAATTGTCATAGGTCAAGGTTGAGGAGTGCCAAAATTGAAATAATTGGGCCCCAACATTTGGTCATAGCTGATCGGGTTATTCAATCTAAGCTAAAGCTCTAATGGTCATTGTGTTCCAGGTATCTCAGGCTCAGAAAGTGCTCCTAGAAACATGAAAGTGCCACAAGTAGTGGGGATCAACCAGCTTGCGATCTTATACTTGTGAAGGTCATAAGTAGTCTGCACACAATTTCGCTAACCATTCGTGAGGTAGCATACATGCAAAAACAACCAAGGCAATGTCATCTTGGAAGTGGTTGCAGTCAGAGGAGATGGTCATGATCTCCAAGGTCTGGTGGTCAAGGTGGGCAGAGGCAAAAGTGATCTCAAGGGTGCCCCAAGAGGCCAAGAGGACTTGGTCTGGAGAACTAACTGATTGGGGGCATGATTTTGGGGCAATGAAGAAAAATTGGAGGGCTGAAAGGCATCGATGTCAGTGATAAAACTAACATCAGTGGCAAAAAATTACCGACATCGACAGAAATATGCCGACATCGGTGGCCTAGGGCATGGATATGCCGATGTCAACGGCCTGCCAAATCTGATAAAACTAGATTGGCGGCCCACCAAAATTCATTTGTTATTTGTTGACTGAGAGAAAAGAGCTCTAGAGCCAAGTGAGTGAAAGTGACACTAGGTTGACTGAGGTGTAGTGCAAGGGGTTAGAGAAACATTGGTGGAGAGAGAGAGGCACGTGGAGAGAGATTGGAGGCTACAGAGACATTTATGGGCCAGGAGGAGCGTGCAGAGAGGGAGACGCAGAGGAGATGGTAGAGGGGAGTAGAGGATCTATGGGGGGTCCACCACCAATGGCACCTATCGTGCCACCACACCGATGATGCTAAGATGAGGTAGGAGGCCCTAATGAGCTCAATTTGTTGATTTTAGTTTTTGATTTGCTTTTGAAATTTTAGTTGTTTTAGGCAAAAATTGAGGGGGGAGGGTAGCTAGGAAGGTGGGTGGGTGGTCTACAATGGGTTAGGATGCATTGAAGAGGGATTGGGGGTGAAAGGGGGGCTAAACTGAGGAAGCCCTAATTTGTAGGGCTCACCCCATTTAGCTTTAGGGCCGAACCAGTCACCGACGTCGATGGATTTGCTGATGTTGGCCAACCAGTGACTAGCATTGGTCCTTCACTTGCCGACATCGGTCACTAAATGACTAATGTTAGTTATGTGAGTGTCATCACCAACATGCTAAGTGATGTTGGTGGCTACCTAGTCAGAAAGGGTGGTGAAAAATGGTCAAGTCGAAAGGTCGAAGCTACGCCAACGGCTTCTCGGGTGTCAGGTTAGGCATAGATGGTCAGAATGGTTGGTCAAATAGAAAGAGTAGGAATAATTTTAACATGAGATTGACTATTGATGGATGCAAGAGAGGCAGACTCTGATGTTGTGGGATTGCCTCTTGACCTTGCTGACGTGGATGCGCAGAAGCATGATGGTCGAGCAGTGGGCACAGATGAGCACAGTGGGGCTAGGTAGGTTGAGACGCTACTACAGAGTGGCGAGGGATGTGAGCCTCATGGTGGAATTGATCAAGTGGTGGGACCATGCCACCAACACCTTCCACCTACCCATGGGTGAGATGATGGTCATGGTTAATGACATGTACCAGATTTTGTGGCTACTGGTACATAAAGCTGACATCTATGTGTGCTCGAGAGAGGTATATGATATACACATGGTTATGGTGTTTGGGGAGCACATCATGGAGATGAGCTACCATTCAGCTAGTTTTGCTTATGAGCCTCTATACGTGGCAGATGAGGGTGCACATCAGCTAGATGTCTTGATGATGATTGGCATCACAGTCTATGCATTGCCAGATGCAGAGGGAGGCAGGTTCCCAATTGCCATGATCGAAGTTTTGATGGACATGCTGGAGCAGTAAAAAGTGTTTGCCTAGGCAACCATTTTTTTAGCCTAGGTATACATAGAGCTATGGGGCATCAGTCAGTAGTGATGGTATAGTCTGTGTGTAGGCCACCTTCTGCACTGTTGGGCATATGAGAATATCACAGTTACATGACCTCTCAACCTCCCAGTGGTGATCCAAGCTAGCTTTAGGGTCGAATTTAGGTGATGGTGTGAGATGATGGTGTAGACACGAGTGGATGGAGTGGTCAGGGATATCAACCACTACCGAGGGGTATTGGAGGCCCTGATTCCAGCAGACATCATTTGGAGACCATACTTGGTATATCCAGCATTCAGAGACTAGGGCAAGCAGATGGTCGAGACTCAGAGCATGCAATGGGTAAGAGGTAGGTGAGCCAGTGAGCTCGAAAGGATCCCAGCATAGAGAGTGTGGTGCCAGTATGGGCTGCTACAAGATGTACCTCCTGCATTTCTGCAGTATAGGAGGGATGATATAGAGGCACCGATCCCACTACCAGAGGAGACAGAGGGGCTAGATTTTGAGGAGTTGTCAGTAGGACCTAGGATAGCTGACCTAGGGTGTATAGAGGCCTACACAACATGGTGGACAAGATGGTACATAGGTGTACAGGTGGGTCCCCAGTTGGATCTATAGGCTACCACTATAGAGTGGGATACAGCCCGTGAAGAGAGAGATACAGTGAGGCAGGAGAGAGATGCTGTGATTTAGGAGAGGGATGCAGCATGGGCCCAGGTGACCATTTTATAGGGGCAGGTCATAGGGGTGATAGGGCAGTTGAAGAAGATGATAGGTTGGGTGGCAGCGCTGACCGGTCAGGTCACACTGTTACAGGGACAGCTAGTTGTAGCCTAGGCACTGACAGTGGTAGGATAGGTTTTTAGAGGGCAGGGCCCACTGCAGTAGCCATCTCATTAGGTGGCATTTTCATAGGGGGCAGGACCGTTGGCATTAGTGCAGCTGACATTTTCATAGCCACAAGGGTCAATGTAGGGGACGGTAGTAGGTCAGATGGGTCCACCACAAACTGTATCTATAGTTAGATATAATAATGCGTTAGATGAGATTTCATATTATGAGGGAGATATTAGAGGGTTTCCTCAGATACAATGATACTCAGATATGAGGGTAGAGTTGAGTTGACATCAGTCTATGTCATGAGCAATGGCTTTAGGGTCTCGCAGATAGTGTAGATCAGAGGGGGGAGAGGATATAGCATCTTCTCAGCCACCACCACAGCCACAGCCATGAGACCAGATTGTGATGTTATTTTTGATGTATATATCAGCCTACGAGCCGTTGGTGTGAGATGTAATTGATTTTTTTTGAGAGAGATGCACAGATTGTGCGATTGTATAAAACTTTGAGATATATATGATGATCATTTTGAGCATTGACATGAGTTATGGATGCACTATGTTATTTTGATTTGATGCATGTTTTGATATGATGTTTAGGATTATGATGCTGATATTGTTGTGATTATATGATGATGAATGTATGATTATGATCAATGATATGGATGTAAATGATTAATGCTAATGATTATGAAAATAGGTGATTGTTTGTGATGTGATTGATAGGTGACAAAAAAAAGTGTGATGGAAGAAATGCGATGAAGGAATGGCCGAGCTAACCCCAGAAGACCCCACATCAACTAAGTGTTGCCTACATAGCCCTTGTCATTAGGGCCTCATGCCTATGTAGTTCTCCCAAAGAGGGAGGAAGAGGGTTGAAGTGATTGATTGTTCTTGGTCGAGGTCAAGGTCATGGTCAAAGAAGAGAAGGCTTGTCTATCAGAGAGATGAACAAACAAAGGTGGTCGAGCTAACCCCAAAAGACGTCGTGTCATTTGAGTGCTACCTACATAGCCCTAGTCTTAGGGCCTCAGACCAATGTAGTTCAGACCAGTTGAGAAGATTGGTCGATGATTGGTTTGGTCATGTGTCGAAATGATGAAGAGAAAAAGATGTTACAGCCCTTTCCAAATGGTTTATGCCGTAAAATTGGTTGAGGGGTCTTTCATCCCTAGCAATTTTTCATATTCATGATGGATATATGCTAAAAATGAATTGAGGTCTATTTATGCTTCAACAAGTATTGGTTTATGCTTAACATAAATTTTGTAGTCCATAGTCTCCATCTGTATTAGTGTCCATAGAAACTAGTGTGAATAGGCTATGTGAGTGCTCTGAAAAGAAATTGGATTGAGTTGGTTTGACAAATGATGTGGTTGAATGCAACCAAAGTGTAAAGGAAGTGAAAGACATAATCGCCCTTTCATTGATAAGGACCAAAATGATAGCATAGATAGGGGTTGTTAGAACAAAGAGCCCCATTCATGCATTGTGTCGTTGACCATGGTTGTGTTAGAATGGTAATAGAATCACTTCGACATTAAAGTGAGCTCGAAGTCCCTTGAGCAAGTGTTATGATAGGAGGAGGATAGTGTAACCCAGTTTTAAGAGCAAGGATAACCTTGCCCCTTTTTATAGGAGACCCTGAGACAACTACAAGCCAAGTCCATGACCCCATTTTTTTTTGGGTGCAGACTGATCAATGTGGGAAGTCTACATAGAGATGTCATTTTGCTTGGTGGTCATTTGTGAAGCTGATCGATGCGGGAAGATTTTAAGAAAGATTGATGTTTGTAGCAAGATTTAATCATAGCCATCCTTTGAGAGAGTGGTCTATATTTTTGCTTTATATAAGTTTGAATAGCTATCTTTTAAGGGAGCAGTCTATTAGCTACAGTAATGATAGTACCGTTGTCCTTCGAGGGAGCAGTCTACTTTTTGATTTGATTGGGTGACCTTGGATATGCTTTGACATCTCAATTTTTATTTTTTGATAGAATTTGGAGTCATGGACAAGACTATAGAATTTCAAGGGCTCCCTTTTATTAGGACAAAGCATCCATGCATCATAAAAGGGTTATAAAGGATTGGTTTAGGGGAATAGGGTTGATAGGAATGAGGATTAGGAGGACAGGGATTGCTCAAGGGATGAGCTCAAGTTAAATGTCAAGCGGATGAGTACTTGAATAATAGTAGAATGGTCACAGATGCAAGGCATTAATAGGCTCAAGTTTTGGCCATCTATCAAGAGAAGACAGACGATAAGTCCCTAACCCATACTTGTGCGCGATGATGAAAGGTCTGAGCTAATTAGGGGAAAACTTGCCTCATTTATTTCACTCCATATTGGTGACATGCTGGAGATGATTAAGAAGTGGGTTGATGTGGTCACTGATTTGTCGAGACTAGTTGATGGTTGGGTCAAGATTGGTGTTTGGTCATGATTAAAAGGTTGGTTGATGATTGGTCAAGGTTTGGTTGAATGTTTGGTTGATTGTTTAGCTAATTGATGCTTTGGTTATTTCTTGGTCAATGTTTGGTCAAGGCTTGGTGGATTGATACTTGGTCGAGACTTGGTCAATGTCTAGTTTGATGATTGGTTGAAGTCATGGTCGATGTGTGATTGATGTTTGGTCGATGGCTGGTTGAGGTCATGACAGGCAGTACAAAGTCAAACTCCCCCCAGCCATTTAGTAGTAGGAAGAATGTCTAACACCTAGTGTGGATGATTAATGGGTTAGATGAATGAGATGGAGAGAAGATGAGGAGGAGAGACCTGGGTACCCCACCTGGTTGATAGGTTAGGGGTTCCAGATGGATGGCATTTAGGCATTGAAAAAGTTAGGAGGGATGAAAACCACCGACTCTCTAGGTGAAGGGGGAGGAATGGCTGAGCCTGGAGGAGATTGGTTAATGGTTAGCTTGGGGCAAAGATCTGAAGAGGCCTAAGTGGGGTCATGATATCTTAGGCCATACTATTTCTTGGCATCGTCATCGTTGAGCGGCTCATTGGGCTAATGGGAGCCTTGCTCATAGCATCCAAAACCAAAACCCTTCCATGCACACCTGTAAAGGTAAGTGTGTGCAAAGGTGGGGTTGTGAAGAAATGAGAAGTTTGATGTGAATAGTTGGGGTGAAGAGAGAGGGTTGCCATCAGTAGGAGCTTGATTGAGCCCCCCATAGATGAGGTTGGTTTAGAGGTGAGGAGGACCATAAGGCATGACCATCCTGATCTGATGGTCGTAACTAGGGTTGTGGTGAAGGCATCCATACTCTTACAGAGTTTGGAACATGTCTAAGGTCAGCAAGTGATATTCCCCAAGTGAAAGTCACTGGAAGATGTCTTCCAAGGGGTCTTTGGTAGTCGCTTGAAGAGGAGGGGTGAGGGTGATCGTTGGTTGCAGACTAGTTGAAGCTTCTGCGGATGGAGGCAGTGCCAAGGTTGATGGCTTGATAGGAATGAGGACGTATTTGGATGGTAGGTGGTGTTACAAGTTTTGAAAGGTGATGGGTCAGTGGGAATGGCATGGACTTGCCCGTCGTGCTCAAATTTCACACAACGGTGTAGGGTGGAGGGGACACAGGCCATGGCATACATCCAGGGTCAGCCCAGCAATATGTTGTATTGAAACTCTCCTTTGATGATATAGAAGAGATCCGGGACTATGTGTGGACCAATGCAAATGTGAAGGATGATTATGCTAATGGTCGTGGTGGTGGTGTCGTTGAAGGATCACAAGATTGCATCAGTTTTGTAGATGCAATTCTTGGGAAGAGCCAACTGATCAAAGGCATGGGTGGAGATAATGTTAATGCTAGCACCTCTATCAATCATAACACATTTAATGCGTGTCTGATCAACATAGGTAGTGATGAAGAGGGTGGCATCCTGATCTTCCGTGTTGGATGTGGGAATCTCAAAATCATTAAATGTGATGGAGGCAATAGGGGAAAAAGAGTGGACGAGGGTAGCGAGTGGTTGGGGGTCCTCAAGTTGGACCACCACTGTCTGCAAGGCTCGGATGAGGGCTTGATGATGTTGAGGCAAGGTTTGGATGAGATCATAAAGGGACATCTTCACAGGCATCTGCTGAAGCTATTTCAACATGGAGTCATGAATTAGCCTAGAAGAGGAAGAAGAAGAAGGCTGAGATGTGCCAAGGATAGAAATTTTAGGATTGGGTGCTAGAGGTGGTTTGACAAAAGGGTAGGTCTAAGGAATGGAGGCTTTTTCTTTCACCTTGTCCTTTTGTGACCTAGTGGTTATGTGGATAGCATTGATTTCAAAGATAGCAGGTGAAGAAGGGGTCATGACTTGTTGGTGAGATGTTGATGTGGTTGAAGAGGTTCGATGAGAAGGTTTCAAGGGTCAGTCAAGAGTGTCCTCAAGGAGAATAGTGTCCTTCTCCATATAGTGATGAATGATAGCCTTGAGGGCACAACAAGTCTTAGTATCGTGTCCTGGCATACGATGGCATAAGCAAATCTTTGTGTCATCGAACTAGGAGGGCTTGGACCCAAGAGGTTGGAAAGCCCTGATGGGTGGAAGGGTTATGCTAGAAGTCTACAAAAGTCAATGCAATATCAATGAGTATGAGCCCACAAAAGGGTCCGTGCTAGTTGATGTGTACGATCCTGGTGACTTTTGCTTAGGCAGAGTTGGAGGAGGTTTCTGTACCACCTTTTGGGTTGATAGTGTAGTGACAGGTGGAGACGACACTTTCTTCATGAGAGGTACCACCTTTTTAGGAGAGGGTAGGCTGGAGGTAGGCAAAGGAAGCAGAGGAGGCAACTAGTTTTGATTAGAGGTTGGAGTGGGAAGGACTCTAGTCAGGGTCAAAGGATGGGGGCCCAAAATGGAAGGTAATGGTGATGGGGGAGGAGGCATTTGCTTCTATGGTCTGGTAGTCTTCTTTGACTTGGTTGGAAGACTACTATTGGTTGAGATCTGGTCTAAGTCCACCTTCACTTGTAGGTGAGTGAGGGTAGAGACAGGGCAAACACCAAGTGACTTGATAGGTTTAGATGGGGTAGATGCAGGTTTAGAAGCAGGAGTCTGGTCTTTGTTGAGAGTCTTGGGAGATTTTGCCTTGGGAGGATTGGTAGCATGAGACGAGAGGGCATAGGCATGTTGAAGAGATTTAAGACGCTCCCATAATACCTGATGCTCCACTTTCCTTGAAGGGAGAAGTCCAATTTTCTCCACTAGTCGAGAAAATGGTTGAGAAGATGTTGAATGAGGTTTGGGTCCTTGAGAAGATGTTGATGATTGTGGGGCCAAAGACGAGATGGGTGTAGCAGTCTCGGACCCATGGCATGATGAAGTCGTGACAGATTCATCCTTGGTTGGAGATGAAGGAGAGGCAGGTTCTTCCCTTGGTGGAGAAGAAACTGGAGAATGAGGCTCCTCAAGCAGGTAAAGGGCAGGGATGATGGTGCCCTCCACTTGTGGTCAAAGAGTAGGAAGGGTCGGGTCCTCCATAGGTAGCAGGAAGGAGGATGGTGAGACTGGCAGTGCCGGTAAGGTTGAGGCATCCTCCAAGATGAAAGAGGTTGACAGAGAACTAATCGGGGAAAGAGGTTTGTCCACACATGATGGACTGATAGATGGACTAGCCTCTTGAGGTTGGTCGGGGATGAAGGGCGAGACCGTATTGACTGTTCGAATGTTGTGTTCATGAGTGTCATCAATCAAGGTCTGGACATTGT
The DNA here is from genome assembly GCA_037957365.1 of Torreya grandis. NCBI lineage: Eukaryota > Viridiplantae > Streptophyta > Pinopsida > Cupressales > Taxaceae > Torreya > Torreya grandis. The sequence goes on from JARHVA010006430.1 coordinate 601,803, forward strand.
TTTGTGTCGGTGGATGATTGGGGAATGGTTGCTTGAAGATGTCGATGCCCTAATTAGGGGGCGCATTGGGATTGTCAAGGATGAGGTCACCCTTTTCAAGCATGTCTTGGATGATGTTTTTAAGGGTCTTGCAATTTCTCATGTCATGTCCTTTAACATGGTGGTAGTTGCAAAAGTCATTTTCCCTATACCACACAGGGATAGCATGTGAGGGATTAAATTGTGAAGGTGGTCAGATCTGGGGGAGATTGAGAACCCCCTGTTTAACAAGTTTTTCCAGCACAGACGCGTATGATTCTCTGAGAGGAGTATACTATCATTGTATGTATCTCTACTGGAATTGGTAGGTGGCACTCTGAGATGTGGATGGCTTAGGCTGATTGGTTGAAGGTGAAGAGGATGAAGGTCTAACGACCATAGCGTTAGCTGAAGCTTTAGACTTAGGATTGGATGATGAAGGTTTAGATGAAGAGGAGTCATTGGTCTTAGAGTTGGGATTCTTGCTACACAACTTGACTTTATTCTCCTCAATGGCATGTAATTCAAGTTTGTGGGCCATCATGAAGGCTTTGTCAAAGGTGCGGAAGGTCTGAACCCGTAAGGTGGAAGAAATATGTTTGGCACAGGCTTGGGAGAAAAGTTCAATAAGTTCAGGTTGGGGTAAGGAAAAGGAGAGTTGATTGATGATGCCTCTCCAGTGAGCAACAAAGTCAGCTATGGATTCATCCTCAAATTGGTGGATAGAATAGAGGTCTGTGATCGAGACCTTCTTGGTGATGTTGATGGAGAAGTGATCAAGAAAGAGCTAGGCCAGCTGTGTGAATGTGAAGAGGGAATGGCTGGCAAGAGAGATGTACCAATCAAGCACAACACTAGAGAAAGACATAGGAAATGTGCATAAAAGTAATGCATCATCATGGGCAATAAGGTAACAGGCATGTCTGAATGCCCGTAAGTGCTATTGTGGGTCTTCCTTGCTTTGAAAGCGATAAAATTTAGGAAGCTCCCATTGACTGGGGTATGGCCTGATCCGGATGGAATGATGGATGGGTTCATTACAAATTTGCTCGTATGAGAGGGCATTATGTGAACTAGAGATAGAGGTCTCAAGACTAGACATTTTGTCCATCAGCATTTTGATGATGTCTACTGATGGATTGGCAGGTGGAGTGCCCCCTAGATTATAAGGTGCTTGAAAGATATTGAGAGGGGCATATGACATGGTTAGTTGCACTTGTGTAGATGCAACATATGGGTAGCTAGCTATCGGGACAAAATTTGAATCCAAGGGCACTTGTGTTATGGGGTTGGTAGGCACAAATTGGATAGGGGCCGTCAAATATGGTTGAGGAGTGGCCACACTTGTTGAAGGATAGACAGTTACTCTTGTGTTGATAGGTGCAAGAGTAGGGGGGATAGAGACCACTAGGTTTTAGAAAGGTGTAGGATTTGGTTGAGTTGTTTGAGGTTGAGGGTGTACTGAAACCCCTATGGAGGTATGTCTAGAAGGAGAGGCTAAATTTTGAAGGTAGGACATGGTTGGGTTATTAGTCGAGGTGTTGGCTTAATTATCTATAGGTTAAATTGTAGATGTTGTTGATGTGATCATTGTCTCGACTAAGGAAGTCGACATCCCATAGATTGGGTTACCTAAGGAGTCTCACATTCAGCTATGCATGAGATAGTGCTGTAAGGCTTTGACGTTGAGGTCCAAGAATTGTACGAAATCTTGGTCCCCTTTTGGGACAATAGGAGTCTGGGGCGGGGTTGGGCGAGTAGGAGTTCTTGCAGTCTCCGAGTGGAACTCCATTATAGGACCGGTTATGGATGGGGTAGACGAAAGTGGTTGATGCCTCATGTGGTTGACTAGAGCCTTGGCTTGATTACGAGTCAGAACCATTCAAGGCAAGAAAGGTCAGGTTTTAGAAACTATGTTTTTTCAGTTTCAGAAACTCAGAATGGGGTTTTGGTAGAAAAAGGGGCAGGTTTTAAGGCTACTATTTTTTTTAAAAAAGGACTATGACAGTGACCGATGTCGGTTGAAAAACTGATGTCGGTGGAAAAGATGGTCGACGTCAGTTAAGTAACCGATGCTGGTGAGAAAAGGTTACCGACGTCAGTGTTAAAATTGATGCCGGTGACTATGTTTTACAAAAACCCAAAAGATTTGAGAGTTTTTGAAAAAAAGGAAGAAGAACATCCTCACTAGCTCAAACAAGCAGATAAGAATAGAAAAGATGAAGAACACAAGCAGAGCCTAAGCATTAAATCCCTAGAAATAAATTATTAAGCTCATGTGGCTTATGCCTTAAAGTGATGTTTGGGGAGGTTGGCAGTTAGAAGGGTCCTAAAAGAGGTAGTCAATGGATGGTTTCAGGTTTGTTTAGGTGCTCAAGAGTCTGGGTTAGGTTCTGTACATGGCCTGGTGCTAAGGAGCAAGCTCCCCTCACTTCACGAGCCCAGTGATAAGTTGGTCTCGCTTAGCCAAAATATACTTTCCCTAGAGATTAGACTCTGCCAGAGAATAGAGTGGGCTTTCCCCTTGGTGATGAAATCCAAGTAGGATCATCGAGATAGGTAAGGTATCTGCTGGGTGATGAAATCCCAGTTGGGCCTTGTCTCAGGTAAGTTTTGATGTTTAGTTTAGTGCAAGTGGTTTGGTTGTGTAACATCAAGTGGACTATGATTAATTCATGATGCAATTTGTTAATTACTAGGTGTGGACTAAGAAATGCAAGAAAGCAAAAATGAAAATGTAATGTGTTTTAAACCCAAGTCAAAATGTTAGTTTGAATGAAAACAAGTTGAGAAAGGGTTGAATAATATGACTTTTGACTAGTTTGAAATGCAAGAAAAGAAAGAAAGGTTCTTTTTAATCCTACTTATGATGTCATTTAGAAGAGAAGAAAGAGGTGAAAAGGGAGAAACCTAATGCACCTATATGAATAGAAAGAAAAGGAACCCAAGGAAGACCCTAAGGTCCCACCAGGTATGCCAGAATGTTTCTATGCTAGATTCACTTTTCACATTCAAGAAAGAGAAAATGAGAAACTAAGAAGAATGGACAAGGGTTTGTACGTACTCGGATTGTAGATGTGGGCACCAAAATTTAGACGATAGCAGGAACTCATCTTTGGTTATGGAGGATGAGACCTAAAAGGGAAAGACACTAAACATGAAAAATGTTAGATGACAAAAGGGTGGACTGCCAAGCAAGAGCTTGGTCCTAGAAGCATAAAGGCTTCTTGGAGGATGACAGTCCATTATTAAAAATAGAATGTTGATCAAAAACAAAAAGTGATAGATGATGAAAAATAGAAAAAAATAACTTAAGGCAAATCTGTACCTATTTAGTAGCAATCTGCTTTGCACAGTCACCGACATTGGTGGTATTGCCAGCGTCGATTAGGTAAGGTCACCGATGTCGGTTAGGCTACCGATGTCGATAGGGGAAATGGACGAGGTCGGTCAGGGAAATAGTCTTAGATAGGGTCTTGTCAGGTTATAGGCTGGTTTTTGGTCTGTAGAATGGATTGTGGTCTCATCTGAGGGTTAGGGAGGTCTATTTAGAGGTCTGAGAGATTGCCTGGAGGTCTGAGGGACTTGTTTTGGGTCTGAGGGACGGAGAATGTTGTCCAGGATAGTGACTGGTTGGGAACCAAAAGCACAAAGGGGAATGAATGAGATGCAGGGGTCTGAGAAGGCCTTTCAGCCTCTTAGGGGAAGGACAGGGAAGGTCTTAGCAGTGGTTAGCTAAGTAGATAGATTAAACAAGAACTGAAATGGAAAACAACACTATGCTTACATCTTGCTTGCTAATTGAAGAATGGAGAAACTTGTTGTTGGATCTGTTGAAGGACCTACAAATGGACCTATTGCTTGGAGTTATTCTTGCAAGATCCCTATAGCTACTAGTGTTGTTGTACGAGGGGGAGGAGAAGAAAATATGAATGCAAAAGCATCAAGAGAGTTCTGTTCATGGGGGGTAGAGAATGGTTACAGAAAATGGTCTTGAAGGCTATCAATGTTGGCAGAATCGCCAACGTCAGCTGCATAATGATCGGCGTCGGTGGCTGAAGAATGGGGACAGAGGCTGAAATTACCCTTTGTCCATTTTTGCATGCTGTCAGGTCAAGGGGCCATGGGAAAATGGTCGAGGGAGGCATAAGTAGATGCAGGAGGGAGGATAAATGGGAGATTTGGGCAATAAAGGCTAGGAGAGAGGTGGGGGGATCCAAAGTGGCATGGGTGAGGTGGAAGAGGGCCAAATAAATTAAAATATTTATTTATTTTAATTTAAAAATGGAGGGGACTAGGTCAAGTGCTAGGAAATAGACCAAGGGGACCAAGGGCGGAGGACGACCTAGGGGGTAGACACAATTTCATTGACCTTCATGAATACATCTGTAGACTCCTCTTGAAGAAGACAAGATCCTTGTGATGTTACAAGATATACACATCTTCAAAATACTAAGAACTCCTTCATGATTCTTGAATGATGGAAACAATAACTCTTATACCATATAAATCTTCTTGAAAATTTTTCATATATACTCAAAGAATCAACTTTAGCAAACATTGTCTAAATTTAATAAAAAACTCAAAACTTGTCATCTAAAGATATGTAATAGAGACCAAACAACATTCTTACAAGTATTCAATGATCCTCAGATCATTCTCCCTTTTATAAACATATCATCTACAATATTTAGACCTAACTTCAAATATTAAAACATCACACTCTAATTTTTTTAGTAAGCATACTCAGAACCCAATGGTATTCTTCACAATGCATAGCTTGTTTTGCTTGATGATCAATTTCTCCTTCAATTATAGACTTCAACTTTGATCTTCACAATATCACTACTTATCCTTGAATAACACAAATAGGACACCCTTATACAACTCTTGACAATATCAATATCTCACCAAAAACTTGTTTAGATTCTTACAACAATTTTAGGACTGATCTTCTCCATTATCCCTTATGAGGACCTCAAACCCATACTCAAAGTCATTAGTCCTCACCTGAAGAACCCTATTAGGCTTCAATTACACAATTAGGCCTAACCATTAATAACAAATATAAAATCATCTCTACGAAACTTTGGACTATTAATTTAGGTCTTATTTTGAACTTATCTTCCACATATTCCTTATTCATTTCCATATGCCTTCTTTTACAAACCTTCAAGCTTGATGAACCACCTATAACAATAAAAACCTCACCTTGTCTTGAGTGAAGAACAAGCTAACTCTTGACATCCATACTATTATAAAAAAAAACTATCAAAGCTCATTAACCCTTGAATTCAAAATTCAAAAAACATGAAGAACCAGGCTACCATACTAATCATCACTAGTTTTAAGAACTCTACCTACAAGCTAACTAGGCAAACACCAACAACCAATCTACTCACAAGATCACATTCCAAGATAATTAAGCCTCAAGAAGGACCAGATATAATACCAATTAATGGAATTATCTATTGAGAGGGTGGGTGAATTAGTATTTAACAATGCACATTCAATTCCATAAACTCATTCATCATATGACAACATGAATATGAAAACTTATACATTCAAAGCATGAACAAGAGCAAACATCTTATGTACACATAATTTATGTGGTAAAACCTCTAGGGTAAGAAAACCCACTCTAAATCCTAAAAAATATTGGACTAAAGTCCCATAAGGATAATAAAAAAAGAGACTTTAGACCAAATCCAACTGATCAAGGAGCATCCACCCCTTAATTTAATCTAGCTCTAACTAGACCTTTAGCTAGTTCCAACTAACAAGGAGGCTAAAAACCCCTAGGTGATTAATAATCCACTAAAAATCCTCAAATATGATGTACACCACTAAATTTATTTATCATAAACATGATTATGACATTTTTAAGCTCATACACCTACAATCTACTTCTCCTCTCTAAGTAGGCACACCTACCTCATTCGCTCAACCAAGTCACACTATAGACTATTAGGTATTATGACTTGTTAGCTCATGAACATGATTATTTAAAAAATAATAATACTATCACCCTATAATGGTCCTAAATTACCCATATATACTCTTTGACTAAGATCTTCCGTTCACTTGAATACACTCTGCTCTCACACCTCCACATATAGGCTTATTTGGCCTTGTATATATATCCCTCCATCATCTAATCCATCTTGGTCAGCCAAGATACTTCACATACTTGTATTTACCTTATAAAATATACTCACACATGTCATAAATCCAACTAAAACACTCCATATGTCATTCATACTTCAAAATAATCTCAATCCTCCTTTAGATCTCAATTAGGCCTAATGCATTAGCCTTTATAGGTCATTCACCAAATATGACCATATCCATGAATAATATCCCTCAAAAATGCTTAAAAAACCTCAAATAGATCACTTATTTACTCACACATTTGTCTAAAATATCTATAACTCTAATTCATACCTTGAACCAAGCTTTTTAGAGTACTTGCTAATAAGCCTAGAAACCCAACAAACACAATCATATAAAACTGAAGAATACATAATATTTTCTCAAAAAACATAAAAAACAAATGGATAGGTCATTAATTAATTAAAATACACCTAAAAATCCATTTTCACATTCAAATAGCTCACATAAGTCCAAACCAAATTAAACAAACTGATTACTCAAACTAGTCATGCACACCAAAAACTCAGTCAAATATATTTGACTGTTTCAACCAAAATAGAGAAAAGGTATAAATAATAAATCCATGTAATAAATATATAAGACTCATATAATACTAAAAATCTCTCACTAACCTCAAAATCTTCTAGTAATAGCTCAAGCTAGCCTCTCTAAATAGGCCATTTCAAACTACCTACAAGCTCCAAAAACTAGTCATGATGAACATGACATATAACACTTGTGAAGACACTTCATTGATATTAAAATGAATTAATTTTATATTATAATAACCCTATAACATTTAAAATCACAAAATTCATATGATTCAATGGCCACTTTGCTATTTCAAACCATTCTCACTGTCATGGGTTCTAATATCTTGTCTTACACAGACTAATCATTTTATGAGCTCATTCTAGCTATTTTATAAGCACCATTAATAGTTACACATAAGTGAAATATGATGTATATGTATTAAAATAAGACCCCAAACCATGTTTTCCATCCCTAAACACCTTAAATAAATCCTTAATCAAATTCTTACTCTGACTAGCTTTTGTTCACTATTTGCTCCATTTCCACTCTAGCGACTAGTCAACTTAATTGACATAGATAATTGACACAGTGAATATTTATTTCCAAACAAACTCTATGGAATTTAGGAAAAATTCATATCATTCAATATCCAATAAATCTTATGCATTGACTTAGTCAACCCTACTTGTAGTACTAAATTTTTTAGATACAAGCATATTTCTATACATTTTGCTCACTGCCTTAACACCCCATTACCACCTGGAGATGCCTAGAGGAGTCCTATATACCTTAAAATAGTCAAAAATTTTCAAATAATCCATTATATTTCCTTTATAGCAATATCTCTCCAATCACTCCATTATGAGGGTTTATAAAGGGTTTCTAACTAGTTTACATTCTTAATGAATGTTCATAAAGCTCTATCCCTAAATATAATAAAAAATACTTGGAAAGGATTCTTAGTTCCATGTGACATATCTACAAAAAGTCTTATGTCCCCATGAAAATTATACATGAACTAGTGAACATTGAAACTTTCCTCTCAAGCTCATAATTCATCATTTAAGTCACCTCTAAAACACATGAAGACTTTTCCTGACTTTATATCTCCTTCTCTAACCTCATATATCATAAAAATTATTTAAAAAACATTATTGGTCATATTACATGAAAAATGAACTTCATCAACCTGAAAACACTCTTTAAACTTTCACAAGGCCTCATAAACCCACCTAGGCCAACTAGGCCAATGGCCAAACTATCTTATAAACTACTAGCCACCCCATAAAAACCATATATCTAACTTATCAGCATCCTATACATGTCCAACATGCATATTATAATCATACTAATATCCTTATCATGATATAGCTCTCAAATTATGTAAAACCCCATAGGCAGCCACACATGGTCAAGACCATAAGGCATACGATGACTTGCCCTCAACCTGAAGACCACCAAGAAGGACTCCAATTTCTCTCTCAACCACATGGACACACCATTTACTCTCTCTCTCTCTCTCTCTCTCTCTCTCTCTCTCTCTCTCTCTCTCTCTCCATGTTCCATGGTATTATTGGAAATACTGTCATTGATGTCAAAGGTCTAGCATTATTGGTGATAAAGGTACCATTACATTTAATGATGTTTGTAATAGTTATATCTTGGCTAATGTGTGTTACTATGTATTTAATATTAACAAATATATTTTTGGTTGCATGTAAGAAAAAATAAGGGCCCATGGAGAAGTCAAAGAGTCACGGGGTAAAGATAAAAGAATAATGGGATGCATTTTCTCATGAAGAGTCATATTGGGGAATTCCAAAAGTCACCAAGTGAAGACAAAAGAGGAAGGGCAAAATTTATCATGAAGGGACACTTTGAGGAACATGAAAATTCATCAAGATAAAGACAAAAGAGGAAAGGATCCTTTTGCTTATGAAGGGTCACCACATGACTTTTCAAATTCAAGGATATGAAGGGTCATACAAGTTTGGTGCCATTTTCCATGAGGATTGAAGGGTCATAAAGGGGGAAGGCCAAAGGTCATTTGGAAAGATATAAATAAAGGCTTGAGAAGCCATTTTTAATATGTAAGAGAGAGTTTGATTTGAGATAGTAATATCTAACTTAGAAGAGCAATGGGAGATAGAGAATGATTTGTATTTATTATATCTATCTTAGAAGAGAAAAGGTCAGAGAGGAAAGAGATATTGTAATGAACTATCATTTGGTGAGATAGAAACATTGAGAGATAGTTGTGTGGTATACACAAATGGATTGGTGCTCCTACGGGTTGGTGCTCATGAATTGTTGTTGTGTTGGTGCTCAGCAAAGGGGTTGTTGTTCCTATGGGTTGGTGCTCATGAATTTTTTCTATGTTGGTGCTCAAAAAAGGGGTTAATGCTCCAGTGGGTTGGTACTCATGAATTTTTGTTGTGTTGGTGCTCAACAAAGGGGTTGGTGCTCTTCTGAGTTGGTGCTCATGAATTATTGCTATGTTGGTGCTCAAAAATAGGGTTGGTGATCTTGTGAGTTGGTGCTCATGAATATTTATTGTGTTGGTGCTTAACAAAGGGGTTGGTGTTCCTAAAATTTGGTACTTGTGAATATTGTGTTTTGTTTTGGTGCTCATTCATATACTTGAGATTGTTTTCCATGGTTTTTCCCACATTGGGTTTCCATGCTAAATCTGGTGTCTCTATCTTGTGTGGTGTTTATTATTTCATTTTTATTGCATATCTTGAATGTATATTAAAGTGTAATTTTATTAAGGGAAATTTTATAAGCTAAATGATATACTGATTCACTCCCCCTCTCAGTATATCCCATGCTTAATAAACCAACTACTCCCAAAAGCTCTCACTAGCAACCAAGACTAAATTGAGTACTCTCATATCACTTTGTCATCACCAATACCACTTGAAATCAATGACAACACATAATTACCACCAATCTCCCAACACTATAGACATGAGTCCTAGGTTTATTAAATAAAAAACCTACAATTATGTTCACTTAGTTTTATTATACAAGACTTGAAAATGTGTTTGTAGACTTGTTAATGGAACCAATTATGTTCCCACAATTGTAAACATGAAACCTTATTTTTATTTAATAACCAAAAACTACCATAACATACATTCAAATAGATCCATTTGAAAACCCAAATAAAGAACATATATTATTTTTTCCCTTATTAAAACTTTATAATAAACTAAGAATTTTATATGACGTGGTTCTATATCATTTGAATGCAGTTAATGGTGTATCTCATCCTTTCTTGATAAGATTTGTACATCGTCTACCATCACCCATTATCCACTTTATCCTTTTTATTCCTTTCCAGAACTGTATCCATGTTTTACATGACTAAATGCCTCCTACATATCTATAAGTGCTTTATTATGAAATCTTCTTTACTTCCTCTTAATCTTCATGATAAGATTGATAACTCACAATCAATGCCCTAAATTTACATCATGGCCACCACATGCAACATCATCATTGCCTAATGGCCAAATAAACTCAACAAATTGAAAAAAACCGAATTTATTTTGTATTTAAATTCATGGCATACACTAATAAATGTAAGCAAACAAAACCCAAAGTTATTTTTTCATTAGGTGCTTTCACCTTATTTTATACCCTCTTAAAGTCAACAAAAAAAAAGGAAATAACTAAACAATCAAACAAGTTCAATAAACATTTAATAATTTTATAAACTAGAATGCATTAAAAGTTAACACAATATAGTTTATCTCCTATAAATATTTTAAGAAAACACAACTAGACAATTCATAGACTTCACATATTATGTTAATCATAATAGGTGAGGAACTTAGACAATGCAAACATGCCTTATTCACTAAAAGGATAAAAAATGCAAGAAAAATTGAACATTTTAACAAAATACTTCTTGAAATTCATTTCACCTAAAAAACATGAGTGGTGTGTGTGTGTGTGTGTGTGTGTGTGTGTGTGTGTGTGTGTGTGTGTGTGTGTGTGTGTGTGTGTGTGTGTGTGTGTGTGTGTGTGTACAAGTTTGGTTTAATTATATCAAACCCCAATGTTGATATATGTTCCCTACTCTCTGATGATACTCTCCTCTATACCACTTATGAGGGTTTCATAGTTCTATAACCACCTCAATAAAAAAGGTAGTTAATCATAAATTATAAAAATTAATCATATACTCAGTATATAAACCTATCAATAAACTATTATAGTGTAAATAAATTTACAAATGAAAACATAGTCAAAGATAACCATAATACATTCATAACATATGCAAATGTCCTATTACATAATTGATAAAAACAATGACTACCAATCATACAACATAAATATCTAGATCAAACATGAAAATTAAAACTACAAATCATTATTTCCATATCCCTTACTAATACTTAAGATGTTTTTGAAGATTGGGATGTGATGTAATATATTTCCCCCTAAAATAGGTCATCATCTTGAACAATTTTAATTTTAACTAATAATTCTAGTTATAATTAATAATATTTCATAGAAACTTCATTTAAATAAATGGTTAAAGAGCCTCAAGAATTCTTCATGATCTTCCCATGTAGCACTATCCTTAGAATATTTGTCCCACTAGACCTTTCTCTATGATAATCCATTATTACATGAGATAAGATTGCAAGAATCAATTATTCATATTATTTATACTATGACTATCCCTATATTCTAAACCTATAATTCATTCCAATCCAAAACATGCAAAGGATCAATTATATACTTGTGAAGATAAGATATGTGAAATTTTTTATGAATTAGAGCTAAATATGGTGGAAAAACAAGTCTATATGATATAGAATTAATCACTTATAGAACTTAGAAGGTTCCCACATCTCTATGTAAAAAATTTACTCATTTCCCAAACTTAATAGCACTATTTTGGAGTTTGACTTGCATAAATTCTTTATCTCCAATTGACAATTATCTTATTACTATTTTTAGATTAGCACAACCTTTTTGCCTACCATTTCCTTCAACCAATATTTTCCTTATTAACTCTACTTTTTCTTGAATTTACATAAGCATGTCAAATTAAAAACACACTCTATATTCTAATTTATCCCAACTAATTGGTGTTCAATACCTACTATAATTAGCTACCTCAAAATGACCAATTTTTAATTTTGACTTGAATGAGTTACTATAAGAAAACTCAACAAATGTTTATCCATGCAATACATTCTCAAAAGATATTCCAAAACCTAATTCACTCTCTTGATTTACCCATCCATTTATAGATGGTAATTTGTACTCAAGTTAAGCTATATACCGAAATATGGATTAAGAGTTTTCCAAAAAATAGAGGCGATCCTTGGGTCTCTATCTATAACTATCTTTTCAAGAAACCCATATAATCTATACCCTTCTTTTATAAAACTTTTAGAGAGCATTGCTGCATAATCAATTAGATTACCTAGAATAAAGTGAGTTACTTTCAAAAGTTTATCTATAACTACAAAAATCATGTCATGACAATTTATGGACATAGTCAATCCTTGTATAAAATCCATACTAATAACATGCCACCTCCATTTGGGTATGGAATGTGGGTAAAAAAACCCAACAAGATGCACATGTTTAGCCTTTACTCACTACCGTTATAATCATCTAGACACAAAGTCTACCACATCCTTTTTGATTCCCTTCTAAAAATATAATGGTCTTAATTTTTTTAATAGCTTAGTTACTCTAAGATGTCATGAATATGGAGAATTCTGCAGTTCCTTTAGCATAATATTGATCAAATTTTCCATGTTAGGTACATATGTTCTACCATTATGTGTCAAAATCTATCATTCTCAAGTTCAAATCTATGGTATTTACGATCCTAAGAAATCTGATCTAATTATTTCTTCACTTGTTCATATAAATCATCTCTAGGTGAGAATTTTATTACCTGGTCTCTAAAATTACTCCTTATAGTGGCTAATATCACAATTTACCTTAAAAGACTAATGGCATATGCAACTCTTTTCTCTTTACCCTTAATGTAGTTAATGTCAAAATTATAGTCTAAAAAATATATAACCACTACCTCTAATTAGTATTAAGGTTAGGTTGGTTAAAAATATATTTGATTCCTAGATTATTAGTTTAAAGATCAAAATTCTTTTGAAATAAATAATGATTAGAAAATTTCAAATCATGAACTATGGTAGCTAATTATAGGTCATGAGGAGTATAATTTCCTCATAAGGCTTTGGTTTCCTTGATTTTTAGGCTATAACTCAACCATATTTCATAAGAACCCATCTTAAATAATCCCTTGATACATTTGTTATGACTATAAAATGATGATTTGGATCTAAAACATGATCACTATGCTAAAATAAGCCACATTTTTAGAACCTAAAAGGATTATTCACACATATAGAACAAAATAAAATGTTTATCTTTCCTTAGAAGAGAGGTGATTGTATTAGCTATCTTAGATAAATTTGGCACTAACATCATTTATTACCCTACTTAACCCATGAAACTATGTACCTCATGCACCTTTTTAGGTGATGAACACTCCATAATATATTTAATATTCAATCGATCTAAATAAATTCCTTCTATAGAGATAAGATGTCCTAAGTATTTTAATCTTCTTTAAAACAAGGTATACTTAGACAATTTTCCATGTAGATTATGCTTACAGAACTATTGCAATACCATATGCAAATGTTCAACATGATATTATTCACTTTGGGAGTAGATGAGTATATCTCTCAGAATGACTAGCATAATTGACCAAGGTAATATTTGAATGCACTGTTCATAGGTTCATGAATGTTGCGGGTGCATTCTGTTGTTTCCAAAATCAGCTTAGCTCATTTTTGAGAACCCCCTAAGAAACTTGTCCGTTTCATCTTTCATCTCTCTAAGTTTGTTTTTTGAGATGGATTTCAAATTCATTCTCATCTTGACCTCAGAACGTGAAAAGTGGTTACCATCTCATCCCGGCCAAGCTTTCTCTCCCCTAGACTCTCCTTCCGCAGTTAGTCTTTTCTTCTATTTTCCTTGCAGGAGCAACAAATTTTGCTGCCTCTGCATTTCTCTTATTTTTGTGCAAGAGCAACAAATTTTTCTGCCCCTGCACTTTTTCTGCAAAGGTGGCAAATTTTTCCACCCCTGCTCCTCGGCATTCAAGGGTGGTGATTTTCACTGCCCCTACAAAGATAAACCGAAACATGCAAGGGTAGCAAATTTTGCTGCCCTTGTACGTCTCAATTTCCATGCGCGACATTAATGGCCCCGTGCGGTAGGTGGTTGGGGTCGATTTTCACCCCATTTAAACCAATTTGAGCCTCATTCTCCTCCTTGCTTCCTCCTCTCCTCCTGCTCTTCACGTCTGGATCATTTGGCGATCAACTCAAAGAACACATTTGTGGATTCAACCTCGTGGCATGTACGGTTTCTCAGGTAGGGTTTGTTTTTGGCATTTGCTTCTTTTTTTCTACCTATTTTGCTAAGTTTTTTTATTGTTGTTATTTTTTGCTTTATTTTATGATTTTTCTCTCTCCTTCCACCCGCATCCCTCCTCTCATCACCACCCGTGTGTTCTTTTCCACCCTCCGCGCAAGGGCAGCGATCTTTGCCGCCCCTACACATGTTTTCTGCCCTCTGTGCAAGGGTGATGATTTTTGCCAATGCAGAGCGGCAAATTTGCCACTCTTGCAGGTAAAATAGAAGAAAAGACTAACTCTAGAAGGAGAGTCTAGGGGAGAGAAAGCTTGGCTAGGATAAGATGGTAACCACTTTTCACGTTCAGAGGTCAAGACGAGAATGAATTTGAAATCCATCTCAAAAAATGAACTTAGAGAGATGAAAGACAAAATGGACAAGTTTTGTAGGGGGTTGTTCTCAAAAATGAGCTAAGCTAATTTTGGAAACAACAGCTGACTCTATTGGGGACTCAAATTTGTAGTCTGAAACCTCAAGTTTTAGATTGAAGTAGTCCCTACCCTTATCCATTACTTAGTCTAGCAACTCCGTTCCATGTCATACGCATTATCATTATAGCCTTATCATTTACCTCCATTACATCACCTGGTCTGCAAAACTAGAACTGCTAGAACACGAACATGCATTTTGAAGCCCCAAGCTTCAACTTGAAATAGTTTCAATCCCTTTTTCATTTTCAAATCTAGCAACTCCACACTACACTAAAAGCCAGAGATCTAAGGGTGTTGTTGACCCTATGTTTGAGTTGACACAACAGAGTAATTTTGATCTATTTCCTCCATCAACTTCTCTTCAATAATCTAGGAGTTTTCCTTCTAGCCTTGTCAGGTCACCAACACAAGGTAGAACTTATTTTCCCATTATTAATCACTGCCTACCTATAAACACTCCACCAAGTTTTGTTATCCTGCCATTTAATCCTCCTGTCATAATGGCTCAAGGCCCGTGGGGTAATTCCTTTAGCCCTCTTAACTTAACCCCACCTCTGCATGAATTGCCTCATAGTTCTAAGAAAAATTTTCCTAAGTTTTTTAGGGATGGAAAGGTTCATCCCGATGAGCATATTGCCACTTTCTCCATAGCATGTGGCATAATCGGTGTCAAATTTGAAGATGTAGTAGTGAGACTTTTTGTAGAGACTTTGCAAGGTGTTGTTGCAGATTGGTTCTATTTCCTGTAGGCTAGGTCAGTAATGGATTGGGATACGCTCAAGTCCAAATTCGAAGCTAGGTTTAAACCTACTGAAGATGCACATGCTTTGTTGGCTCAGCTAACACAGTTGAAGAAAGAATCCCAGGAACCCATGAGGGATTTCATAGCTAAATTCAACAAGTTGAGGAATCAAATTCCAACTATGGCACAACCCACGCCAGAAAATCTCAAGTGCTTTTTCATCAACTCACAGCTTCCCAAAGTAAGTTTCCTATTGAGGCGAGCTAGCCCTATGGACCTAGCCTTGGCTCAAAGTTTGGCTACCGAGATTGAAGATGATCTTATCCTGGTAGGTAAGATTAGGAAAGATCCTAATAAAAATAAATTCCCTTCATCTGCTGAAAGCTCTTCCATGGGCACTACAGACCCTATGGTGTAAAAATTAATGAATGAACTGATAGCTTTAAAGAGACAAATAATCCAAAGTACGTCTGCTCCTACCTATCAAGATGCACCTAGGAGAACATTCCAAAGTCATCAATATCAGGGTAATGCTACCCAAAACCAAGGGCAATCCAACCACCTACCTCCCCCTTCAAGGAGATTAGCCATTGAAGCATCACCTACCAATTCAGTAGTCAGTTACCTAGAAGCTGAGCATGACAGCTCTTTTCAACCTCAGTTAGATCAATAGGAAAATGCTAATCTTTTCGATGAGTAGGAAGAGGAATTAGCTGGCAACTCCAATATCGGCTTCCTAAATTACCAGGATGAAGCTGGAAGTAAAGGGGAGGACTTGGATGGAGCTTACACTATTTTTACCAGATCTCAAAATCAGTCAACTTCACAGACTGACAAAGGAAAGGTAGATGAAGAACCCTAACCAGTAGTTTCCATTGCCAAATGCGAGACTCCATTGGCTCCACAATCAAAAGATCAGGTAACCCATAAAAAAGTGAGTACTCCCAATCACCTGATATCTTCCACTTCTGCTACTTAGACCGGTGCCGCACCTGTTAAAGTCCCTAATGAGGGACCCTCTTCCTCTGTTGCAAGTTATTTTCAACTATTTCTTATAATTGATCATGATAGAAAGACTAAAATTCAAATGATAGAGGTTGAATATTTGAGAGCTAACCCAGAACAGCTTGATAGGTTGGCAGAATATGTGAAAAACAAAGCCATCCCTGTAAGAAAAGACTCTTTGAAAGTTGTTTCTGATCCCCCTAAAGACCGACCGGCCCAAAACAATCTTGTTGTGACTCCTCTTGTCACTCCTAGGAAAATAGAACCTTTTTATGTTTCCCTGCTTATAAATGGTTACAAACTGAGTAATTGTATTATAGACTCCAAAGCTTCAGATAATGTCATGCCCGTGAAAGTGGTAGATTCCCTTGGCCTGACTTTGACCAAAACTTTTGGGAGGTGTTTTTCCATGGAAAATAAGCAAGTTACTCTCCTTGGTCAAATAAAAGATGCTCAATATGCCTTCGTGGCTTTTCTAAAAAAGTGAATAAAAATGACGGTTTTAGTAGCCGATGTCCCAACATCTTATGGCATCCTGCTTGGGTGAAATTTCTATAAAGATGTTGGAGGTGAGCTAAGCATGGACCTATCAGAAGGAAGAATTCCAATTCAAGGTGTCATGAAGATGTTGCTTCCTAAAAAAGAGGCTAGGTATGTAGTTACCTGTTCTGCAGCACCCAAAGCTCAAATTTTATTTGAGTCTTCAGGCATGGGCAACTATTTCTTGTCTATGGATGAAATCAATGATACATCTGATGAAACTCCTACGGGTAATAACATAGATTTGGTTTTAGCTAACGTGAAAGGTAAAGTGCCAAAGCAAAATGAACATGTGGAAGAACCCCTTCCTCAAAGCAAAAAGGCTTTTGTGGAAAAAGCAGTGTTTAATGAAGTATGGACTTTAGAATTTGATGGTAGTTGCTCTGCTATTGGTTCAGGAGCCGGGGTTGTGTTGATATCCCCTTAGGGAGAGATTACTCCTTTTTCCTATAAATTACAGTTCAACAATACCAACAACACGGCTGAATACGAATCCCTATTGCTCAAACTACAGGCTACCATAGAAAAGGGCATTAGGAAACTCCATGCTAAAGGAGATGCTGAGTTGATAGTCTGTCAAGTGAGAAATCTCTATCAAACAAAGAATGAGAGGTTGTGCCACTATCGCAACTTGGTTTGGGATCAAATTGAAAATTTTGATGCCTTTAACATCTTTGCCATTCTGAGGGAATTCAATGACCAAGCAGATGCATTGGCTATCTCTGCCACCCTTCTAGTTCCTCACCCAGACTTTAAGGGAGATAGGTACACTATTGAACTAGTTTTTTGACCAAGTGTACCAGATAATGCCAGCCACTGACAAGTGTTTAATAATGATGATCAAATCATTGCCTTTTTGGAGCAAAAGGATAGTTTTGAACAACTGCATTTCGAAGGTAGTGAACCCTGGTAGTGTGGGGCAGCCCCTAAAACCCAGGCCAATATAGGTGAAGATTTCCTACAGCTTAGGGGAAATAAGATTCCCAAAGCCCTGGTTTCCCTAGAGAAGTTGTTTGATAACCATGAAAAGTTTGTCAAACAACAACGAACAGAATCAAATTCTTTCCAAGATTTTGATCAAGTCAACTTGGGAACCAAGTGCGATCCTAAGATGTTAAACATTGGGAGATGCTGCACTTCCAAGGAAAGGTTTGAGCTCACTAATCTACTCTACCAGTATATAGATGTGTTGGCCTATTCTTACGATGACTTGAAATCTCTCAGGTCAAATGACATCTATCACGACATTCCCCTAAAAGCCAACTCTATACCTTATAAACAGAAATCTAGGCAATATAATCCAAAAATCTTAGGTACTATTTTAGCTGAGATACAAAAGATGTTGGATGCCTAAATAATTTTTCCAATACATTACTCAACATGGATCGCCAACATAGTACCTGTCAAAAAAAAGAATGGCAAAATTTGAATATGTATGGATTTTAGGAACTTAAATCAGTTGTCTTTAAAAGATAATTACCCTCTCCCCATCATGGATCAAGTTCTGCAGATGGTAACAAGTTCAGAAATGTTATCAATGCTAGATAGTTTTTTGAGGTACAATCAAGTTGAAGTCGGGAAAGCAGATCAACACAAGACAGTGTTCAGCACACCTTGGGGCACTTTTGCTTACCACAGGATGCCTTTTGGTTTGATAAACATAGGCACCACTTTTGAAAGGGTGATGGATCTTGCTTTCAATGATGAGATGGGAAAATTCATTGTAGTGTACCTGAATGATCTGACGGTATTTTCAAAACATCGTTCTGAGCATGTTCACCATTTGCAAAAGGTAATGGAACGCTGCCATCAAAATGGCATCTCTTTAAACCCAAAGAAATCCATCTTCAAAGTAATTGAAGGGAAACTTCTCAGACACATCATGTCTCGAGGAGGTATTAGAATCGATTCAGAAAGAGTCAAGACCATCCAAGAACTTACTCTACCTACTAGCAAGACCACAGTTCATTCTTTCTTTGGAAAGGTGAATTTTCTCAGAAGGTTGATTCCCGAGTTTGCTGAAAAAACCCATCATATTGTTAACATGATGAAGGGCAATGCTACGTTCAGGTGGACTGTTGAGGGTAAGTCAACATTCAAAGAGATTAAGGAAGCAATCGCCCGTGCACCAGTCCTGGTCTGTCCAAATTATACTAAAGATTTCAAGATATATAGTTATGCCTTTGAGCACACACTATAGGCTATTCTGGTCCATCAAAATCTCAAAGGTGCAAAATCTCCCATCTCATTCATGAGTTGTCCACTCAAGGAACATGAGCTGAAATATTCCCTTATGGAGAAGCATGCATACGCTGTAGTCAAAGCTGTCAAGCATTTCAGGTTTTATATCCTGAATTCTCACACTAAAGTTCTCGTGCTAGATTCAATAGTAAAATCCATTTTAACTCAGCAAGAGTTTGGTACAAAGAGAGGTAACTAGATTCCAAAACTTAGCAGTTTGATCTGAACATCAAACTGACCAAGCTCGTACAAGGAAGGGGTCTTTGCCAGTTGATTGCCAACAACATTCTAGGTGAAGTGAAAAGTGAAGAAGAAGAGATCAAAAGTGTGCCCATGGTTCTCTTTATCACCACTACTGATGAGTGGTATTTTAACATTGTTCATTTTCTGACATATGGTGAGTGTCCCACTCATCTTTCTTTTAAAGAGAAACATAATGTTAAATTGAAAGCAATTGGTTATGTTCTATGGGATAATGGTCTTTACAAGAGAAACCTGGATGGGGCATTTCTTCGTTGTGTTGACAAAGTTCAACAAGGAAGACTCTTAGAATATTTTCAGAATTTGGCCTATGGAGGACATTTCTCTGCATTGGTGATGACACACAAAATTTTGTGAGCAAGGTACTATTGGCCCACACTTTTTTAGGATGCCTATAAATGGGTGCGTAGGTGTGAACTATGTCAGCAATTTGTTGAAAAGCCTAAACTGTCTGCTCTGCCCCTCAAGCCAGTCATGATTGAAGAACCATTTCAGTAGTGGGTTATCAACTTCACTGGAATAGTCAACCCATCTTCAAGTGCTAGACATGATTACGTCCTCACTGCAACATATTACTTTACCAAGTGGGTGGAGGCCATCCCAACCAAGCATGCCACATCTGAAGTGGTATGCAGCTTTCTCAAATAAAATATTATCTCCAGGCTTGGGGTTCCAGTAAAGATCGTAACAGATAATGTGGCCTATTTTTAGTCACACGAAATTACTCAATTTTGTTTCCATTATGGGATTACCTTATCCCACACTTCAGACTATTTTCCTTAAGGGAATGGCCAAGCAGAATCGAGTAACAAGAACCTAGTCATGATTATCAGGAAGTTGGTGGATGACAACTAGAGAACATGGCACAAAGCATTGTATGACGCCTTGTGGGCAGATAGGATAACACCCAAAAGGGATATAGGTATATCCCCTTTTTAGCTTTTATATGGATTGAATGTTGAAATTCCCATCACCCTTGAACTACCAGCACTCAGATTAACCAAAGCAATCGAAGACTCAACCTTTGAAAGCTCAATTGACAAATGAATCATGTGTCTGACTGAGCTAAATGAACAATGAGTTATGGTAGTGGATCAGATCAAGGAACATCAAGATCGGGTGAAAGCACTTTTTGATAAGAGAGCCAGAATGCGTGACTTCCAAGTCTGAGATCAAGTCTTGTTATGGGACAAGAGGTGAGAACCAAAAAGGATGCACGGCAAATTCGACTCCCTATGGAGGGGCCCGTTCACCATTCGACAACTTTATGGTGAGGCTAGCTTCTTGCTTGAGTACAAAGATGGAATGCCATTTGCACTACCTCACAGTGGGCAGCATCTCAAGCTATTCAATCTTTGAAGCTTAGATGAGTCCGTTTGTATATATGTATAGTTTTTATGTGTTGTCTATTTTTCTTTCATTTTTTCACTTGACTCTATAGCCCAATGGCTTGGATGAAGGCACATAGAGACTAGTTTCTACTCCTGCTAATCAATTTGATCAGTGGAAGTTTCCTAGCAGGAGCCAGCTGTTGTTTCCAAAATCAGCTTAGCTCATTTTTGAGAACAACTCCCTACGAAACTTATCTGTTTCATCTTTCATCTCTCTAAGTTTATTTTTTGAGACAGATTTCAAATTCATTCTCATCTTGACCTCAAAATGTGAAAAGTGGTTACCATCTCATCCTGGCCAAGCTTTTTCTCCCCCAGACTCTCTTTCTGGAGTTAGTCTTTTCTTCTATTTTCCCTACAGGAGCGACAAATTTTGCTGCCGCTGCATTTCTCTTGCTTTTGTGCAAGAGCAGCAAATTTTGCCGCCCCTACACTTTTTTTGCAAGGGTGGCAAATTTTGCCACCCTTGCTCCTCGGCATGCAAGGGTGGTGATTTTCACCACCCCTACAAAGATGAACCAAAACATGCAAGGGCAGCAAATTTTGCCGCCCTTGCACATCTCAATTTCCATGCACGGCATTAATGGCTGCATGCAGCAGGTGGTTGGGGTCAATTTTCACCCCATTTAAACTAATTTGAGCCTCATTCTCCTCATTACTTCCTCATCTCCTCACTCTTTGCATTTGGATCATTTGGCGATCAACTCAAAGCATGCATTTGTAGATTCAACCACGTGGCACGCATGGTTTCTTAGGTACGGTTTGTTTTATGCATTTGCTTCTTATTTTCTTCCTATTTTGCTAAGTTTATTTATTTTTGTTGTTTTTTCCTTTATTTTACGCTTTTTCTCTCTCCTTCCACCCATGTCCCTCCTCTCCTCACCACCCGTGTGTTCTTTTCCACCCTCCATGCAAGGGCGGTGATCTTTGCCACCCCTACACATGTTTTCTGCCCTCTGTGCAAGGGCATCGATTTTCACCACCCCTGCACATTTTATTGTCTGCGTGTAAAGGTGGTGAAAATTGCTGCCCTTCCATGTTTCCAACCCTACTTGCAAGGGTGGCAATTTTCACCACTCTTGCACGTTTCCAGTTGAAAATATAAGGGCGGCAATTTTTGCCACCCTTCCCCTTTTTTTAAAAAAAAAATTTGCAAGGGCGACGATTTTTGCCGCCCCTGCATTTTTCCTCCAATTTTCCCAACTCTCAAGAATTTTCCAACCTATCCCTTTCTTCCTCATTTTTTGCTCCTTCTCCTAACATGGCCTATTTAAGTGACCTCCAGTAACCAATATCACTTAAATTACGCTCTCCCTCTCTTGCTCACTCTCCTCTCATCTGTGATCATGACTATAGCGTCTTTAGTGGACTCTTGCACACCTACTCCCATCCAGTTAGGATCATTCCCAATGACAGAAGCGTCTCCCAAAAAGGTGAAAAACATGAAATATAAATATGAGGGCATTTTCCTGCCTACATTAGTCTCCTTGAATGTTGACGATATTCAAGACACCGAGATCGGCCATGTGGACATGGCCAAATTCTTGATGCAAACAAAGGCGACAAATCCCAACACTGGAATAAAAAGGATCATTGAAAGCAACATCCACCTAGTGGCTGCCTTTTCGGTAGCAATGCATGATGCTAAGTTCATCCCCCAATGCATACATTTTTACAACAAAGAGACTAGATCAGTTTCAGATGCTAGTGGCAACATGATAATTTAATTGGACCCTGATTTTATCGATAAAGATTCAGTTTGGGCCACCAGGTTTCTTCAGATGAGCGTCGTACATTGCGATAGATGCCTGAATTCCTAGGCTGTTTGGCACAACTGCATTCTTGGAGACAATTCTCACTCTGATCAATGCATCCTTCAATGCTATGATGGATTTAGCATGGCCAATTAACCTAGATTTTAGATTCTCCAAAGTTAACTGAGCATCTAGAATGTTGTCCACCAAAGACATTGAAAATGATTTTTCTTCAAAATCTTTTTGAATCATCTCCTTAAAATTCTGAATCATCTCTTCTGTCGAAAGGAACTAATGGTCTTTAGAGGTTAGGTCACATGGTAGCTCTTCTAACTTATTCATCAGGCTCATGTCACTCTTCTCACTAGCTTCTTTGAAAGCTTTAAGATCATCAATTAAGTCTTTGAGTACTTGTATTCTAAAGGTCAGTGATTCCTTGATCTCAATGTAGGAGTCCTTGTTGGAGATGACACTGATAGACATCAAGGTGCTCTTCTTGAGATTTTTCATTTCCTCCCATCTGTCGAGATCTTTCTCCAAGCTATCAATCTCTTGAGAAATGAGAGAGATGAAGTCATCTACCTATGTTTTTACTTTCTTCATTTTACCTGTCCTTTCTGCCACTTCTATAAGTAGGAAAACTCCCTGAGTATGCATCTTTTTGATATAGTCCTCCAGGACTTTTCCCTTCAAATAAGTCTTTTCTACTTTTTGAATGACTGAGTCATCCACAGAGAAGGCCTCTGGAGTTGTTGCTTCAGAAGGAAGAGTGAACCTTTTTACCACTGACATTAGCTGCTCTGCTTTGGCTTTGTAATAATCTTTCATCTCCTTCTCTCTGTCAAATTTTTGGACCATGATGTCCATAGCCAACTGAAGATCACTTTTCACACCTTCATGAGTAACTTTGCCAAGTTTAACATGAGAGATGGAATAGCTTCTCATCTCAAAACCCTTAAGGGTTGTGTCCTGTGGAGGCTTGGCAATTTTCAAAAAAATTTGTCCCTTTTCTTCGACTAATTTGGAGAGGATTCTTAGCCTCTTTGGAGCCTTTATTTTCACTGGCACTATTTTGCTGATGTCAAACTCATTTGGTGAGATGGCCATCTTCTTTCTTTTCAGCATGAAAGCAGACATCCAAGGTGGTAGAGAAGTACCCATTGTGGTAATAGTTATTTCTGCTAGCTTTACTATAGTAGCTTTCACACTGCTAGTGGTGATAGTAGTTGCAATTGGAGTAACTAGCAAAACTGCACTGATCACTAGTTCTGGCTCAGGTGCAGGGCTTGCTGGCAATGTGAAAGCAAGAGATGATAGACTTGGAATGGATCCAAAAGAGCTAGGGGAACCTTCAGAAGGACCCTGAAGATCACCAAAAACAACCCTGGAAGGAGAAGTAGCTCTGGAAGAGGGAACACTGATTGGGGAGATATGAGAAATGGTCACCACAAGAGATTGAGGGGGAGAAGGAGAGGCACTCTGAATCGGCTGTACTTGTTCTTGTGAGAGTGGAGATCCAACACTTGGTTGTTTTGATGGTTGATCCTCTATTTCCATGGGCTAAGTTGCCTGTGCTTGAGGGCTTTGTTCTTTGGTTCCTTCAGCTGCCGTTTCAAGCTCTTGGGTGGTCTTAGGCTTTTTAGATACGAATATGATTCTAGGCTTGTGAGGCCGAGAAGGAAAAGGGACATCACCTTTATTTTTAGTTTTGTTCTCCACCTTCCTCTTCAATTTTGCCTAGTAGTTAGCCTCTGATCCCGTAATGAATTCCTTCAAGGTGATCCCTTTGGATGCTAACCAATCATTGGTGTTAGCCAATATTGGTTCAAATATTTTTCTCATAGAAGTCAGCTCCTTCTAAGACCAGTGAATTTGAAGGAGAGAGGAACCAACAACCTTTTCTGTAAGATACCTATTATTTATGATGTTCCCATCATCAATTAAACCAGATAGGATCTCTACAAGCCTGAGGTATTCTATCTACTCTAGTGTTAGATGGCAATAGTCTATTTTTCGTATTTCTTCAGCCATCCTCAGGTCCACCCAGACATCCTCAATCATGGGTTTGTGGGACTGAGTTTTTCTTATGATCTTTTCTTTGACTCCCCTATAGTTAAATTTCTCCCATCTGTTGAATGCCTTGATAGTAACCATCTGCATTTTTGTTTCCATGACCTTGGCTTTGGTTGATGTAGCAACTGAAAACCTGCCAATCTGGATTGAAAACTTGAAATCAGGTCTCTTAAGTTCCATCTGTTTAATATGCATGACAACCAGCTGTCGGCAAAGTTCCATTAAAACTAATTTGTCTGAAGGGAACTTAGGGAGCATATAAGGGTATCCTTGGTAAAAACCAACCCAAAGATTGCAAAAAGTGGGGAACTAGAGGAACATATAGCCATAATCATTTACCACTACCCAGGCCTCGTCTGATATCCTCTTTTGCTTGAGCTGAGGATCAAAGAGACACAAAAACATGGCAGAGAATGCATCATTTACTCATTTGAAATGACGTGTTGATCCCTAAAGTGTTAGCTGAGGATAATATGAGTAAACTAGGGTGATCTTTCTATCTCCTGCTGTAGTTAATCCTGAGAAAGACCGCATGGCAGCAACTATGTAAACCAGGTACAAAGTCATGTAGAACTTGAAGGAAGTCTATACCCTAGTTAACTACTCATGGAGAGCATTACTAATTTGCTCTCCCCAAAAGATGGTTTGCTTACCCTAGAGGATGATCTTAATGAATGGGTACATCCATTCATGGAATTGTGAAGAAGATGGGAGGCCCTGTACCCTGCTGAGAAAGGTGATCAAGTCACCAACTTCTTCAACAAAATCACTCCTCAGAAAGTTCTTTGGCTATTTGGAGAGGCTGGTCCTGAGGGTCTTCAGCCACTTGTAGTTTATAACCTTCTTTTCCCTCTCAGGGTCTTTATCATATTCCTTTTATGCATTCTCGAAGTTGATTTGGGTTACTTCGGTGGCTGGAGGGCACAAGAAAACTTTGTCGATAAAATTGGGGTCCAACGAAATTATCATGTTGCCACTGGCATCTGAAACTGATCTAATCTCTTTGTTGTAAAAATGCACGCATTGGAGGATGAACTCAGCATGATGCACTATTATTGAAAAGGCAGCCACCAGGTGGATGTTGCTCTTAATGATCCTTTTTATTCTAGTGCTAGGATTTGTCACTTTTGTTGATGTCAAGAATTCAGCCATGTCCACATGGCCGATCTCAGTGTCTCGAATGTCATCGACATTCGAGGAGACTGATGTAGGCGGGAAAATGCCCTAGTATTTATATTTCATGTTTTTCACCTTCTTGGGAGACACTTTCGTCATTGGGAATGATCCTGACTGGATGGGAGCAGGTGTGCAGGAGTCTGCTAAAGATGCTACAGTCATGATCATAGATGAGAGGATAGTGAGCGAGAGAGGGAGAGTGCAATTTAAGTGATATTGGTTACTGGATGTCACTTAAATAGGCCATGTTAGGAGAAAAAGTGAGAAATGAGGAAGAAAGGGAAAGAAAGGCATAGGTCAGAAAATTCTTGGAAGTTGGGAAAATTGAAGAAAAAATGCAGGGGCGGTGAAAATCACTACCATTGCAAAAAGTTTTTTTTAAAAAAAAGGAAGGGCGGCAAAAATCGCCGCCCTTATATTTTCAACTGGAAACATGCAGGGGTGGCGAAAATCACCACCCTTGCAAGCGGGGTTGGAAACATGGAAGGGTGGTGATTTTTGCCACCCTTACACATAGACAAGAAAATGTGTAAGGGCGGTGAAAATCGCTGCCCTTGCACGGAGGGCAAAAAACACGTGTAGGGGCGGTGAAGATCACCACCCTTGCATGGAGGGTGGAAAAGAACATGCGAGTGGCGAGGAGAGGAGGGATGCAGGTAGAAGGAGAGAGAAAAAGCGTAAAATAAAGCAAAAAACAACAATAAAAAAACTTAGCAAAACAAGAAGAAAACAAGAAGCAAATGCCAAAAACAAACCCTACCTAAGAAACTGCGCATGCCACGAGGTTGAATCTGCAAATGCGTGCTTTGAGTTAATCGCCAAATGATCCAAATGTGAAGAGCAGGAGGAGAGGAGGAAGCAATGAAGAAAATGAGGCTCAAATTGGTTTAAATGGGGTAAAAATTGACTCCAACCACCCACCACATGTGGCCATTAATGCCATGCATGGAAATCAAGACGTGCAAGGGCGGCAAAATTTACCGCCCTTGCATGTTTCGGTTCATCTTTGCAGGGGCAGTGAAAATCACTGCCCTTGCATGCCGAGGAGTAGGGGTGGAAAAATTTACCACCCTTGCAGAAAAAGTGCAGGGGCAGCAAAATTTGCCGCTCTTACACAAAAACAAGAGAAATGCAGAGGCGGAAAAATTTGCCGCTCCTGCAGGGAAAATAGAAGAAAAGACTAACTCCGAAAGGAGAGTTTGGGGGAGATAAAGCTTAGCCAAGATGAGATGGTAACCACTTTTCATGTTTTGAGGTCAAGATGAGAATGAATTCGAAATCCGTCTTGAAAAATGAACTTAGAGAGACGAAAGACGAAACAGACAAGTTTCGTAGGGGGTTGTTCTCAAAAACGAGCTAAGCTGATTTTGGAAACAATAGTGTTGATGCCTAAAAGTGTATCACAAGGATTACAAAGTCTTGAAAAACACTCTTCTCATTTTTGGATTCAAAGAAACCATTACATGAGTAGGTTGTGATATTCTTGATAAATTTGGTGGAATAGAGACAAAGCAAATGAACCATTTCACAACATTTATAATGTAACTATTTGGTTGTTGGGAGAAACCATGGACTAATATCTATATTGTGAAAGATGAAGATGATTTGAAATAATTAGAGTGAATTATGATCAAAACCTAAGTCTAATGTCTAAGATAGCATGAATATTTACAATGAAAACTGGACTAATATGAAATGATCAAAAAATAGGCAAAAAAAAAGGTAGGGGAAAAATAAGGTGTTTTGATTTCCAATACAAACATAACGACAAAGATTAAATTTCATCAAGACATGTACTAAACTAACATAGAACATGAAATATCGAAAGCTCAAATCCTATCATATATTAGGTAAACATCTAAGGATAGTATAAGTAATGCACATAAGAAATAGATTCAATTTAATTATTTACCCTATGGAAAAATTGCATTAGCCAATCTACAAGGAATGTAAACAAAATGAATTGAATATAAGATATTTCAATCAATATAGAATAAACACAAATTGACAACTCTATATTCAAATGTACATGTATATAATCCATAGAAATAATTCAACCCTGAATATCTAAACAAATAATTGAGAGAGCGACCATAATAGAAAACACACAAACAAATATTGGACTATCCTTGTAGAAGTCCTAACTTGTATTAATTGCTCAAGGTTTACACAAAGTTTTATTATCAAAAATCCCTCCTTCATTATAAATTTCAATACCCATTTTAGAGAATACTAAGGGAGAATGTCAGTAAATCATGTAAAATAACAATTATACAAGTGTCATGGACAACTATCCTTTTACAACCTTCTATAACTAATGACACTTTCTAAATGGATTGACCTATAATCAATGTGAATTTTAAAATTTCACATGATTTTACAAATAATATTATCTTTTCAAAATGATATATAAGTATAGTTACAAAAAATATTTGAAATTCAATAAATTTGAATTTGGGACCATCTTATTGTTGTAGTCTTTTACCTTTATTGTAGGATATTCATTTTGTAGTGTTGCTCATATATTAGATTCAAGTTGATGATGGGTTCCATGAAAAGATATTTTTATTAATCTATCAAGCCCTTCAAATCTTTATCATCCCTCTCTAAATCTTATTTTATACTCCTTGCATCTTGTAGACACCAAAATAGTGTCAACCCCCCCCTTTGGTCCCTTTCTAACTTCAACATTTCTAACCCACACACTTATTAATTTAAAATAAATTACCTATTTTAAATTAATAACATCACCCATGACACCTCACCTTGCCCTTGGATACCCCCATTTATCACCATATGACTAATCATAATTACCTAAGACCTATTTCAACTCCCCCACTAATTCTCATGCCTATTAAACCCGCCATTCGAACCATTCACCAACGGAAGCTAAACTTGGTAGATGGAGGAATGAGAAAAAGGCTAAGAATAGCCTTTTTACCCATCTTCTAGTCACTGACATTGGTTACCCATCGGCCGATGCTGGCGGAATCACCAACATCGGTTACTTAAAACCAAATTCTCCCTGGATCAATTTCACCTGAATGTGAATTCTCTTGCTCCCAAGATCCAAATTCTCTTGCTCCTTGACTCTTTGCAGGCATCAGCATTCTATTATCACCCTCTAGGCTAAGAAACTCTATAGAATTCACTCCACATTGGATTAGAAGATTGCACAAAGTCTCCTACATCAGCCATAATGGAAACAAGTCTTCTACACTTTTGGTTCTCCACCTAGAGCTAAGTATTCTTCTAGTTTATGTTTCAGTATATTTTTTTGAATGCATTGGTGATTAGTCCATTGACTATTTTTTAGCACTGTTGAGATAACCCAACTTTCTTCTCGGAGATTTCCTCTCATTCTTATTCTCCTTCCACCCCTGTCCTCTACCTTAGCCTTTTCCCAGACCATATTCATTGTCCTGCAATCCTCCAAAAACCATTAAAAAGACCCAAAGTCCTTCTAGACCCCTCTGTCGACCACAAACTTTCCCTAAAACCCATCCAAGGCCATTTCCCTAACTGACATCAACCATTTCCCCTACTGACATCGGCAAACTAATCGACGTCAGCAACCTTGACAAATCGATGCCGATAGAAATACTGACGTCGGTGACTATGAAAGACTAACAACAAAATATAGGTACGCATTATCGCTATTTATTTTATTTATTCTTTCACCATTTCTCTTTCTAGCAACACTCTTTTATCAACTAGTGGACTGTCATCCCTCAAGGAAGTTTTTGCACTTCTAGGACCGAGCTTTGCTTGGCAGTCCACCATATATCTATCTAACATTTTCTTTGTTTAAGACTTTCTTATCTACAGGTGTCATCCTCCAAAGCTAAAGAGAATCTCCTTCAATTGTCTGGATACAGTGCACAGCTTCATCCAGGTATGTACAAACCCCTGACCATTAACCTTAGTTTCTCATTTCTTCTGAATGTGAAAAGCAAAAATGAGTAGAAACATTCTGGCACACCTAATGGGACCCTAGAGTTTTCCTTGGGTTCATTTATTCTAAAAACAAACTTTCATATAGGTGTATTAGGAAAATTTCTCTTCTTGCATCCTTCTTCTATCTTCACATTTCGAAAAGACACGATTAGCACACGTTAAAAAGAATTGCTTCTTTTTCTTCTTGTCACTTCTTTTCTGCATCTTAGAGTAGTGAAGATCATGCTCTTAACCTTTTCCTAATTATTTGCATCTGAATAAAAACATTTCAAGTTGGGCTAAAATCTATTGCATTTCATTCCTACTTGAATGCATACTTAGATCTCACACTTAGTAATTAAAAGCACATTATGAATAAATCATAGTGCACATATGTTACACATCTAGACCACATTCACAAAATTAAACATCTAAACATACCTGAGACAAGGCCCGATTAGGATTTCATCACCTAGCAGATACCTTACCCTTCCTGGTAATCCTACTTGGACTTCACTACCAAGGGGAGAACCCACTCTATTCTCTGGTAGAGTAGAAACTCTAGGGGAAGTATATACTAGCTAAGTGACCCAGCTTATCTCTGGGCTCGTGAAGTGAGGGGAGTAAGCTCCTAACACCAGGTCACGTATGAAACCTAATACAGATTTTGAGCACCAAAACTCAACCTAAAACCAACCTTAGACTGTTTCTTTTAGGACCCGTTCTAAAAGCCCAACTTCCCAAACACACTCTTCTAAGGCATAAGCCAACAAGACTCTAAAAATTATTATTAGGAATTAACATTTAGTGGTTTCTTGCCATCATCTATTTTTCTATCTGTATCTAATTTTTTGAGCTGGTGAGGTCGCATTCTGAGATCTAAAAACAACTCAGACTTTCTTCTTTCTTCCAAAAACTTTTAGTTTTTTGAGTTTCTGGAAATACACAGTAATTGACATCAATTTTTCCACCGACGTCAAAAACTATCTTCACTAACATTGGTTATTTGACCGACATCGGAAACTTACTTCACTGACATTGGTTTTTCTACAGATGTCAGTCACTGTCAAAAAAATTACTTCTCAAATAGCAAGCTAAATATCTGACCTTTTTGTTGTTAAAAACACATTTTGGTTTTCTAAGACTAAAACATATAGTTTTTAGAACCTGAACCTATTTTGCCTTGGATGGTTTTGACATGTAGTCAAACCAAAACTCTTGTTGACCATGCAAGGCAACAACCACTCCCACCTTTGCCTTCTATATCAAGTCCCCAAATGGAGTATAATTTAGAAACTGAATGTACCCCTATCCAACCAACCCCAACTCAACCCCCTATTGTTCCCAAAGGGGACCAAGACTGTAAAAGGTTCCTTGACCTCAATGTCAAGGCTCTTCAGCACTATCTCACAAGAATTCAAATGCGAGATCCTTCAGGCAACCCAGTTTACAGGATGCCAAGTTCCTTACTTGAAATGACAATCATATCAACAGCCTCTGTAACTCAACCCATAGACACCCAGGCCATTACCTTAACTAACAACCTAACCATGACCAATCTTCAAAGTGTGACCTCTCCTTCCATTTTTAGACCTACTTCCTTTGGGGTTTCTATACCCCCTCAACCACAAACCATTCAACAAAGTTCTACACCATTCCAGAACTTAATTGTCTCTATCCCACCTACTCTTACACCCATAAATACAAGAGTGACTACTTATCCCTTAGCTATTGTTGCCACTATCCAACCACCTCTGGCGACATCAAGTCAAATTCTACCTTCTAGCTTCATGACACAACCACCCTTGACTTCAACATTAGTCCCTATGAATAGTTACCAATATGTTGTGCCAATACAAACACAACCTAGTACATCATATGCTCCATCTAACACCTTCTAAATGCCTTACAACCTAGGGAGTGCCCCACCTACAAATCCATCAACTGATCTAATCAAGATGTTGATGGATAAGATGTCTAATCTTGAGACATCCGTTTTGGGTTCAAAAAATGTTCTCTCATATGAACAGATCTATAATGAACCTATTCATCCTTCAGTCCCAATCTGACCATATCCTAGCCAGTGGGAACTTCCCATGTTTACTCACTTTTAGAGTAAAGAAGACCCATAGCAACATCTATAAGCATTTAGAAACGCTTGTTACCTTATAGCACATGATGATGCGTTGTTACTACGCACATTTCCCATGTCGCTTTCTAGTGTTTCCCTCGATTGGTATAGTTTTATTAGCAGTCACTCTCTATTTACCTTCACACAACTAGCTCAACTATTTCCTAACCACTTTTCAATTAACATCACTAAAAAGGTCTCCATCATGGACCTATATTCTATCAAACAATTTGACGATGAATCCATAGCTGATTTCGTTGCTCAATGGAGAAGTTTAATCAACCAACTCTCCTTTTCTTTACCTCAACCTGAGCTCACTGAGCTCTTTTGACAAGCATGTGCCAAACACATCTCATCTACTTTGTGGGTCCAAACATTTCGCACATTTGACGAAGCTTTCACCATGGCTAGGAAGCTTGAACTCTATGCTGTCAAAGAAAATAAAATCAAATTGCATAGTAAAAATACTAACACAAAATCAAATGACCCTTCCTCCAAATCTTCTTCCTCCAATTCCAAATCCAAGGGATCAGCAAATGCTGTGGTACTTAGATCATCATCATCAACCACAACTAACCAATCTGAACCTTCCAAATCTCAAAGATTACACGACAATTCCATTAACGATATGTACAACATCAATATACTCCAATAGGAGAATCATATGTGTCCGTGTTGGATAAACTAGTCAAATAGGGAGTCCTCAACCTCCCCCAAATTTGACCACCACCATAATTTGACCCTTCAAAGGCTATCCCTACATGGTACAGGGATAATGACTTTTGTCATTATCATCATGTCAAAGGCCATGACACAGACAATTGTAAAACCCTTAAGAATATCATTCAGGACATGTTAGATAAAGGTGACCTTGTCTTGGATAACCAAAATGAACCACCTAACCAAAACATAGACATCTTTAGACAACCTTTTCCTAGCCATCCCCCTAGTCAAAATAACATTCAGACCATGGCTGATGACTCCCAAAAGTGTAATATACGCACAATCAACACGGTCTTTCCAGTCATTCCTAACCAACCTCTCCCACAGTCTAAAGAGGTTAGTCAACCTATTTGTCCACCATAGGTAGAAGAGCCTTCTTCTCCTATTTCTCCTCCACAAGTGGAAGAACCTTCTTCTCTTATAAGTTCTCCATCTACCCCTCTTATATTAGAGGATGCTTTAACCATACCAATGCCACTAGCCCCACATTCATCCTTCCTACTACCAATGGAGGACCATACCTTTCCTACTCTTCAACCGCAAGTAGAAGGTACAATCATCCCTATCCTCTATCCTCTTGAGGAGCCACATTCTCCAATTCCTTCTCCACCAAGAGAAGAACTTGTCTGTTCACCTACTTCAACCGAAGAGGATCCTGTAATGGCTCTCTCTCACCTTTGGCCTGAGATTGCTGCATCTAACACATTTCCAGTCTCACAACCACCCACATCTTCTAAAAAACTAATTATAAAGTCTCACACAATAGCTTATAAACCATTATCTTGACTGGCTGAAAACTTAGGATTTTTCCATTCGAGTAACTTAGAGCATGAGACATTATGGGAGTGACTCAAAGCTCCTTATCTTACACATCCCACTCCATCTCGTATTATTAACCGTCCTTTGACAAAATCTCCAAAAGTCTCCAACGAGGGCCAAGCTTCTACTTCCAAATCTTCAGAAGCTCAATCATCCACATCTGAACTTGAACCCTCACAAACATCCACCATACCAAAACCAGTTAAATCCCTCGATGTTCACCCCATATCTAACCTCACTCACCCACAAGTGAAGGTAGACTTGAACCTTGCCTCACACAATAGTGGTCTTCAAACCAAACTATAGAAGGCTACTAAAACATGTCAGAGAACTCCTCCACCATCATCATTGCCCTCCATTTTGGGCCCACATCATTTTACCTTAATAGGAGTGATCCCTACTCCCACACCTAAAAAAAACAAGTTGCCTCCATTACTCCCTTTACCCACCAAAAACATACTTCTTATGAAAAATTTGGCACCCCTCACAAAGAAAGAGTCGTCTACATGAGTGGCCACAACACCAACCCAAAAGGTGGTATGAAAATCTCCCTCAACAACTCTCAAACAAAAGTCATCAACACCTAGTGCATCAACAAGCACAAACCAATTAGTGGGTTCATATGCTTTGATACTACACTAACTTTTGGAAACTTCTAACATCAATCTTCCACCTATTAAACCATTTCAACCTCTCAGACCAAAACCAACTTGGTTTGATGACACTAAAATCTGCCTATATCATCGCTCACTGGACATGATACTAAGAATTGTTGTGCCCTCAAGGTTGTCATTCACCAATACTTCAAGAAAGACACCCTTCTTGTTGAGGATACTGTCAACAAATCTGCAACACCATCCCATGTCTCTCCAACCTCTCCACCTTCATCGAGATCCCGTCATCAGACTATGGTCCCTTTACCTCCTTTGCCCCTTTTACTCGAGATTAACACCATCAATGTGGCCACTAGGTCACAAACTTTAAAGGATAAATCAAAAGAGAAAGATTCTATTCCTTGGACCTACCCACTTGTCAAACCTACTCAACCACCCAAACCCAAGATTTCTATCTTGGGTACATCCCAACCCACTTCTTAAGAGGCAATCTATGATTCTATGGTGAAACAACTTCACCAAACTCCCATGAAGATGACTTTATATGACCTCATTCAAAGCTCTCCACAACATCGTCAAGCTTTAATCAAAGCTTTACAGGTAGTAGAGGTCCAACCTGAGGACCCCCAACCACTAACTTCCTTAGTCTAATCATTACCCACCATTGCCTCTATTACCTTTAGTGATTCTAAAATTCCTACCTCCAACTTGGAAGATCAAGATGCTACCCTTTTCATCATAGCCTACATTGATCAAACTCACATTAAGTGAGTTATGATTGATGGGGGCACTAGCATCAATATCATTTCCACCCATGCCTTTGACCAAGTAGCCCTCCCAAATAATTGTGTCTAAAACCGACGCAATTCTTTGATCTTGTAATGACACCACCGCCATTACCATTGGCATCATCATGTTACATATTTGTGTTTGCCCACGAACAACCCCAAAGCTCTTCTACATCATTGAGGGAGGGTTATAATACAACATGTTATTAGGATGACCTTGGATTCATGCCATGGCTTGTGTCCCTTCTACATTACACCATTGTGTCAAATTTGAACACGACGGTCAAGTCCATGTCATTCTCGTAGACCTCTCCCCTTTCAAGACATGCAACACAACTTATCAACCCAACAATGTTCTCATTCCTTTCAAGACATTGACCCAAACACCGCCTCCACTTGGAGAAGCTTTAACAAGTACGCAAATGGCGGTTACACCTACACCACCTCCTTAAGTGACAACAAAAGACCCTATGGAAGATATCTTCCAATGTCTTTCACTTGGGGAGTATCATTTACTCACCTTGGACATGTTCTAGACTCCTCAAGAGTATGGACAACTTCATCACAATCCTAGCTATGACCATCATATTGGAATGGTCATCCCTTATGGTCCTCCCAATCTTCAAACAAATCTCATCTATGGAGGGCTAGATCAAGCTCCCACTAATGGGAATCCTCTTTCATCACCCCAACTATTTACGTCTGACTTCTCTTTTCTTGGAAACCCAAACTTTGATCATACCTATCTTTATAGGTGTGCATGGGAGGACTTTGGCTTTGGGTGCTACGAACAAGGCTCCCATCAGCCTGTCGAACCACCAAATGATGAGGCCATAAATAATGCCAAGAAATGACATGGCCTAGGTTTTGAAGAACCTACTGAAATTTATAAAAACCCTGACCTCAAACCTATCATAGAACAATCACCTCCAAAATCACCTATTCCCCCATCTTCACCTATGGAGTCAGTGGTTTCCATCCCTCCTAGTTTTTTTTTTACATAAATTCCATTTGCTTGGAACCCCTAACCTATCAACTAGGTGGGGTATCCAGGTCTCTCCCTCTCATTTATTCAAACATGATAGACGATGAATCTACTACCATCAACACCATCCAATGCATGGATGATGATGCCATTCTCACCTACATGGGTGCAGATGACTCTTTCATCCAATGATCACTTCTTTCAGAAATGCAAGTTATGTTAAATGAATCAACCATTGACATTAACCTTCCATTTTCTTCACATTTTAAAGATTGGTCAATCTTTGGATGCCCAAGAACAAATTAACTATACCAAATTCCTTTCAGATCATAGTAAAGCCTTTGCTTGGACCTATAGCGATATGCCTGGCATCGATCCTAACATCATCATTCATAACATCGTCACAAACCCAGAGGCTAAGCCTGTCAGGTATCAGGCAAAAGCTTCACAAGATGCATCCTTGCATTGCACTCCTTGTCAAAGAGGAGCTTCAATGTCTTCTCTCCGTCTCCTTTATCTGATCCATTGATTATCTATAATGGGTGTCAAATATCATCCCTATCACCAAAGCAATTGGGGGGATTCAAATTTGTACTGACTGTCGTGACCTTAACCTGGCTTGCCCAAAGGATGATTTTCCTCTACCCAACATCGACCAACTTGTTGATTTTATGGCCAGTCATGAGATGCTATCACTCATGGATGGGTTTTTAAGATATAACCAAATCCTGATTATGCCAGAAGATCAACACAAAACTACCTTCATCACCCCATGGGGGACTTTTTGCTATAGGGTCATGCCTTTTGGCTTAAAAAATGTAGGTGCCACATATCAGCATGCCATGACCTACATCTTTCACGATCTCCACAAAATCATGGAGGACTATGTGGATGACCTACTAGGCAAATATAAGCTCCACCATGACCATTTAACTATTCTCAAAATCATCTTCACTCACCTCCTTTGATACAATGTTTGACTCAACCCCAAGAAATGCATCTTTGGGGTCCTCTCAGGGAAGCTCCTGGGTTTCATCATTTCTCTTCGTGGCGTTGAGATTGATCCTGCTAAGATTCAAGATATACTCAAGATGCCACCACCTACCAATCTAAAGCAACTTTGCAGCCTGCAAGGGAAGCTTCAATCTATTTGTCACTTCATCTCATAGCTTTTTGATCGATGTCAACCCTTACATCACCTCTTGAAAAAGGACATCTCCTTTAATTGGGATAAGGACTACCAAGAGGCTTTTGAGGCTCTTATACATTATCTTGTCTCTCCACCAGTCCTTATTCCACCTAAAGAAGATCAACCCTTCTATCTTTACATCTCAGCAACAAATCATTTTTTAGGTGCCATGATCATGCATCGAGATGAACAACATCATGAGCAAGCAGTTTATTATATCAGCCAAACACTCATTGACTATGAAACTTGGTATACTCATATCGAAAAACTTTGCTTGGCATTAGTCTTTACTGCTACCAAACTCTGTCATTATCTTCTCAATCACAAAACTTATGTCATCACCCACACTGACCCCCTCAAATACATGCATTCCAAGCCATACCAAAATCAACGTATGGCTCATTGGCTTATGCTTCTTGCTAAGTTTGACTTGGAATTCATCCAACAAAAATCTATAAAGGGGCAAACAAGCACTAACCAACTAGCAGATGCCCCTCTACCTGACAACCAACCTTCCCACTATAAATTCCATGATGAATGCATCGCCATGTTATCCACTAATGACATTTTATATCAAATGACAATGTTCTTTAATGAGTCTAAATGTCAACATGGTTGGGGTGTGGGGGTCATTCTCATCCCTCACGAGGGAGAGCCCATGCCCCTATCTTTCAAACTTGACTTTGAATGTACCAACCACATGGCTAAATATGAAGCCTTAATTTTGGGACTTCAAACCACCCTTTTCCTAGGCGTCAAGACCATCAACATCTTTGGTGACTCACAACTAGTCGTCAATCAAATCAACAGTTCATATCTTTGTAAAAATGAAGTTTTGCAAAGGTACAAACACTGTGTTGACACCCTATTAGATTATTTTGACCATTACCTCTTACAAACTATTCCTCAATCTATGAATAAGTTTGCCGACACCATGGCCTCTCTCACCTCATGCATTCCATCCTCATCTTCTTCTTTGAGAATTTATGTTATGGTGCATTATTTGTCATTACCTTCATATATCTCCACTAACATCAACTTTGTCAGCACCATCAACTCTAGCCCACAAGATGTTTGGTATAAACAACTTGTGGACTACTTAACCTATTATATTGTCCCCCCTGATCTCTCTAGCAATGCGCAATGGGCTTTCATCAAAAGCACATCTTGATATACTATGCTAGGGGGTTTTCTCTATAAACAAGGTTTTGATGGCCTCTTTCTTTGATGTCTAACTTCCACTGAAACATCTCATGCCATCAAACAAGTCCATGATGGGATTTGTGGGGGGCATTTCAGTGGTAACTCAATTTCCAAGCGCATCCTTCACCTGGGCTATTATTGGCCTACTCTTCATCAAGACTATAGTGATTATGTTTGGCATTGTATAAAATTCCAATAACACACTAACTTACTTCATGTCCCTAGCCACACTTTACAAGTTGCTAAGGACTTCTAGCCCTTTTCACAATGGGGCTTAGACCTAATCGGTGAGATTAACCCTCATTCATCTCTTTGATATCAATCCATTATCACTACAACTGAATACTTCACTAAATGGGTGGAATTGATTCCCCTCGTCTCCACTAAAGCTGACAAAATCATCGACTTCATCAACACCCACATCATCTCTCATTTCAGTGTACCCCACAAGATCATCACTGATAATGGCAAATCATTCAAAAACAAGACTATCCAAAGACTTTGTGACTCATTTGGCATCGAGCTCAGCTTCTCCACACCTTATTACCCACAAGCAAATGGGTAGGCTGAGGCTTCCAACAAAATCTTAATCAAAATCCTCATGAAGGTTGTCAATGATACTGGAAGGGATTGGCACATTCACATTCCCTTCACTTTGTGGGCCTATCACATTAGCATCTGAACCCCTATGGGTGCTACACCTTTCTCTCTAGTGTATGGAACTGAGGTTTTCTTGCCTCTTAAAGTACAGATACCTTCTCTATGCATTTGTTTGTATGACATACTTTCTAATGATCACTTTCATCAAGATTGGTTGGCTCAACTTGAGTTACTTTACTAACATCGCCTTGCTACCCTCAACCATCTCCATATCTACCAAAATTGCCTCCAACATGCCTATAACAAAAATTTGAGAGAACGAGATTTCAAAATCAGAGATCTTGTCCTCAAAGAAAACCAACATGTGACCAATATGGAAAGAAGTAAATGAGGCAAGTTTGCTCCTAGCCATCTCCATATCTACCAAAATCACCTCTAATGTGCCTATAACAAAAATCTGAGAGAACGAGATTTCAAAATTAGAGATCTTGTCCTCAAAGAAAACCAACACATGACCAATATGGAAAGAAGTAAATGAGGCAAGTTTGCTCCTAATTGGCTTAGACCTTATATCATAACACACAAGTACGGATTAGGGACTTATCATCTATCTTCTCTTGAAGGCCGGCCAGAACCTAAGCCCCTTAATGCCTTGCATCTTTGACCATTTTACTATTAATCAAGTAATCATTCACTTGATGTTTAACTTGAGCTCATCCCTTGAGCAACCCCCATCATCCTCGTCCCTATTACTTTCAACCCTTAGTTAACCCTTTGGTAAAGCATGAATGCTTTGTCCTAATAAAAGGGAAACCCCCAAACCTCTATAGTCAAGTCCATGACCAACAGTTCAAACAAAAAAAAAACATAAAATTGGGATGCCTATATAAAGGTCATAAACTATAAATGTAGATTTCTCCCTCAAAGGACAGCTACATCATTGCTGTAATTAATAGACTACTCCCTTGAAGGACAATTATTTAAAGACATCAACATACAAAGCAAAATATAGACCACTCCCTTGAAGGATGGCTATACACAATTTTTGCTCCAAATAACACTCTCTCAGAAGCTTCCCACATCGATTAGCTTCACATATGACCACGAAACAAAACAACATCCCCACGTAGACTTCCCACATCGATCAGTCTACCAAAAAAATTAAGTCATGGACTTGCCTATAGTCGTTCTTAGGGTCACCTATAAAAGGGGCAAAGTTATCCTTGATAAAAAGGGTTATGCTATCCTCTTACCTCACATAATCAAACCTATTACCCCCACATACCCAAGGGATTTTGAGCTCACTTAACATCGAGTGTTTTGAATACTTCTCTAACACAAACAATGGTCAATGATGTAATGCATGAATGGGGCTTTTGTTTGCAAAAACCCTATCTATGTTATCATTATGTTCCTTGTAAATGAAAGAGCACAACACCTTTCACGTCTTTTGTCACATACAACCAAATCATTTTCTAACCAAACCAAACCAAACCAACCAAACCTTTTTCAGACCACTAACATCATCATAGACCATTCACACTAGTTTATATGGAAAAAAATACACATGGAAACTATCGACCAAACACAATTTATGCCAATCATAAACCATTACTTGCTGAAGAATAAACATACTCATTTCATTTTTAGCATACATCCATCACTAATATGGAAACTTGCTAGGGATGAAAAACCACACAACCAATGTTACAAAATACACCATCACACAATATGGAAAAGGCTGTAACATCATCATACCCTCATCATTTATAACCTGACCAAACCAACCTATCAACTAGCCTGAACTACATTTGCCTAAGGCCCTTCCAACAAGGGCTATGTAGGCAACATTCATATGACATGACGTCACTGGGGTTAGCTCGGCCACATTTGTTTGTCCATCTATCTGATGGACCAACCATATTACCCTTAACCATGACTTAACCTAGTTCGACCCCATCCATAACCGACCCTCTTCCTCCCTTTTAGGGAGAACTACATTGGCTTGAGGCCCTTCCAACAAGGGCTATGTAGGCAGCACTCATTTGACATGGGGTCCTCTGAGGTTAGCTCGACCATTCCTTCATCCGTCCATCTAATGGACCAACTATCTATACCAACCCAAAATCATGACCTATCCAACCAGCCCTAACACTGTAGAAGTCACCTTAGATTTCTCATGGGGCACATTGAAGATCACATACATCTCCCCATCCACACCACACACCACTTGAGATGACTTATATCTCAACTCAACCTAACTAATGACCTTGGAGATCATGACTATCTCCTCAGATCATGACCACTTTTGAGACAACTATGCCTTGGTTGTTTTGATTACATATATGCTACCTCACAAATAGTTAGCAAAATTTCACACACATCACATTGTGACCCTCACAAGTATTGGATCACACCTAAGTTGATCCCCAATATTTGTGACATTTTCATGTTTTCCAAGAGCACTTCCTAAGCCCGAGATACTTAGAGCATGATGACCATTAAAGCTACAACTTGGATCATTTAACCCAATTAGCTACGACTAAATGCTGGGGACCAGTTATTTTGATTTTATCACTCTTCAACCTTTGACTATGACAATTTGACCTACCTATCATGTGAAGTGGTATACGCACAATCTCAACTATTGCAACGTTCACACTCAACCTTCACCATATCCATCCACTATCTATCAAATCGACACCTGATATCAGGTTACCTTCTCTCGACTCTTGATTTGAGGGGGAATACCTCATCCCACATCTAGGGTAACCAGCTCCTATTTTTGTCTTGCAGTTCATCAAAACAACCAACAAGAGAAAAATGACCTTATCCCATACTTGGGGCAACTTACTCCTATTTTTGTCTTACAATTCATCAAGAATAACCAACAAGACAAAAAGGGGCAAATGTAGACACCAAAATAGTGTCAACCCCCCCTTTGGTCCCTTTCTAACTTCAACATTTCTAACCCACACACTTATTAATTTAAAATAAATTACCTATTTTAAAATAATAACATCACCCATGACACCTCACCTTGCCCTTGGATACCCCCATTTATCACCATATGACTAATCATAATTACCTAAGACCTATTTCAACTCCCCCACTAATTCTCATGCCTATTAAACCCACCATTTGAACCGTTTTCCAACGACAGCTAAACTTGGTAGATGGAGGAATGGGCAAAAGGCTAAAAATAGCCTTTTTACCCATCTTCTAGCCACTGACGTCGATTACCCATCAGCCCACGTCGACGGAATTGCCGACGTTGGTTGCTTAAAACCAAATTCTCCCTAGATCAATTTCACCCAAACATGAATTCTCTTGCTCCCAGGATCTAAATTCTCTTGCTCCTCAACTCTTTACAGG
Source organism: Torreya grandis (assembly GCA_037957365.1). Classification (NCBI taxonomy): domain Eukaryota; kingdom Viridiplantae; phylum Streptophyta; class Pinopsida; order Cupressales; family Taxaceae; genus Torreya; species Torreya grandis. Next base: position 643,970 of record JARHVA010006430.1, read on the forward strand.
CATCAACATTCTATCATCACTCTCCAGGCTAAGAAACTCTACAAAATTCACTCCACATTGATTAGAAGATTGTACGAAGTCTCCTACATCAGCCATAATAGAAACAAGTCTTCTACACTTTTGGTTCTCCACCTAGAGCTAAGTATTCTTTTGGTTTATATTTTAGTATCTTTTTTTGAATGCATTGGTGATTAGTCCATTGACTATTTCTAAGCACTGGTGAGATAACCCAACTTTCTTATCAGAGCTTTCCTCTCATTCTTATTCTCGTTCCACCCCTGTCCTCAACATTAGCCCTTTCCCAGACCATATTCACTATCTTGCAATCCTCCACAAACCATTAAATAAACCTAGAGTCCTTCCAGACCCCTCTATCGACCAGAAACTTTCCTTGAAACCCATCAAAGGCCATTGCCCTGACCGACATTGACCATTTCCCCTATCAACATCAGCAGACTAACCAACATCGACAACCTTGACAAACCAATGCTGATAGAACTACCAACATCAGTGACTGTGATAGATTGACAATAGAATATAGGTACGCATTATCTCTATTTCTTTTGTTTAGTCTTTCACCATTTCTCTTTCTAGTAACACTCTTTTATCAACTAGTGGACCGTCATCCCTCAAGGAAGTCTTTACACTTCTGGGACCAAGCTTTGCTTGGCAGTCCACCATATATATATCTAACATTTTCTTTGTTTAAGATGTTCTTATCTACAGGTGTCATCTTCCACAGCCAAAGAGGAGCTCCTTCAATCATCTAGATACGGTGCACAACTTCATCTGGGTACGTACAAACCCCTGACCATTAACCCTTAGTTTCTCATTTCTTCTGAATGTGAAAAGAAAAAAGGAGTAGAAACACATCTCCTATCTTCTCTTCAGCTAATAAAATCAAGTTCATGATCCTTTTGTTATCTACCCTAGTATTGCCTTAGCTTTGATTCCTTACCTTTTGCATGAACTGAGTAGCTCTATGTTTGAACTCCTCATCAATGATCAAGGTAAATAGATTGAGTGAAGTAGGATTCTTGATCAAAATCTCAAGTATGTGCATCATTCTAATTTATAACCATTGGAGACCATTAGAGATATCTCTCATGTCCTTAGACTGTTTTCTTAATGCCTTTATCTTATCTACCAATATTTTCATAAACATATTTATATGGGCTAGGTTGACTATTCCAAATTTAATATTTTGATACTTTGTCAAAACATTTATTAGATCCTTCACCTTGTGGCTTGAATCCTACCATTGGCTAGCTTGTCTATATCCAAAGTACCCTATTTATTTACTAAGTCCTACTTGGACTTTAATACCTTCAAAGATTTGAATAAGTGAAACATGTTTGTTTTAAACTGTTTGACCATGTCTCTTGGTACTAACAAGATGGACTATTCTTATAAATTCTTATTTTTTTTAGGTCCTTGATAATATCATATAGCTATTATGAATGTGTTTAGGCCAATTTAAAAACATCTTCCTCAAAAATAGGATCTTCATCATGTCTCTATCTTTGCTTCTAAGTCAAACCAATTAATGGTTCCACTTTTTGATACACAATTTCTTCACTTCCTGTCATGACCCTTTTCTCTATCAGTCTCTACAAGCTATCATTTATTAGATCAAACATGACTTCAACTATAGATTAGGTCATGTGTGGGATAGGGACCTCGATTTATGATGAATCTACTAAATCACCTAGTGTTGCCAATCTCCTTGCTTCCTCTTCTAGCAGATCAATGATCAAGGGTTTCATTTTTTTTACAAGGGGATATTGGTATCCTTCACAATAACCTAAGGATGATGCATAATGGTAACTCTTTCCAACCTTGGTTCATAAATCAACCATTCTAGAATTGGTGGTCCATAAAGTATGTTTTCTTCACTGAATAAATTGACCTCTTTCAAAGGTGTTGTCACTTTGCGTCTCTTAGCCTTTGAGATAATGGTTGTCTTAGTTTTCCTTTTTGGAGTATCAATAGAAACTAATTTGAATACCTTTTCTTTGTATTTATCCTCCTTAGCCTTCTCAACACTTTCTTCCTCTTCATTTGAATCTATGTATGTCGCACATAAAATCTTAAACACATCTTCAATAGACTTTTGAGGATATATGGCTATCATATGAACCTCTTCTTGATGTAATTCATGTTCTATTAGCATGGAAAGTTATACAACTAATAAAATAGAAGTAATCTCACTTGGATTTCTTTCCTCTAAATATATGTATGTCATAGATAAAATCTTTAACACATCCTTAGTAGACTCTAGAGGATCTATGGCTATCATATGAATGTCCTCTTGATGTAATTCATATTTTGTTTCCTTTGAAGGTTCTAGTTTTGATGAAGTAGAATTAATCTCACTTGTCATTCTTTCTTCTAACCTCTTATCTTTAGGCTTATCCTCTATTTGTTTCTTAGCTTGTGTACTGACTGATGGAGGTTTATAAGGTTTACCACTGGTCAAATGATATTGCCTAGGTCTCAATTACCATCTATCACCCATTTTTTTCCCTCTTTATTGTTAACTCAAGCCTTAGGTTATGTTCCTACAACCTTGTGGTAATTTCAAATTAATTATATGACTTGGTGTATATAGGATCAAAGGCATAAATATCATGTTCATTGGTCACATTTATCATCCCTTTATGTTTTAAACACTCCTTAAAATTTCCATAGGTGTCCCACTATTTAATTTCATCAATTTTTAGATTGAAATATGTTCTATGCTTTGATGCTACCTCAATGTTATCCCATTATTTGAAGGTTGTCTTGACAAAATTCATGGGGAGGTTATGAAGGAGTCCTTTGTTTTACAAAGGCCATCAACACCATGGAATAATTAGTAGGATACCTCTTACTCAACCAACATATCAAGAACATGGATAGGTAGCTTGAGGGGAGAATTTTGATTGCCCTCAATCCTAATGACTATACAATATGGATACAATCGTATATCTCCCATTACTTCTATTTTTTTCTTGATTAGGGGGATTAATCTCTCCATGGGAATGCTAGTTATAACCTCACTCATATCTAAGTAGACATAATCATATATAAACTAAACATGATCCCTATATTTAAAGATGTGCAACTTTTAATAGTGCTATGAAATAGTCTGGGTTCTACTTGAAGACAATTCCCTTTGATTATGATTCTTTTTTGTTACACATATGGCATCTAAGAGTTAAGACATCATGTAAAACTAAGTTTTCTTCTTATGCCTAATTTCATATATCTATATACTCAATGTCATACTGATGATCTTATCCAAAGGAGGAACAATTACCTTTTCAGCAGTAAATTAGACCATGGGCACCCATACTAGGTCTACATATGTATTGGTTTCATTTACACACAACTTGTTCAACATTTTCATTATCATCCTAACCCTTGATCTAAATTGGTTGATAAGAATGTTCTTATTTAGATCTAGAAAGACTTGGTTCCCAAAATCTAACCACATTGAAAGGGTGTCCATCCAATTATGTTCTTTAACCCATGACTTAATAGAGGTTAGGTCAATTTTAGGTTTGGGAAATTGATAATAGGACTCAAATGCAATCGAAGAAATGTAAACCAATTTCCTATGATTATGTTTATTAATTTCCATACCCTTCTCTATCTTAGTTTCTTTGAAAATGGGAGCAAGAATATCGATGAAATGGAGTGCCTCAGGTTTTGCAACTGCATAATGTAGGTTGGCCATCTAGATTACAATAATGTCATCATAAAAACTTTTGTTTGAGGGATTATTCTCTTTTTCCCTGGTGATAGATGGTTGGTTATCGACTCTCTAGATCAATTTTTACCAATTACTATCTACTATGTTTAAGGCAACAATAATGATCTCAGTGTCCTTGAAAACATAACCTTCAACATCTATTGTAAAATATATCTCAACGTCTTCCTTTGAAAGATGCTTATGCACTACCATTATTATAACCTTGATCAAATTATAAATTTAAAGACAATAATCCAATATTCTATGCTCAATTACACAAGAATTAGAGATAAATTTGGGCAATACATATGGCTAAGTCTTTTCTAAATATTTATGTAGGGATTTAATGGTGGCAAATAGTTCAAACAATGAGCTTATATGACTTATATTGTGTTTAGATTGCACATTTATACCTTTCATGCCTCTAGGTTCACAATATATTTCAATATAAATTGTTTTTATTATGTGACATCACCATGTCATATTATTCATTAATTCATAAAGTATGATAGTTTGTCATTTTTGGACACGTGTCACCTTTGTGGGCAAACTTGGAGCTTGATTAATTTGCACCATTGATCTCTTAAAAGTCTTCCCAACCTTGACTCTAGTTCAAACCAATGATTTTCCATCTGATCTCTTAAGAGTGTGCCACTTGGTAGCTCATAGGCTTTTTATGTGCATTACAAAAACACTCTATTGCTTAATGCCTTTACACCATGTGACAACCTCTTGTTAGATCTAAGTTATTTGAATTATTGACCCATTTATCACCATAGATCTAGATCAAGTAAATTGAATTCCATTGGTTGATATCTATTTAATTCATCATGGTTATGACACTTGTCACTAACACATTTTTTTGGGCCCTTTGAAAAGTATACCTCATCTGACATCGTTGGATCTCCAATGCACATATTGATGCACTCTATCAATATGGATCCACTTGATTATGTTTTTTATATGTCTAAATAAATGCATTCCATTGATTTTAGGATATGTCACCAAGATTGTGACATTTTTCACTCGTAGATTCTTCTATAGACATTGACCTATTCATTTTGCTCTCCACTATTAGATCTTTGTACTCACCTTTATTACAACATTTATCATTACTAGATTCCATCTTGATAGATTTGATAATTTAACCAGAGAGGACACCAATGTACCATTGATCTCCCTTTTGATCTTTGATATCTTTCCCCTTGGAATCTTTGGATTGATTCATTCTTATGAGTAATGAAAATAGACTAGTTAGGGCTTGAGGAATATAAAGAAACTTACAATTACATTTTAGACTAAGGTTTTGGTCATGTTAATAAACATGATTAGATCTTTAAGATAACTTTAAATAAGTTTAAAACATAAAAAAAATTACCTCACATTTAATTATCCCCTATGAACAATAAAATAGACTAGGTGAGGTTTTGGGATATAAAGGACTTAGCAAAAAAAAATTAGACTAAGGTTAGTCATGTTGATAAACATGATTATAATTTTAGGATAAAATTTAAAGTAAACCTAAGGCATAATAAAATTTTCCCTTATAAATTTGAATATATTTAAAAGGGACTTAGGATAAAACATATTAGACCAAGGTTTTTACAAGTTTTTAACATATATTCAATTATCAGGTTAAAAGATCAAGTTTTGATGACATTAAAGGGTCAAATTAGCATCAATGTATAAAAACCTAGACACTATTCATACAATTGGGACTCCATTAGACCTAAAACATGGAAATAAAAAAGTCAAACATTAGCAACATTAGACAAATCAAGATAAAGAATAACATACCAAATGTAAACATAATGAGAACCATGATATTTGAATAATGCACTTTGGTTAAGTTCAATGTTTAATTTGAAGCACAAATTTGAAGAATTTAAACAAGATTCCTATTATCTATTTAGATAGAACTCAATATAGATCAAATTACTCATGTATGACTCATATGTATAATAACATGGGAATGATCTAAAGCCATGGGATGCCTATATCTAGATCAAACCTCTATATTTTGATGAGGCTAGCTCCTTTGATTATATTAATGTTCACTACTTACTAGACTAGTAATTATTGGGATGAAAAGGGAAAGGAAGAAATTGAAAATGAAACATACTTTACCTTTGGTGATGCACCTAAAAAATTATTTATCCTCTAAAATATTAGAAACTAAGGCACACATATGGATCAAAAGGAAACTCTACATACCATTCCTAAACATTTGTGTTTCAATGGAAGGCTTGAAAGAAGATTTGAAAATTGAAGGTATGTGTATGAAGGTCTCAAAAGACACTACATACAAACAATCTTCAATGCAATTTTTGTTCTTAGAGCTTTAAATAACCTATTGAGGATGAAATTATAGCAGTAGATGAGGAAAATACATATAAAAGGTGACAAATATCACACTTATATGATAATACATAATCATTAATACACACTACCACCATAAACTAATCTAAAAACAAAAATCTTTATTGATTTTATGGGTGTAAGTTAAGATTTATGTATCTCTATGTATACCATCTTTAGGGATCCCCTATTATGGATTTCAAAATCTTATGTATATAGTTAAAAAGGAAAGACTCTAGCTAATGTGGCATGAAGGAGACAAGGATTAGTCTTCTTTGAGTTCACTAAAGACTAAAGTCTTTTTAAACTAATAAATCAAGTCTTAAAATATCTTCATAATCTTCAAACTCATGCATGATCTTAAAATTTTGTGTTGAAAGGAAGGTTGTGATCCCTTATAGAGTTAGAAAGCCCTTGTATAAAAGCTACACACATCCTCAATTGTTAACTCAAGCTTTAGGTAGAGTTTGAAGTGTTTGAATAACTTTGTTTTCATAGAGTGCATGGAAGATGCATGAAAACTTAATTACATAGTCAACTAAGAATGATTTGGTACTTGATGATTTGTTAACTTCACTTTAGCCTTTTCTTGCATGATCTAGTACTTAATGACTAAAAGTGCGTGAAAATATCCATGTGAAGAGTAGATGTACAGTGTAGAAATTCCTCTTAAACTCCAAGATAAACACTTTAATGCCAATATTTTACTTGCCTCTACTATAAATATAAAGTCTTTTTATGCATGGACTTGATAGAGTTATGACTATCTTCTTTATCTGCATGTCAAGGAAATGGCCATGTTGACTGTTAAGATGTCTCTCCAAGATCACATAGTTGGCCCTACCTCAAAATCTAATCATAGTTATTTTTGATAGATAGTATTTTATTGAGATTTAATAACAATAAGTAAACTTATAGAGCTTGCTTCTTATTCAACCCAATTTGATTTTATTTTCCATTAGCTTTTGAATTTTAATTTTGATCACCAATCTTGATCTAGACACTCATATTATGACAAGTTTTAGCTATTTATTTGTTCTAGAATATCATGTTGTCAATATTTTGACTCCTTAACCTCATGCACACTATAGATTTGATTCTATACAAATAAATGTGAACCATTGATCTTCTACTAGTCTAATGTGGATGTGGTACATGGTAGCTTCTCATTTAGCTTTGATATTCATTAAATTCTCGACTCAATGCTCATCATTAGATATTTTTTTATGATTTCACATGCACCATTGATCTATTTGGGCCCACTAGCATCTATTAGTAAACACTCACCATTATATCATCTAATAGGTACCCAAGATATTTTCACTTGTTAGCTTCTCACTTATATTGATCTTTTGACTCACTACTCACCATTGATCTTTGAGGTATGAATGAATGCATAGCATTGGATCTTGAGACCCATTGACATCATCAGGTTGCCCATTTACCATGGGATCTTATTATTAGCTCGTGATATTTAGACACTTGTCAATTGATAGTTCATTCTTAGGATTATTTAAATTTAAATAGTTAGTTATCTTTGCTTATGTTTGATGTCCCCATGCATGTATTAATATATAGGTTCAACTTTAAATGCTTATATCTTGATATGGAAGGTTCATCGAGGCACCAAATTCACAAGGCATGATTTAGGAATGAAATAATTCATGCCCATGCAATTCTTTAGCTTTAGAAAACTCCTTAGGTGTAATTATTAAATGCATTATCAACTTACTCCACTCATTCCTGTATGACTTGCGTATGATTGTCTAGCTTCTTAAGGCTTGTGTTAGTCATTTTTTCCTTAAACAAGATAATTATGAGTCATAGAAAAAAGATAAGGAAATGGTCATCAAAGCTTTAAATTATAGGGGTTAATATTTAGCCTTTGAGGCTAAAATTTTAACATTTAGAGCAACTCACAGGGGATGACCAACCTGTTCATCATGGAAATGCATAAAATTTGGTAAAAATAGGCTTGAACTACGTCCAAAAATTGGGAAAAATTCCATACACATAGACACAAAAAAAAAACTTACATAAACAACAACATGTGCACATGTGATCTTAGAAGAAAAAACCACAATATACTGAAAGAGAACAACTAATGAAAGCATGTACACATGTGCACTTAGGAATAAAAATATGACTATGTATAAAGGAGTGACTCTCCTAATAGTAGTACTTGAGGAACATCCTATCCATAGGAAAGGGAAGTTCCTCTCCACTCAATCTAGATAATTTGAAGAATTGATTTATTTACATTGTGATAATATAAGGTCTAATCCAAAGGCTATAAAATTTGGAGTGCTTACCTAGTTTTGCATGCTCTTCATCCCATTTGAGTACTATGTCTCCTTAGTAGAATATCTTTGATGGAGATATTTTGTCAAAAGTTTTCCTTACTTTATATTAGTTTGACCAAATGATATGTATGGCATAATTTATTATCTCCTCTAATTCTCTTAGTTCATTCATCCTAACCTCCATTGTAACACTTTCTAGAAGTTTTATATGGTGTGCAAGCTCCATAGATGGAGGCTCTAATGAGATAGGCAGCCTTGATTCTCTTCCATAAATTAAGAGGTAAGGTGAATGAGAAATTTTCCTCTTTGGGTTGATCCTATCATCTCATAACAAAGTCTTTAATTTTCTATGCCATGATCTTTGATTATCTTTCACTGTTCCTTTGATGATCTGAATTATGTTCTTGTTAGTAGACTCAACTAGTCCATTACACTATGGATAGTAATTTGATGAAGATGTTAGATAAAGATGTTTCTCAAGAGCCTATTGAAATACCTATAAAATACTAAATGCTAGATCATTATATGATATTATAGTGGAAGGTACTCCAAAATTGGTGACTAGACTTTCATATAACTCAAGCACAAATTTCTCATTTGCCTCTTTCAAAGGCATTGCTTCCACCCACCTGGTGAAATAATGTATAGCTATCAGTACCCACTTATGACCAGCAGTATATGGAGGATGTATCATTCTAGTTAAGTCTAAACCCCATTACATGATAGGTTACTCAACCTAAATAGGCCTTAGTGGCATAATAACTAGTCTTTATTTTCATGCAAATAATACACACTTTACACATGTCCTAACTCATGTATTGAATCCTTTAATAAACAAGCCAAAATTAACTAGATCTTATGATTTTTTATCTATGGTCTTGGATAAAAAATGGCCTCTAGAAGGACTATCATAAAATTACTCAAAAAGCTTGTCAAATTGATTAGTTTCAACACACCTTAAAAGCATACATCCAATGTCCTTTTGAAAATCACTCAATCAATCAGAATGTATGGTACTATTTGAAGTCTAGAATTTATTCTCCTTGATACATCTAATCCCATTGGACATTTTCATATTTTAATGAATCTATCAATGTCTTATGTCCAACTGGATGGAGATATAGTTTTAGCTTCCCATTGGGTGTCTTGAAGTGTCAAAACCATCTATTTTTCTTATTTAAAATATTATATAAGATGTTCACATAATCATTTAACTTGGAATATATTTTTGGCCTTAAATTAAATATCATATTCCATGCACTTAGTGACCCATCCATCTCTCTTTTCACTTCAGTCTCTGTTGAGGATGAAATCCTTCACACTAAGATGAGCTAACATTAGTTTAATCTTGTTATTTGAAACCAAATGTTTGAATTTTTTCAAAAATATTATAATAAAAATAACATACTTATCAACAAAAAATACCTCTCTTCATATTATTCCAAATAGATGAGTTTCTCTAAAGCTTCACTATTTTGTTGCATAAGCATGGCTAAAATTGTACTAAATGTAGAAAAGGCATACATAAAGAAATCCTTACTGAAATATGGATTAATCATAGTAGGGTCTTGGATTATTTATTTTATGATGGATTCAAAAATTATTTTACCCTCTTTACTCCAAGTGAATTATTAATGTTTCTTCATCATTTGAGTGAGTGGCCTTACTAGTTCTGTAAATCCAAGAATGAATCTTTCGATGAAATTGATCTTGACTAAAAAGCTTCACAATCCTTTATTATGTTTTAGAAATGATAGAGCAAGGATTGCTTCTATTTTTTTTTGGATCAATATAGAGACCATATTTATAAACCACATGCCCAATAAGTCTCCCCTCATTCATTGAAAATATGTACTTCTTTGGATTCAATGAAACTCCAAATTGTCTACATCTATCAAAAATTACTCTTAAGTGTGTTAAATGATAATTAAGATCCTTTGAAAATATAATAATGTTATCAAGATAAAATAATACCATTTCACTCAAAATACTATGAAAGTCAACATCCATTGCCCTTTCAAAAGTGTCTCCAACATTAGAGAGCCCAAAAGACATCTTTTGGTAGGCATAAGTACCCCATTTGGTTGTGAAAGTTCTTTTATACTAATCTTGCTCATTCACAAATATCTAGTTATAACCTAAGTAGCCATGTAGTAAGGAGAATATTTATGAACTTAATAATCTCTACAAGATTTTATATATAGAAGGAAGAGGATAGTCATCATTTAGTGACACTTTTTTCAAATATCTAAAATCCACACATAGTCTTATCTCTCCATTTGTATTTCTCAAAGGTACAAGGTTTACTACCCATGTTGAGTGCTTAATAGGAAATATTATAATTTACTCAATTAGCTTTATAATTTCCTTTATTATGAGGATTTCAACCTTGAGATTGATTTGTATTTACTTTTATCTTACTAGATTTGCATCCTATTCAAGATCAATAGTATGGTGTGCCAACCTAGGATCAAAAACTTTCAAATCATGATATTCCAAACAAAATAAATCCATGAAATCTTTACATAATGACATGAAAGATACTCTCTTATAGTCCATGTTCACTATACCCCACTTGAGTTGCTTACCTTTAGCTATGTGAACTTGCTCATAATGTTCTTCCTTGGAAGAGATGCTTACCTTGTCCTTTCTAAGATGATCATATTCATTGAAAATTATTTCCAAAGTTACTAAAATTTTAGGCATCTTATTTGATCTTAATTTCACAATCTGATCTTTGTATTGGCATTGTAATTTATTTTTATTCTTTGAGCAAAGTTATATCTCATTATAAAAGAAATAGGCTATTTTTTTTCGCTATCAAATACTTTCCAACTTACCTCATTGTTTATAATTGAAGGCATACATACAAATTCTATTTGGGTCTAATCTTTTTTGTCCTTAAGCTGATCCACTATATCACATTGTGCTCTTATGGTTGTAAGTCTATCTATATGTTAATTGGCTCATCTAGGAATGGAGTAGATATCAAATGCTAGGAAATATTCCAAGAGGTCCAAAACATTATGATTGTAGGCCTTTAAGATAGGGTTCTTTATTGAAATTAAACCTCTTAATTTTTTTACTACCAACTCACTATCACCTTTCACTTGAAAAATATTAATACCTCTCTTTCTAGCCCACTAAAGGATATGAATAAGATTTTCATACTCTACTATATTTAATGTACATCTAAACTCAAATCTGACTAAAGAATAATACATTTGATTTTGAGGTGAAACCAACATTACACAAGACCCACTCCCATTATTTGATCTAGATCCATCAAAGAACATATTCCATAACCCTTCTGGATCCTATTTTGAGCTGGTGATACTAGGTAATGAGTCACCTTAATCATGTAGTAGATACCAAAACCAATTTCTTCATACCCATGGTAATTATTATTTGACTCATCCAATAGTAGATCTGGTATGCCTTCAAGTGGCTTAGATGGTTGTTAATCAATAATATCCTCATCTTCTTTTGGAATAATACAATTCATATTAGACATATTTGGAATATATGGTTCAAGGTGAAATATGGAAATAGGATTTGATCTTATAGTGAATTTGGTTCCATATCTAGTTCTAAAAATCATGTATGACCAATCTAAAGAAAGGTATCCTCTTATTTTAGTAGTAAAATATATGTATAGGCATAGTACAAAATATGGATTTAAATGAACAATAAATATATCCTATGAAATGGTGAAATTAGCAAAATAAACAACTAAAATTTTAAGATATTTGAGGATGCCCATAGTCTTAGTAGGAGAACCATCTAACTGTGGCACTCCTTTTTCATGAGGTTCATACTTGAGTCCTAGTTTTTCAATTATAGATTTAGGCATGATAGAAGTACTAGATCCACTTTAAATCATGCAATTATGGACAATACAATCTCCTATGACAACTAAAAGATAGAATGGAGGAGGCTTAGTCACCTTAAGAGCTTAAGGATCAATAATTGGATTAGAGTTGGTTAGAACAACACTTACTCTTTCCTTTTTGGGTGGTCTATCAGAGATATTAAGCTTTAAAATATCCTTTTGTAGATAATCCTTTTATCTAGGATTAGTAGTGTATCCCACATGGAAATTGGTATTAACATTTTCTTCATATGATCCACAATACTGAGTGGAGAAGTGGTTGCCCTTGACTACAATTTAGGACTAGGAGGGGGATCCTATAATGTTGTGAACTAAGGACTGTAAGGGACTTTCACATTCTTCCCCTTTAGATATTTAAAATATTTATTTTATGTATTTTGAGGCAGTTCATGAGTGGTGGTGCTTTATGATGGTTGATAAGGAAAAAGTAACTACTTAATTAGGACTTGAACCTTCACGAATTTCCATTTTCTTAGATCTAGTATGGGTTACAACTAAATTATCAACATTAGGTATATTTTGACTTTGATTTTCTACCATGTGTTCAAAAAAATTCTCACCTTCCTCAAAGTTAACAAACATAGTTTCAATAGGTGATTTACCACTCTCTCTTCCTTGTTGGTCTGGCACTTTTGATTGAGTGAATGAATTAAAGTCTCCATGTGGTAGAGAGGCTTCTTTATTATGATAAGGTGGCTGGTTATCATGTGAAAGGGGAGATGTATCTTGTTTCATGTAAGAATCTTGTGAATTCTCACTAGTTAGAGCCATTACCATGTTGTTTGTTTGATTCCATTGATTGATTCATTATCCTTTTGAGAATATTTACTCTAAGTTGGAACTATAGCTTTGGAATTGCTTAGGGAATTGGGATTGTATTTCCTTTACTAAGAATTCTACCCTTTTCCTTGTTGTTTAGACAAATAGGATGGCATATTATGCTAATAATTTTTATTAGTATTCTAATATGGCTTGTATGGTGGAGCTAGTCATCTTTCCATTACAATGAAATTGTTTTTATGAGTCTTGAAAAGACTCTCTACCTTTCCAATATATTAGTTTGATCACCTTTTTTGGATTAAACTTTTTTGAATCTGGAACTAGATTAGTAGTTGGAGCAGGAGGATGGATCTCTAAAAAGAGAGGCATTAGTGACCTTGGAGATAACTTTCCTACTTGTATAAGTCAATTTTCATCTTCGATTTATAATTAAAAATCTTTGGGTAGATTTTTCCTTCCCATGGATTGAATCATCACATACACATCTAAATTGATAGCCTTTAGATAGTACAAAAAACATAGTTGGGTGTAGGTTTGATCATTGCAAGAATTATGTCCTAAGTCTTCTGGACTTGTAATTGAAATCCAACATAAATTCATGATTGAATCTCTTAATTTTTTTAAGTTGCTCCACTAGTGAAACATGATCACTTTTGTCTTCAAAGTGTTTGCACATGACCTCTCCAAATTGATCCCAATTGTTTATTGATTCAAGAGCCAATAATTTGTACCATTGAAGTGTTTTCCCTTTGAAATAAATTGTGAACAACCTCATTGCTAAATTTTCCTTAGTCATATGATGAATTAAACAAAGGTTATAAATATATATAATATGTTCTATAGGAGTAACTATATTTTCCCTTATAAAATAATGAAGATCCTTCAAAGAAGATGCTAGAATATCATCCCAATGAGTAAGATTTAGAGGAATACCACCATTAAATTGCATAAAGGATTTTTTTCTAGGAATAACCATCTAATGTATGGAATTTATAAAAAAATGGATAAACAATAGTGGATTGAATAGGAGGATGTTGTGTAACATTAGGGGTATTAAGATATGTAGGATTAGGATTTGACTAGGAGTATTTATTCTTATTTGTTTATTGGAAAGATAGCTTAGATAAATCTCTCTCTTTCCCTTTTGTATAGGATCTTGTTATAACTCTTGGGGCATGAAAAGTATGAAAATATGAAAATTATTCACTTTTTGTGAATAAGTGTCCCACTAGGCATGCAAGATAAGTTAGATATACATATAACACCCAATAGAGATAAAATTAACATGGGAATGATCTAAGGTCATGGGATTCCTATATATAGATCAAACCTCTAAATTTTGATGAGGCTATATCCTCTAATTATATCATTATTCACTACTTACTAAACTACTAATTGTTGGCATGAAATTGGAAAGAAATAAATTGAAAATTAAACCTACTTTACCTTTGGTGATTCACTTGAATAATTATTTATCCTCTAAAAGTATTGAAACTAAGGCACACATAGAACTATTAGCTATCCATATAACACCTAATAGAGATCAGATTTATTAAGTATGAATCATACCTAGGCTTACATGGGAATGATCTAAGTTGTGAGATGGCTATATATAGATTAGACGTCTATATTTTGATGAGGCTAGATCTTCTAATTATATCGCTATTTACTACTTACTAAAATACTAATTGTTGGGATGAAAAGGGAAAGGAATAAATTTAAAATTAAACCTACTTTACCTTTAGTGATGCACTTGAATAACTATTTATCCTTTGAAATATTTTAAACTAAGCCACACATATGGATCAAAAGGAAACTCTACAAACCATTCCTAAACATTAGTGTTTCAAAGGAAGTCTTGAAAGAAGATTTGTAGATTGAGGGTATGTGCATGAAGGTCTCAAAAGACACTACATAAAAACAATATTCAATGCAATTTTTTTTTCTTAGATCTTTAATTGACCTATTAAAGTTGAAATTAAAGTAGTAGGTTAGGAAATGACCTATAAAAGATGAAAACTATCACACTTATATGCAAATACATAATCAATAATACACACTACCACCATAAATTGATTTGGAAACAAAACTCTTTATTAATTTTATGGTGCAAGTTATAATTTCTATATTTATTTGTATATTAACTTTAAGGGTCCCCTATTATGGCTTCCAAAATCCCACATATATATCCAATTAAGAAAAACTCTAGCCATTATTGTGTAGAGGAGATAAGGATTAGTCTTCTTTGAGTTAAATCAAGACTAAAGTCATTTTACAATAATAAATCAAGTCTTTAAATATCTTAATAGTATTAAAAATCATGCATGATCTTCAAATTTAGAATCAAAAGGAAGGTTGTGAGATATTTTTGAGTTAGAAAACCATTGCATGAAAACTATGCCCATATTTGGTTGTTAACTCAAGCTTGAAGTAGATTTTGAAGTGTTTGAATACCTTTATTTGCATGGAGTCTATATAAGATGCATGAAAAAGTAATTACATAGGAAATTAAGAATGATTTGGTGCTTCATGACTCATTAACTTCACTTTAGACTTCCATTTCATGATTTGGTATTTAATAAATAAAAGTGCATGAAAATATCCATGTGAATAGTAGATGAACATCATGGAAACTCTACTTTAACTCCAAGATAAACACTTAAAAACCAATCCTTTACTTGCTTCTACTATAAAGACAAAGTCTTATTATGCATGGACCTTGATAAAGATATGATTATCTACTATAAGTAGTTGCAATTCTATCTACATGTCAAGTAAATGACTATGTCAACTATTAAGATGTTTTTCCAAGATCACACATCTTCCCCTACCTTAAACTCTAAGCGTAGGTATTCTTGTTATATGGTATTTTATCGAGCTTTAATGATGATGAGTAAACTTATAGAGGTTGCTTCTTGTTCAATCCAATTAACTTTCATTTTCCATTAACTTTTGAATTTTAATTCTAACCACCAATCTTGATTTAGGCCCTCTCATATTATGCCAAGTGTTAGTTATTTATTTGTTCTATAAGATCCTACTATCATTCATTTGACTCCTTGACCTCATACACACCATAGATGTGTTTTTTATACAAATTAATGCAAACTATTGATCTTCTACCAGTATAATATAGTTGTGACACTTGGCATATTCTCACTTAGCTTCAAGAAACATTAACTTGTTGAGTCATTGCTTACTGGTAGATCTCTATGTATGATTGCACACACACACACCATTGATCTATTTGGGCTCATTGGCATCTATAAATCAACACTCACCATTAGATCATCTAAGAGGTACTAGAGATCTTTCCACTTGTGAACTTCTCACTTATGCTAACCTTTTGACTCACTCCTCACCATTGATCTATGAGGTATGAATGAACATGTACCATTAGATATTGGGACTCATTGATATAGTTATGTTTCTCACTCACTATTGTATCTTTATCTTATATCCTAAAATTTGGACACTTTTCACTTGATTTCTCATTCATAGGATTATTTAAATCTAAATGGTTAGTTCTCGTGGCTTAATTTTGATGTCCCCATGCATATCTTATTTTACAAGTTCAACTTAAATGCTTGTAACCTGAGATGGAAGGTTCATCAAGGCATAAAATTTGAAGGACATGATTTAGGCATGAAGGACTTCATGCTCATGCATTTCCTTAGCTCTAGAATACTCCTCAAGTGTAATTATTAAATGCATTATTAGCTTTCTCACTCATTCTTTCATGATGTACATATGATGGTTTGGCTTCTCAAGGCATGTGTTAGTCATTTTTTCCTTAAATAAGGACCCTTTGAGGTATATAAAATCAAGCTAAAGAAATGGTCATCAAAGATTAAAATGATAGGGGTTAAAATCTAGCCTGGGAGGCCAAAATGTTAATAGGTCCTCATTTTTAAAAAATGGGGTATGTTGACCTTAATAAATAGCAACTTCTAGGAGAAATATTACAAAATGTTGTAACTCAGATACTCTTGGTTTGAAATAATAACCAAACTACTTATTTTGTATGGTTAAGTACCATCATTATGATCAATTCATGATTAAAATAAGTCTTACACCTATATAATTAGGCTCAAACATAAAAACTTAGTCATGTTGTGTGTGTGCTTTGATTCCTTAACTGATTTATATGGGATTTAGAGAACAAATTTTATACTTCATGACCTTAATCATTAGCATTGACTTATATCATAATATTTAGATATATATTAATAATCATTATCTTAGAATAGGGAAGGCTTGGGAATTTATTTGCTACTAACCAGACATCCATATACCTAATAAAGATACCTTTGGCTCCACTCAAGGCCTTTCTCCACTACTGGCCAAGCATCCATAGCCCTGGTGGAGGATACCAAAATCACCTTTTTTTGGAAAGATTTTAGATTTTAAATAAAGATATTATCTTTCATATTTTTCAAGTATATTTAGCTCTCACTAAATGTTAAAAACCATATTTACTTAGGTTTTAGGATTTGGTCAAATGTTTGATATTTAGAGAATCATCCTTGGTAAAAAACTTCATCCTAGGCAATAATGATCTTTAAGTGCTAACATGAATTTATTATAATGATTTAAAATTTCACTCAACATATGCAACCCTTATTAGAACCAAACTAAAATTATAATAAGTTTTACTATTTAAGGAATAATTAACCTTAACATCAATCCTCACCAATTTCTCAAAACTATAACATCAAGCTCTAATTTTTAGAATCCATGATCAACCCACATTTTAAGTTTCATACCTGCATTATTGATTTGATAGGTTATTTTTGAGGATTTGGGATGGATTGGATCTTATAAACTATATTAAAAATTATTATTATTATAAGGTAAAAAGATAAAGGAAAGTAAACACACAATAATTAAAATAAACATCAACCAAACAAATATTTAAAATAACTAGGTACAAATAAGGAACATAAAAGAAACTTATCTAAGCCTACCTACACTAACTAATAAACAATTATGATACAACAATATTGAAATGACAATCCTTCCCCAAGGATCAAATGTAAATTTATTTAATCTACCATATAACCTTGAAACATTATTACCTCATTTTGATGGCATCTTCTTATACATAGGAGCTCTTATATGTTTATGCCTTCTAGATGATGTAGTTTAGCTCCTTGTCTCCCTTATCAAGTATATGTATTGAAGATATGGATCCAAGATCCAATCATTCTCTTCCCAAATTATTTTTTCTTGCATCAAGAATTTTAATTCTACCTTATCTATAAAATGATCAGGACCTATCTCATTCTCATTGAAGGATTATATTGGAAACTCAGTTGGTAAAGTTTGATCAATGCTGAATTGAGCTCCATTTGGGGTATGGATATACTATCCATATTTACACAAAAACTTTCTAAATCATCCCAAAATACCCCTTCATCATTATTAGCTACAATAACATGAAATTCATTTGTAATATTACCATTTAAAACATGTAGATCATATATCTCTAACCTTTTAATGGGATCATATGAAAATTCTTCATATATTGTACTTGTTTCATCCTCATCATGTATAGAGGATGACATCTCATATCTCTAATCAAAATATATTTTATCTTGTTTTTGATCTACAAAATAATATCACTTTCTTGAAACTCCAAGTCATTATTAGAATCCTCGTGTGAAATTTCAATATATTGTTCTATTTCTCCATCTACCATGTCAAGATTCTCCATTTCATTCAATAAGTCATGGTATAATTACTGCCATTGATGATATTCTTTAGAAATATTCTCCATGTTAGAAATGACCATTTATGAATTGTCATCATGGTTGTCTTCTTAAGAAATATCAGTTTGATCTATGTCAATTATTACAAATCCTTGATAAATATATTGCAACTCATCATTTTTGTATGCAAATGTTTCAATGATGATACTATATTGATCTACAAATGAAATCTCTTCTAAATCTTCAAAAAATTCATTTATCTCTATTGTAACTCCCTTAATTAATCCAAAAATGATAGGATCTTTCTCTATATTTTTCTATACCTTTGGAGATTATAGTTTTTTCAATGGATAAGTCTTATTCATATACTATTAAAAAAATGTATCTCTCCTAGAGTATCTTCAAGTTCATTCTCATCTTGAAATGGAAAATGAAAGGTCTTTGCTGTAAGAGTTATATCAGAGGGTTTAAACATCTCTAAAGAACCAGATGTACTTATAGCATAATATTTGATAGATGTAGCTTCAAATGTATTTAATTCCTCTTGATATGTTCCAAAAGTATCACAAAATTCCATACATTCTAATTCCCCATGTTTTGTAGTGTTAATATCTTGTAATCATTAGCTAAAGATACATCATAATTTTTCACTGTAGGTAAATCCTCTATTTCAAATGATTCATTATTGTTGTGAAATTTTTTTTAGGTCCATTAAACCCTTGAAAATAATAATTCCCATTAGATTTTTCCCTAGTGTCACCTACTTATCTTTGAAATTGAAGTAAATCAATGATCAATTTTTAAACTATATTGAGTATGGATTTATTCTCATATTTAGGTGCCTCTGAGTTATGAATTTGAGTAGTACTTCTATTACTAGATTTTGGCACCAAATCTCTTTGATCTTGTGGATGAAATACACTTTTAGTTTTATTCAAGAATATTAAGTTTTGACTAGGATGAGCATGACTCAAGGGTAATTGATTCAATATTGGTGTTTGGTTCAGATCATGCATGTTTTGATTAGCATTATGAATGACATTCAACATAGGTAGATTAGGATTGACATTGGAGAAAGCATAAGATAAATGACCTTGAGGTTGTATTTGATCAATTTTTTTCATAGCTTTAGCATAGGCCAAGGCTAGTGTGTTTATAACTCCAACATATGTTTTAAATAAAATAGAAGTCAAGGGATCTAAAGAATCCTTATAAATATCTAGATTCAAAGCCTCATAAGGTCTATAGGTAGATATATTTATGATAAATATATTATGGAATCTAGCATAAAAATCTCTAAAATTTTCTCTCAAATATCTTTTCACTATGGTGAATTGTTGATAAAGAATATAAGGACTGATGATTTTTCCAAATTGATCAATGAAAATATTGTTAAAATCATTCAAAATAGTGATATAATTCATAGTAATATTGAGAAACCAATCATATGTAGCATTTTTGAATGTAAATGAAAACAATCTACATCCACATCTTCATGAACTACATTTAATAATCTCAAAGTAGCTTTGAAAGACTTGATATGTTCTTTAACAGTGACAACACCATTAGGACTAGAAGAAGGCAAATATTCCTTAAGATTTATAGGTAAGTCATGTACCTAAATAGGCACATTAATGGAAGATCCATCTAACCAATACATACCTTGATAAGGGTTGAACATAGAAACATCACAAATAGGTCAAGTAGGTTGGGACTTAAAAACCTTGCACTTACCTTTATTTACTCTTGCTTTCCTATGAAATTCTAATGAAAGGAGAGGTAGTCTTAATTTAGACCATGATCTAGTCCTAATTATTAGTATTTTTAGCCTATAAACATTGAATCATGTTCAAAATATGATGTGTAAACCTTATCTTTGCAAAGAATAATGACCAGATTTGCACATTAAGCAAATTTTGCATATTTTTAAATAAAACAACTATATTTAAATAAATTAGGTTAAATATGTATCTAAACTTGTAAATATGAGTGGTATTTATGCTTGTGAGTTTAAATAAGCCTAAATTTGCAAATAATGAACTAATATTTGATGAAAATTGCTATCACTAACCTTGAATGTAGTAGATTTACAAAGCTTAAACTACATTTGCAATAATTTCTCATGAATCTTCAAAGAATAGAAATATTTAGCTAAAGGAGCCTAAATATTGGTCTAAATTCATCATTAATAATGATATTTACACTAATCAAGCCAAAAAATCCAAAATATGCAAAGGATACACTGATCTTTGAACAAAATTCACTAAAATTAGCAACAATACTACAAATTCACAAAGCTTTAGGTAAAGCCCTCCTTATAGCACCATTGAAACCTACCTATTGAATCTTGAAAGTGTACATAGGGTTTACAGAGTGTTAAGAAACACTCCTATCATTTTTGGATTAAAATAACCCATTACATGAGTAGCTAGCTATGATACTCTTGATATCTTTAGTGGAATAGTGGAAAAGAAAATGAACTATTTCACAACATTTATAATGTAACTATTTGGTTATAGGGAACAAACATGACCTAATAATTTTCTTATGAAATATGAAGATGATTTGAACTAAATAGATTGAATTATGATAAAATCCTAAGTCTATATTCTAAGCTAGCATGAATATTTACAATGAAAACTACACTAAAGTTAAATGATCAAAAAATGGGCAAAAGGAAAGGTAGGGTAGAAAGAAGGTGTTCTAATTTTTAATCCAAACATTATGATAGAGATTTAGTTTCATCAAGACATGTATTAAACCAACATATGAAATGAAATAGATAAATCTCAAATCCTATCATATATTAGGAAAACATCTGAGGATAGTAGGAATAATGCAAGTAAGAACTAGATTCAATTTAAAGATTTACCCTATGGGCAAATTATACTATCACATCTACTATAAAATCAAATAAATTTTTAATCAATTTAGCATAAGCACAAATTTACAATTCTACATTTAGATTTACTCATATAAAATCCATAAAAATAATTCAGTCCTGAACATCTAAATATATAATCAAAAGAGCAGCCATATTAGAAAACACATAAACAAATACTAGATAATCTTTGTATAATTACTTGCTTGTATTAATTTCTCAAAGTTTACACAAAGTTTTTACTCAAAATTCCCTCCATTAAAAATAACACTACCCCTTTTATATAATACTAAGGGAGTATGCCATTAAATTATGTCAAATAACAATTGTACAAGTGTCATGGATATTTATCCATTTACAATCTTCTAGAATTAATGAAACTTTCTAAATGTACTAACCTATAAGCAATTCACTTTTCATGATTGCACATGCTTTCACAAAGAATACTATATTTTCAAAATGATATATAGGTTTAGTTACAAAATAATAGTATAAAGTTAAAATTTTTGACTTTGGGACTCCCTTATTGTTTAAGTCCTTTTCCTTTATTGTGGGATATTCATTATATAGTGTTGTTCATCAATTATCTTGAGGTTGACAATGGGTTCCATGAAAAGATATTTTTATTTAACTATTAAGCTCTTGAGATCTTTGTTAGCCCTCTATAAATCTTCTTTGATAATCCTTGCATATATTATATTCTCTTCAAGTAATAAAATCATGTCCATGATCCTTTTATTATATGCCTCTTACCTTGGATTTGATTCCTTACCTCCTACATGAATTGAGTATCTCTATGTTTGAACTCCTCATCAATGATCAAGCCAAGGAGACTGAGTGAAGTATGATCCTTAATAAAACTCTAAAGTATGTCTATCATTATATTTTATAACTATTGGAGATCATTAGAGATATCTCACATGTCCCTAGACCATTTTTTTAATGCCTTGATCAAATTGACCAATATTACCATAGACATATTTAGATGGGCTAAGTTGACTATTCTAAATTTAGGAATTTGATCCTTTGTCAAAAAATTGTTCTAATACTTCACCTTATGACTTGAAGACTTCCATTGGCTATCTTTTATTTTAGCCAAAGTAATCTATTTGTTTACCAATCCCTACTTGGACTTTACTCCCTTCAAAGAGTTGATTAAGTCAAACATGGTTGTTTCAAACTATTTGACCATATCTCCTGGTACTGACAAGATGGATTATTATTCTAAATTTTTTTCTTCTATTTTATGCCCTTGATAGTATCTTGTAGCTATTATAAATGTTCTTGGGCCAATTCAATAACATCTTCCTCAAAACTATGATCTTCACTATGTCTCTATCTTTGCTTTTGAGTCAAAGAAGTCAATGGCTCCACTTTTTGATACATAATTTCTTCACCTCCTATCATGACCCTTTTATCTATCACTATCTATAATCCATCATTTTTTAGATCAAACTAGACTCCAACTATAGATTGGGTCACATTTGGGATAGGGACCAATATTTGTGATGAAGATACTGAATCACTTAGTGTGGCCAATCCTTGTATCCTCTTCTTTAAAAGTAATGATACAAGGTTTCATTTATTGTTACAAGGGGATATTTTTAGTATTCACCATAGCCTAAGGATGATTCACAATGGGCACTCTTTCCAAATTTGGTTCATAAATCAACCAGTCTAGAATCAGTGGTCCATAGTGTAACTTTTCTTCACTAAATAAATTGACCTCTTTCAAAGGTGGTGTCACTTTTAGGTCTCTTATCCTTTGAGAATATAAACAATAATAACATGGTGACAAAAGGATAACCATGTAAAATAAATAATATAAATCTAAAATTAAAACATACATGTTAATCCTCTAAAAAATTAAAACAAGAAGGGAACAAGATATTTCATAATCAAATAAAAATAATGTTTATTGGTATAGTGAGGTAGCTTACCTTAGTTCCTCCACATGATCCTAAGCAATAACACCTTCAACTATGCCTTGTTATAATATATTATCATCTAATTAAATATTATTCCATCCTCCTCAGTATAAAATTGTCCTCTCAAAATGAAAATAATATCCAAAACAATTTTCTATAAGTATTTCCCTTCACTTATAGAGGATCATTAAAACACAATTTCCAATGGGAATGTGAAACTTGTCCTTACCATTTCACTGGACCTTACTATTAATAAATTAACTTTAAAACATATATGGGTAAGAATTTATAAGCTATTATAATTAATTTATATTCTTTTTAATGTCATAAAATATGACATATGTTATCCTAAAATATATTTCAAGGTTCCCAAAATGTCCAAGTTTCTCCCTTTGGTCAAAGGGTCATATATACACCTAATATATATATATATATATATATATGTATATGTATATATTCTACTTTATATTACCTTTTAAGACTTTTTATATTTTTCCATGTGATTTTATTGTATTTCAAATCTTAATATGACTAGATATTCACCTATATGGCTCACAAGGAGGTTAAAATAAATCTTAATGTATGGCAAATGGGTGTGAATACTATTAGGTTGGTTCTAAATGCTAAAGACTCAAAGATATTTAACAATATATAACTATGATTATATTTTAAAGGTTTTGTGTAGAACACTTATCATCTGATATTTTTGGTAAACCAATGTTTTTAATAGTCCCAACTCCCAAACATATCCTCTTATAATTTATTCATCATTACAAAAATATAATTTCTCTAGCTTACTATATCTAAAGAAACTAAGAATAAAAATTTCAAGAAACACATATCAATGCATAATACATATGTAAAAACATCTCAAGAATCATCATGTCAACATGAAATAATATCTATACTCAAATCATATGATAAATAACTTGTATATATACTATCAACATAATAAAACTATGCATATCAATGAACAAAATCAAATCATCTCTAACTATCATAAAATTAATATGCATATAAGAAAACTAATGAAGTCATGTATAGAAACAAAAATTTATTATGTATAACATAAAAATAAGCTTATTATGAAAAAAAATAAATAATAGAGCACATCCAATTAGGTCAAATGAAAAATAACAAAAAATTCAAAACGAACACAATGAAAAGTGTGTATCACAACTAGTCATTTTATAGATTTGCATGTTTTTCTTTATAGTAATTTATCCTAAGATATTTGAGCTCATCCTTTAACTATGGTATTATTATATTTTAATATTCCTTTGTATGATGGTAAAATATATCCCAAGTAGAACCTCATATCCTTCCATGAAACATGTTTGGATTCTGCATCCAATGACAAACTATTTTCCAAGTTGTTCGTACATAGTATTAAGGATTATACACTAATGTTTATATGATCTCTCATATCAATAAGTTAGTAATATAAATCCTTTGGAATATTATTGTATATCTCATATGAACATCAAAATCAATGAAAATTTATCTTATGCTTACACTTATAAACTCAATCAAGGATGGAATGAGACATTTATATTTATTATGTTATATTGTATAATACCATTTCATCCAAGATGACCAATCCTATGGCTAATAATAAACTTCAAGCTTTATTAAAAGTAATTTTTATAGAAACACTTCATGGGTATATTCTACTCAATAGATTCAAATCATTCAATGAGTTATGCCTTATAGTTAGAGAGTGAGAAGTAAGGATATTAAATTTGAAAAAACAAAATTACACTCATAATTATAGAATTATCTATACTATTAAGTTTCAAAGAAATCTAAATTTCAAGGCTAAATAAAATGATAATAATAATCAATCTGAGACTATAGCTAATGTAGTATCATAGCTTAAAATTCTACTCATCCTATGCATCCCACCAAAGAGGAAGTTTTCATGGTTACCTCATATTATTACATGAGTTAATATATTATATCTTTATACTCATACTTTCACGATTTAAGGTTGATATGTGTATAACATTACCCAAGGGATTCGAAAATAATGCATATTGTGATTATTATCATTGTATTATACATTATAAGAATATTTTTTTTTCTCCAAGGCATAAGATTAGAGGTAATTCATAATAATAAAAATGAGATTAACATACCCCCAAAGCAATAAAGACAAACAATTAATGTGAACACAAAATTACAAATATTATTTAACCTTCTTCTAACTAATCAAGAAATATAAAAATCCTAAGATACTAATCGAGTGGATTTCAAATATAACTCCCTACCTCTTGCTAATACATATTGGTGCCCTTTTTATATTATTATTTGTAAAATTATGGGAATTATATTACAAATACTTATGATTAGATTTGATGATAATGATATTTTAATGGGTAATTCATATCTCAATTATTTAGTTTTCTTAGCTTGTGCTGATTCAAAAACTCTTCATAGTTTCATGATAAAGAATGGGTCAAATGAGAATGATTTCACAATGACACTTTTACATTCTCTTAGATACACACATGAGGATTTGATAAAAACAACCAGTACAAATAATTTGATGAACAACAAAATAAAACCTTGGGATAAATTTTGCAACATATTACAATAGGCCTTATGGTAATTTATATACCATTATTAGTCTTATCTAGTACACAATTTTTTGATATGTTATAGGGATACCCTTGAATACAAAAGTTATCATAGTACCATCATCAATGTATTGATGTGTTAAATATATTAATTGGTATAGGGTGATGAAACCTATATGTATTCCACATGATTACCATTTTATATCATTTATTTCATCCTCTACCTCTTCCTCATCACATTTGATTATTACATTTATGCAAAATTATTGTCCACACACACACACACACATTACATATATTAAATATTATTCTATTGAGCTAATTATTCAACATTATTATACCATGAAAATTATTAAACCTATTTAAGATAATGTTATAAAGATAGTTACCTCAAATACATTGATTAATTATACACAATTATTTATACACACTATTTAGGTTCCTTCTACACACACTAATCAAAGAAGATGGGTTGGTTTTCCTAGGAGGCTAGTATTATAATACCCATTGTAGTAGAGGGTAATTTAATATGTTAGACATTTTGTATTCACTCCACATTTAGGACTATAGTCAATTATAGTTAAAAATATTTAATAGTGAATAAAATTACATGACTCTCCTATGATATAGTATTTTTCACTAGATATGGTACATCATCATGTTATTCATCATATACTAGACACTTAGAGTGATGATGATGAGAGTTATATCACAACAAAATGTCATTTATCTTATTCAAATTTAGATTCACATCTAGTTCCACATTAGACATTATTTATCATAAGGATATCCTTCTTATGTATGATACCAACCCGCCCTGACCATTCCATAGATTATTTGATTGGTTAGAATATACCTTAAACATGCATTCCCAAAATAATACAAAAATAATTAAAAAATCAAATATTTCAAAAATATAAGGAACTAATTAGTAAAATATTATTAATTTACATCATTTACATGTGTTCTTTATCACATGTTTTTTATAATACATATTATTTATATATAGCCATACATTTCACATGGCACATGAGTGATATTCAATACATATAGCTATATGTGATATACAAATGCATATATGTTTAATCATTCTTGCATGACCGAAGCGACATGTAAATGGTGTTGCATATTCTTATTATAGATACTAAAATGTGATCTTCATTACTATATAATTAGAATATTGACATGAACTTAACATGCATGACTTGATCACCCAAAAAAGGTACTATATTTCCATCTTGTCACCCTTGCATATGATCTTAGGAGTAAACCATTAAATTTTATTATTACACACCTACATGAACCTCATTTTCTAATTTAAATTTTTTAAATATATTGCACATACATCTATCTACTTTTAGATCAATCCACTTATGCACATGTCATTTTTGATAATTATGTTTGTTATTGCCAAATTAAAATGATCCACATTAGTTAGGAGTGCTCTACTCCTATCAACAATTATTTTTAAAAATTCAAACCCATATTTAGGTTTAACCCATAATCCTTAAATGTTAGTAGAATTAGGAATTATTTTTAATGATCCATACATATAAAATAATTAATGATTCATTTAATATGGTTTTTTCACTTATCTATGATACATCTATACACTATTTCAGAATGAGAAATTATGCCATATTCTTCCAAATTTTCATACCTTTCACTAGGATTAGTCATAATCCACGTTTAAATAATTTAAAATATAGGTCAAAATAAGAATTTTAAAGTACCAAATCTAATAATTAGCTACATACACATAGTGAAAGAGCACAATTCCATAATAAAAATAGCTAAGATAATTATGTATGGCTGAATTTCCATCCTTAGAGTATTGGACATGTAGGAAGCAACCAATCATTAGGTGGGGGTGTTTGGGCTTATCTCATCTCATTACACTTCCCTAATTATTTTAGGTGTCTATCCATCATAAGATATAAACTAGTAAAGAAGTTATAAGGCAAAGGAGGTTGATTATATATTTAAGAATGTGATCAATGTGTAAGATATAAAATATAGTGCAGGAAAAGATAGTTGAAAGTGTTTTTATAGTAATTGATTTTTAGATTTTTTTTATGTAATAAAGGTTCAAGATTATATATATGGATAAATAAAATATATTTTAAAGTGACTAGATAGTCACTATGTTATACTTTCATAAAGGTCAATATCAAGGGTTCAAGGCATAAAGGTTTTAAGAAAAAGGAGGTTGATTTATGGATTTTTACATATCACTAAATTTAAGATTATAAAACAAAATCTATAAAATATAAATGTGTAACACTTCAACATAGGTTAGTACTAATAATCAAGTCAATACTTACTATCAATACTGACACCATCCCATGGAGCTGACGTAACACATGTAGTAAATTAATTATTAAACTAAATGAACCACATAATTTATTACCCTTGATTTCCAATTTATAATATTGTCATATCCAAATAATTAAACATAAAAATTTACCTATTTTGATTTATTTAGTATTTTCCATATTTATCCTATGCCCTTACCAAATTAGAAGAGTAAATTATCAATATATTACATTCAAATACATATTTTTTAATGCCATATATTATAATAAAAATTATATATCAAAGTTATATATTAATTATAAATCTCACCCATTAATAAATATTTAGGTAAAACGTATTAGTGAGCCTGTACTCATTGAATAATGTAGAACACTAGGTTTTCCCTTAGGGTTTTATCTTCAAACCTAAATTTTGAATTATTATTTCCCTTATTTAATGTAATTTTATTTAAAAATGAAATTCTAAGAATAAATAAACTAGTGAAAATGTATCTAGGTATACAAAATATATAAATCTAATTATGATATATAGTAATTTATAGGATTATAAATGAGCTATACATAATAAATTAACTAATAAATATGAAAACAAGCTCAAACTAATTTTATGATAATAGTGAAGTTTGATTATGGATGGAAACTAAATTAAAATACTTGGGAATTGTATAACATCCAAAAATAGAAATTCAAACTATGTTGTGACAAGGTTAGGATAAAAGGATGTTGTTGCTTACATAACATGCCCTAATTTCATCATGAAATCATAGGATCTCATTTTAATTTAGAGTTTGGTCTTCTGATTTAAAAAAAATCAATAATGTGTCTTGGGCCTATTTAAATATTTTTATTTAACTAAATTTATCCTTAGATGTGAGGTTTGATGAATTTATAAGGAAATGTACATCCAAATGATAGGATCTAGAGTGAATTTTAATAATCAACACATAATTAAAGAAGAACATGGATCAATGTACTAATACAAAGGAATTACCGTGGGAAAACATCAAAGAGGAAAAAACCCACCAATATGATATTCATATATTTGAGAAACCAAATCACCCCAATATAGAAACTCCTTACTTCTTCAAAAGACTTCACAAAACTCTTTGTTCATGCATAGTTCATTATTTAAAATATATATTTTTCAAACATAATCATAATAGGGGTAAAAAAATATTTATAATGAAATATGAAGGGATGTGACCATTGTAAATAATGGATCCAACCATCGTGAGAACATTTTAAATTACCGATAATAATAAATAAGTATATTTTATTTTTACTGATAAGTGATAAATAATTTATGTTTTATTATTTATTTACATGAGGTTTTTAACTTGTGTTAATAAATGATAAATCATTATTGTTTAATTACTTAAAATATACTAAGGGTCTTATAATTTAACCATTTAGACATTAAATGTTCTAACACTCCCCCTTAATTCTAAGTGAGGATAAATGTCATAGTCACCTTAAAAAGGGAATTATACTATGTACAAAATTGAAGGATTTAAAAACCTCTATCATTCCAAACATCACCTTTTCAAATAAAATGAATTATAATCCATAAAATAATCAAAATTATGTTTAGGCTAGCATGATTGTGAGACTACAAAACATATTTAAAGCCTTTTATAACATAAAAACCTCCATTAAAAAATGCTTTTATGTATTGAGATACAAAATTCAAACTTGCACAAAAAGTTTAATTAAATAACATATCTTACACATGAAGCTTATAATTATTTAAAATGAGCATAAGTACAAGGAATAAGAAGGAATACATGGCCATTAGGAAGTGGCATTGTCATGCACACTCTCCTTTAATTACAACTCTGAGATGCCTAACACTACATGAAACTAATAAAACATGGTATCACCAAGTGATTTTGTGTATATATATAACACTTTTTCATTCATAGGATAGAATTATAGATAAATATCAAAATTTAAGAATTTATGTCAAATAAAATACACATGAACTTCAATATGTTTATTTATTTAGTGTTACACTATATTTTTTGGTAGAGCTATACAACTTTAGTTATCACAATGAAGGATGATATTGTGGGAAACATCCAAATGAAGTTCTCACAAAAACCTTTATAGCCACATGAATTCTTTGGTAGATTCCATAGCACTTATGTACTTTTCTTCAGTAGAATAGATAGAGATATTAGGTTTCTTCTTTATGTTCCAAGTGATAGAACTTATACCAAACATAAACACATATCTAGAAGTATATTTATGATCTATAGTATCACGAACATAGTCAACATCATAAAAAATATATAATTTATCATTAAAAATGGAAGAATAAAATAAACCAAAATTAATTGTTCCTTTGATATAAATAAAAATTCATTTAGATAATTTTCAATTATCAAAATATGGATCCTGCAAAAACCTAGAAGCAACATCAACATCATATGAAATATAGGACCTAGTAATGGCTAGATAAATCAAACTACCAATAACCTTTCTGTATAAAGTAAGGTTATATTTTTCAATTGCAAGTTTATGATCAAGTTTAATACCAAATTCAATAGGAGTATAAGTATATTTACAATTAAGCATGTTAAACTTAACAAGAAGATTATGTGCATACTAAGATTGTGATACATAAATAAAAAATTTATCCTAAAATATAGCCATTCCTAAAAAATGATGTACAATGTCTAAATTAGTCATTTCAAAGATATGACTTATTTTATCCTTAAATTGTTGAATTAAAATAGTTTGATAATGAGTAATCAACAAATCATCATCATATAATATAATTGGAATCAAATGACCATTTTTAACTTTAACAAAGAGATTGATATTAGAGTATAAATTTAAGTAACCCAATTATTTAAAAAAATAAGTAACATTAGAATACCAAGCTCAAGGATTTTGTTTTAAATAATATAAATATTTGTTTAACTTGAATACATAATATTATCTATTAGGGCTAGTGAAACCTTTAGGTTGAGTCATGTATATTTCCTCTTCTAAATCACCATTTATAAATGCATTCTTGACATTAATTTGGTGGATAACCCAAACATTTTGGGTTGAAAGAGTAATATGAAGTCTAACAGTGCTCATTTTTGCTACAAGAGCAAATGTTTCAACATAGTTAAACACTTTTTTTTAGTAAACCCATGAGGAACTAATCTATCTTTTTAAATTTTAAATTTTACCAATTGAATTATATTTGAAATTATAAATCCACCTACAACTAAAAATATTTCTTTTAGGTAGAGGAGGGATAAGATCCAAAGTCTAATTTTTAATTAAGTCATTATATTCAACTTGCATATCAACACTCCACCTATCATCTCGAGTAGATTACTCAAATTATTAAGGTTAACATTCATATATATTATTTAATGCATGATAATAATGTTGAATTTTTGTTAATTTATTAAGTTTACCAACATTGGAAGATTGAATTAGGGATTCTTCCCATTTAGGTATTTTAGATTGAATATAAAACTTAGGGGGTTCCTCAAACTCTAAGTTATCCAAATTTGGATCAACTTAATTAAAGGCATCCATTTAATCACAAGTAAATACATGAGAGTTAGGCTTATCAATAGAAGAACACTAAAGAGGATCCACAAAGGGATGACAAAATGATTTTTCAAGAATAAAAACATTCCTACTCTCAATGATCTAAAATTTAGGTAGATCATACACTCTTAAACCTTTTGTATTACCTCTATAACCTATAAAAGTGTAATAATATGAAGTGGGATTGATATTTTTAGTTTTAAATTTAGGAATAAAGATAGAATAAGGAATACCAAAGATCCTCAGATGAGCCACACTAGGTTTATTTTTAGCCCATATTTTTAAAGGCATAGAAAGATGAAAAGATTTGGTAAGGAATCTATTTAGAATTTGCATAGTAGTATTCATGGCTTTGGCTAATTAACAAATAGGAACATTTGGATATTGTAAAATTTTTCTAGCTATTTCTATGATGATGTGGTTTTTTCTTTCAATAATACCATTTTCTTGAGGGGGATAGGGAGTTGTTAGTTCCCTTTAAATATCAAAACTAATAAAAAATTATTCAAACTCTTGACCAACATATTCACCATCATTATAAATTATTCATCTATTAATGGGAAAAATAGATGAATTTTCAACACTAACTTTAAATTCCTTGAATTTAGATAACACATCATATTTATTTTTAATAAAAAAGACTATATCATTCTAGTGTAATAATCAATAAAATTAATATTATACAAAGAATTAGTAAGAGATACAAATTCAAGAGGTCCTAAAACATCACTATTAATCAATTCTAAAATATGTGAGGAAATCACATCATAATTATTTTGAAAGGGTTTAATATGGTCTTTACCATGTAAGCAACTCTCATATGTTTCGATGAGAGGAGATATAAAGAAGTCCAACAACAAGATTATTTTCAGACATATCATTTAAACTTCTAAAATTAACATGTCCTAATATTTCATGCTATAATTGAGATTCATTCTTACTATGTGATGAAATAAAATATGCAGAAGAAGGAGAAAAGATATATAAACCATTGTTTTTAACACCTTCAACAACTAAGGAACAATATTGATTTATAATGGACGAAATATATTTAAGTAATGTTACAATGGAATTATAATTTATAATTTTAAGATAAGATATAAAATTCTTTTTAAGCTTAGGTACATAAGAAACATCATTTATAATAACATTTGAAAGCTTTGATTTTCCATATTTAGTTGCTTCTAAAAATGAATTATCTCCTAAGTAAATTATTTCAAAGATATCTATAGAATCAAAGAAAATATCAAATAAGCATGTCATTTGGTGTGATGCACCACTACCTAAAAATCTAGTCATTTTAATTTAAAGCAAATAAAATAGCATGTAAAGTAACAACATTTGAATTCAGATTATTATTATGATTAGGGTTTTAATTCTTCTACTTGTTTTGATTATATTTATTCCCTTTATTATTTTTATAAGTTTGATTGTTATTTTTATCCTTATTTTTATAGTATGTTTCCCTCCTATGACTAAATTTACCACACAAATTGTAATTTCCAATAAACTTACGTGTATGCTTCTTATTACCAAATTTATTATTCATGTATTTACCATTAGAAGAATTAGGGTTAAATTTTAGGTTTTTAGTGTTATGAAAAAAATTATTTAATGTGATAAGTGCCTGAGTGGAATTCTATTTAAAATCAAAATTTGTCATAACTTGCTCTTCTTGAATCAGGAGAGTAGACAAGGTGGTAAAGTCAGTGATATCTTACTCAGTTTGATACTTAGAATTCAAAATTGAAATAAAATTTATAAACTTTTCATGAATATTTAACTAAATGATAAAATAATGTAATTGATTTGAAATAAAATTATAATTACAACCATCTAATTTAGTTTTAATGTTTTAAAATTTTAGTAAGAAATTCATAACTTTCTCATCACCTTTCATAGGTGTAGCTAGAAATTCAAGGATTAACTTAATAATCTTAGAGAGATGAGTGTCATCATGCATGGATTCAAAGATTTTTCAAGCACCACTAGGAGATTCCTGATTACTAATATGGAGAATGAATTAATCCTGAACACTCTGCAAGATAAAGGACCTAGCTTCTTGTAATTTTTGTTGAAATTCATTGGTAAATTCATGGGTCAAATCTTGTTTAGAAGGAGATTTTTCAGTCCCAATGACAATATTCCATAACTTTTAGGCCATAAATTTAGATTTAACATGAATTTTCTATATTATATTAATATCAGTTAAGCATTTGAGATTTATCTAAGGGAAAATGAGGCAAAGCCATAGTTTCCCTTTAAATAAGATAGTAAACAAATAATGTAAAAAACTATTTTAAATCAATTTTTTGATTTTTTTTCAAAATAAAATGAATTTAACATACAATTATATTTAATTAAACAATTTATATTCCAAGCAATGCAAAAAACTAAATTAGAGTTGCACTAATATAGGTGTCGAAAGAGTTGCACACAAAATGACCACTTAAACACTATTATTAAAAATGGTGTAAAAAATTAAATAAGAGGCTTAAAAATAAAAAATGTATCACTCCAATGCATTCAAAATGTGCCAAAACCTATATATCATCTAGCTATATGACTCTATCAAAATTTTCAAAAGCTCGAAAGTCAAAACAAGTTTGACATGTCAACTTGGGTTTTAGATGCATGAAAAGTTGGCACACAAATCAAAAAAATGATCTAAAAAATAATTAAATTTTAAAAATTAACTTGACAAAGTCAAATTTATTCAAAAAAAAATTTCTTAAAATGTTTTGAACACTAGACCACTCCACTTGTAAGTTTGTAACAAAATTACAACTACCAATTCTTCTACAAAATTTATTAAAAGTTTACATGCACTAATATATATTTAAATATTATTTTCTTAGATTCTTTTAATAACAAAAAAATAAATAAATAAATACTTGACATACATGTAAAAAAATAGTAAATAAATATTATTAGTTTTAACTTTTTGGTAAATGCCTATATCCAAAATGGGACCCACATGTGGCTTGCATGGGAAAATTTGAATTAAAAATAAATAATATTTAAAACTATGTAATAAATATAAATAATTATATCTAGTGATGTCACTTTAATTGAAGGATATAAGCTCATAGTAAATTGAATAAGCCACCAAAAGACTTGAAATTTTGCAAATCTCCCTCAATCCTTGTAATGAAGCATCCAAAAGATTCAAAATATGATTTGCTTCTAAAAAATTAAATTTTAATATTTTTATTTATAGATAAACCATAAAATGGTGCCCTAAGAAGATAAAAACTTCCAAAAAAATTGATTTGGACCTCCTACAGGCTCAACATGAGGATTAATAGGCCAAAAAGAAGATCTTTGATCCTTTAAACTTAAAAATAGATTTATGGATGAAAATAAATATAAATTTTATAATTTTTTTATATTTAAAAGTTCCACATAGATTTTGGAGGCTGATTTCCACATTTGAATTGACTCTTTTTTGATTTAACAAGGATATTCAATGATTTTGAATGGAGATCTAATGCATACAAGGTTGAAGAAGGTCTCCAAGTTGATCAATTTTTTTTTTTAATTCATTAATGACATAGGCAAAACTAGGGTTAAAAATTAAAAAAATATTTGAAATTGAATAAAATATAAATTATTTTAACTTAATTCAATATGCTTGTCAATTGAAGCCACTCACTAGGTTTTGTAACCATGATAAAATTTATAAAGCAATGTACATCCACATGATAGGATATAAAGTGAATTTTAATAAGCAAGGAATAATGAAAGAATCACATAGATAAATTAACTATTACATAGTAATTACTATAGGAAAACTACAAAGAGGGAACAAAAACCCACTAATATGAATTCATATATTTGTGAAACCATATCATCCCAATACATAAACTTCTCATTTTCACTTCTGCAATAGATTTCACAAAACTTCTTATTCACACATAATTCATGATTTATAACATATTATTTTCACACACAATAAAAATAAGAGTAAAACCCTATTTATAATGAAATGTGAAGGTATGTAACCATTGTAAATAATGGGTCCAATCATCTTAAGAACATTTTAAATCATCAATAATATTAAACAAGTATGTCTTATTTTTATCGATAAGTGATAAATAATTTATGTTTTATTATTTATTTACATGATGCTTTTAATCCTTGTTAATAAATAATAAATAATAAATAATAAATAATAATTATTTAATTACTTAAAATATACTAAGGGTCTTATAATTTCACCACTTATACATTAAAGTACTAGTGAATTATGTAACATCCAAAAATAAAAATTCAAACTATGTTGTGACAAGGTCAAGATAGAAAGATTTGTTTCCTACATAACATGCCCTAATTTAATCATGAAATCATTGGATATCTTTTCATTTTGGAGTTTGGTCTCATTATTTTAAAAAAATCAATAATGTTCCTTGAGCCTATTTAAATATTTTGATTTAACTAAATTTACCCTTAGATGTGAGGTTTGAATCTTAGGTTAGCTTCATTATTTTGACCAAGTCTAAACACAAATTATTCACTATATTCACTCCATCCAAAGTGAATTTTTGGGACTTCACTAATTATACTATTCAAGTTTTCCTAATTTTTTGAAGTGTCTTGGCTCTCCTAAAATATGATGTGGTATGTGTGAAAGTCTCCCTTTTTGGAAAAAAATTGACCCATGTTTAGGCAAATTCTCTAACTTTGGCTTAGACTTGTGTGGATTATATGTATGAGTTTTAAAGTTTTATTTTATTTCATCAGTGATTTGGTCTAATATTGCTTCTTTTTGAGTTAAGTGGACTAAGGGTGTGTATCTCTCTAGTTTCGTGACTTATCCATTTTCAATAAAATTTCATATGTGAAATCTAATGGATATATTATTTTTTTACAGGATAATTTTCATTGCATTTACCGCAACACTCTAATGAGTGATGAGCTACCACTTGTCACCACGTCAATTCCTTGAAACCTATTTTAGACTTGGTCAATTTTAGATTTTCAAGCAAGTCCATAGAGAAGTGAGATGTTACCAAGTGTCTTAATCTTATCACCCAGATTCTTTAGGCCCTCTCATCATTTCTGCCACATATTTGATTTTATTGATTAGTGAGATGTTCCAAAGTGTAATCATCTAGCTTCCCCAATTCATCCCCATATATGGATATTTGATCTTAGGCCAATAATCCTTTGGATAAATTGGATGATGCCATGTGTCATAATCTTGATTCATCGTGGCCCTAAGAATCTAGTAAACTCTTAACTTGTAGCTATATTCTCAAGTGAATGGGATGCTACTAGATGTAAAAATCATGTTTCCTTACTCCTCAAGAGTATTCTATATATTTATAATCCTTGATGAGGCTCCAAATGAATTAAATCATAAAAAGTGTCACAATATCATCTCACCAGGACCATACAAACAACTAGTCCAGGCAGACACTTAATTAGGTAGAGAATGGGTGAGATGCTATCATGTGGAGTGACCATT
Source organism: Torreya grandis (assembly GCA_037957365.1). NCBI lineage: Eukaryota > Viridiplantae > Streptophyta > Pinopsida > Cupressales > Taxaceae > Torreya > Torreya grandis. Next base: position 681,481 of record JARHVA010006430.1, read on the forward strand.
AGAATAGACTACATGTATTCATCCTAGTCAATTATACAAAATGTAAATTTGATGATTGTCCCACCCATCAATCTTGTCAAAATTTTGATGATTTCCATTCAAGATAAAATGTTGAGTTTGTTTAATTTTAAAAACTCTTAAATGATTGAAGCATGTTATAATTATCTTAAATATTTATTTTTAGGAAAACCTAACCTTAGAATTTTATATAATGCTAGTTTTTTTTGAGTTTCATTTTGTTGATTTTACCTATTTCTTATCAATTTGGTCAAATACTTTATGGGATTTTCAACATTCATTTGTATCTTTTTAATTCATATTCTAACAACTTCTTTTTCTTTTAAAATTAAAATGACTATCTCCTTTATTTTATAGGCCATAGGTGAGAGTGAAGCTTCCACATGTTGACTATCCACTTACCTTGAACTCAATGGACTTGGTCTATTTTAGAGGATCCTAGAGTCCTCAGATAAATATGATGTGACCACATGTATCATCCCACTACATCACTTCCTCAAGCTAGTTTGTACATGATCTATTTCCTTGTAATATCTAGATGAGTGAGATGTGTCCACCCATCAATATCTCACTTCCTCACATATGTTTATAACATAGAGAAAATATCCCACCTAAATATCCTCTAGGTGAATGGGATGAGACCACATGGTGAAATATCACTTCATCATGGAATTAGAGCGTGTTGTAGTCACCTGACAAACTTACGATCCTCCTAGTTAATGAGATGATGACATGTGGTAAGATCCAATTTACCTACAACACCAAGGCTATATAAATATATTTAAAATCATGATATGATCCATAAAGATCTAAATAAATGATAGCTTTCCCCATGTTAATATCTCACATCATCCTGACATTGTAAAAGTCAACAGTGTGTGGGCCATGAATTAAGAAACATAAGATTGTGGCATGGCCATGTGGCACTCCCATAGATATAAGTTTATCACTAGTATCCATAAAATAATTAAATTTTTCTAATTGTAAATAATGGAATGTGATGAATATCAATTGTTAAGCTAATTTTTGAAGTCATCCTAAGTAGTTTAGAGACCAAAATTGATGTTGATCTTAGTCTGTTAAACCATCACAATATGATAACAAATTGCGTTTCCAAGTTTTACTAAAAAAATTAATTGGATAACTATGTATCAATTTTGAGATTGATCATAAAAAATAGAATTAAAAGTAAAATAGACACTAGCACTAAATTTTGACTTTGCATGCACATTTAGATCAATTATGTAAGAGGCATAAAACACAAAATGTAACCTTTATTAGACATGGTTGATGTTGTGTAGAAGGTGGTTTGTTGAGCATCTCAAGATATTTATAATAACATTCAACTTCCCAAAATTTAATTTAAATTCAATCAAACATGGGCCTTGATATTATGAGCTAGGGATCACACTAGTTTTAAGTTGATTGGAGTTTTCAGTAGGCATGTCTCATTGAAATCCTATAATCACTAGATAATGGGTTGAGTATGACACTATGGGTTTGCATCACCTATAAAATAATAGTTATTTTATTGAATAATGTATGGTTAATTGATCAAATAATAAAATTGAGTAGTTAGACAAGATATCAAAGAGATTTACTTCTTTCCCTTATGTAATTTTCTATTTTCTATGTAGTTTTCTTCTTTGTATGAGCTAAGATTATTTAGATTTAGTTTTCTATTCATATCCAGTATACAATGAATCTTTTTTGTGCTTCATGAATAATTTTTTATCCAAAAAATTTTGGGTTGATATCCATGGTCTACATATGTATATGGTGACCTTGCTTCCCTTTATTACATATCCAATGTTATCCCTAGATTCTTACATCATCTCTATCTTTTGGTTATGCTTCACTGGCCAAGAAAAGATTGGTTTTTTAAAAGGATTTGACTAATTTTTATAATAATGTCCATTTTCTAAACAAATTAGACTCATTTTCTCTTTCTCCCTTCCCTCTCTCTTTTGATTTTTCAATAAACAATTGTTTGATTAATTTTAAAAATATTTTGATTCATAATGAACTACTAAAGTTTTATTTGGATTTTATAATCTTAGTTTAGTTTTCATTATTGATAAAATATTGGATTCAATTGAAGAATGACAAATATTAGTCATCTATATAGGTTTATTTTAGAATGTGAGTGAGTTGATTCAATTAGTCTAAGTTTTTTTCATAAGTGTAAACCAATAATGACACCTTGATCTAGAACATACCATAATGGCCAAACGAATAAGATCAACATGATAAGATCTAGTATAAAATAAATTAGGGAAGGGAAAGTGTTATTACTTTGAAGGGATGTGGAGCAGGAATACTCACCAATTGAGTATGCCCTTTATACCTTCATGTTGATGTTCTAAAACACATGATAATAGATATGGCAGTAGAAGGAGGGCCTTTAAAATTTTGTAAAATTTCTTATATTAATATATTCTAAGTTTTAAAAAATGGAAAGTGGGAGAATAAGTATAAGGTCAATGTTTTTTTAGGGTAATTTTTAACTACTACACCTCATATAGTATAGGAGAGCCCAAACTAATATATTAAAATCCAAAACCAAATAAATATAATCAACTAGTCATTCCCCTAATTCTATTGTCCCTTTCATTGACACTTTTTCTTGTCCATAATAACCCTCTAATGGATAATCCTACATGGCCTGGAAGAAGTAGCTATCTTGTAAAAATTCTATGACTTACACATGACTTACCCAAGAACCTTGAGAAGTTTTGCTTCAGATATGTCCTTGGTGGAGTGAGAATAATAAAATAACATATCCTAACCTTATAACATGCCTTGATCATAACTAAGATTCATCATGAAGATGTTTTTTATATATCATTTCCTTATACCTTAGATGAATCACTATATGGTTGGTATTTAGGTCTTCCAAATGGATTTATCACCTTTTGGGCTAACCTTGAGACTATATTAATTACCTATTTTAGGACACCAATAGACCCTACCATACTATACCATCATATTAAAATTGTGCATATATAACTTAGTAATCCAATGAGTATTTTAAATACTCATTTCCATAAACTATATAAACAGTTAAAATACCCATACACACAGATAGAGCTTGTTTCTATACAAACATATCTAAGGTCTCTATATCCTATGACATCTATGTTGTTTATCAAGATCGTAACATCACTCACATATTTATATATAGATTATAATTAATTTATTAGTATTGAATAATAGATTGTGCCTCAAGGGTATGGTGCCTACCCCTTTCTCTTATTGGGACAACCAGGTGTCTACAACTAAATTCATACAATCATCCAGGGTTTTATAAAAACACTTCTTTAATGAACCCAATCTTAGGGACCATGTATTCAATTATTGACCCATGATATAAAGTAATTACCTAAAATCTTGTGTTGAATAATCTACCTTATGTGCCTCCAAATCATGTGTTGTCTCAGCATAAAAATCAAAAGCTTAACCTTATTGCATAGAATACTAAAATAATGCCTAATTAAATAAACTATTTTTATCCCAAAAATAATAAATAGTACATTCTTTTATTTTTAAACACTATTGAACCCATGGCTTACTCATTACCTCAATCATGAAATAACCAAAGTGCCATTGTGAACCTTGAGGTAGCTAATTTTCAATAAATGGTCTAAATATTGACCAATGATATGGTTAACTTATGAAGGTAGGTGCCTCAAGAAACTAAAAAAGCTAAGAATAACCCACATTATAATAATAAATATAACTTTCAAATGATTAATAGGTAGTGGAACACTAGTCCTAATAATGGAAATGTGCCTAGTCCACCTGATGACACTAGCCAAAACAATGATAGTCCCTCAAATTTGATAGACATGGAAGACCTAGCCTTACCCACTTGTTGAAGACTTCATAATACAATAGATTATGCTAAGACACATTGTGCTCAATTTTCATTGGCTTCAAACATCTTCCAAAATAAGATGGATAATATTGAATTAGTGATTATAAATGATAATAGTAGACAAGGTGCAAGTGAAGGTAACATAAGTAATGATACGGTATTGGAGACCTATTATTTTCCATTTGAGAGTTACAATGATCTTGAGGATAGATAAAATTAATTTCATTCCTTCAAATAGTTTCAAAGGGGGAACAATTATTAGTTGAGGAATAAGTTACATATTCCTTTGACTACCTCTACTCCTTCAAACAACATCTAGTTTCCACTTGATGAAAACATAATTAATAACATTCCCATACTTAAAGGATATTATAATTCCTATCATCCAAATAAAAATGATACTCCTTCATAAGATGATAATCCACTAGAATATACTAAGCCAAGTCACAACAATATTGATAACTTGAAGAAAACTAAGTCCAACATTACAATGTTTGAGTTGTTTCAAATGTTTAACAAAAAGCACTTGTTAAAGGAATTATGTTCTCCTAATAATAAATAATATAATAAAAAAACTTATGCTCATGTTGTTGTCTATAAATAAAAAATTGAAACCCCTCATTTTATACTAACTATTATAATGTTTGGCAAAAAATTACATAATTATTTTGTGGATTTAGATGTGATAGGCAATCTTATGCCTTACTAGTGATTGGGAGTAACACCTACAAAGTCAAACAAAAAATTAGTTTAGTTGGATAAATCAGAGGTTAAGGTGGTGGCTGAGATCAATCACATTTATATGCAACTAGATTATAATCCAAGGGTTCATAAATTCATTAACATTCAAGTGGTTGCTATTATTTATACATACAAAATAATTCTTAATTGAGACTAGTCCATAATAATAAATGGATACATGGAAATAGATTTATATCACACGTGGCTTCCATTGAAAGGAATGCCCAATCAAATTATAATAAATAAATAAATAAATAAATATGGATCACACAATTATGGAGTATAATAATATGAATGGGATTTTATTTGAGAAGTCATAATTTAGAGTCTAATAACTTCATAAAGAAGCAAAAAACAATGGGAAATTATCCTTAAACATACTAATTATGCAAGAATAATCTAAATTTGAAGAACCCAATCTAATAGATGAGGAAGATATCCTCTATTCACCTAAAGTGTTTTCATTTCATGATTCTACCTTAATATATGACAATGTCAAGCCTGGTTATCTATGTGAGAATAAATAATATAATGTCCTAGAGGAAAAAAATACTACCATTTTGGGTAGATTAATGCCTACCTCAAACACTGAAGACCAAAACTATGAGATCATTAGAAAATGAAGAATAAAGTAGGTTTAAATTAAAAACTAGGGAAAATAATAAAAACATGGTCTACATAGCTGCAATATCCACCTTCTAGATTACATGGTCTATAGTATAGGATCACATATGGACCCTATAGTTTAATGGTTCAAAGATAAATAATGGTTGTGGTACTAGAGTTTAACTCATCAATCTGTGATGAAATTCTTAATTGGTATCTTTATGATTTTATTTTTAATGCTCAAGTAATGTATCTAAATATGAAGCATGAGTATAAGGTATATAGTTCACACTAAAGAATAAATTCAAGATTTTGAAGGTGTTTGATGATCCTAAATTGGTGGTCAATAAAATTAGAATCCATTATGATTCTAATGATAAGCATCTTTCTAGATGCCATAGTGGAGTGTGGACCCTGATAGATGGTTTTGATGTGTCAACATACAAACATTTACATGAAGAGTAAATTACATGGTTGATGCAATATTGATAGTTTTGAGCACCCTAGAACCCATTTCCAACACAAGATTGAGGAATTTTGGTGGAGTTGGTCTCTATTCCTATTCTTGAAAATGTCAAGAACTTTTAGGTCTTTAGTTATGATTATCATATCATCAACTTCATCACCCATGCTTACATATTTTAATCTCATATCATTGATGATGTACATATATGAATTCAAACTAGATGAAATGGTGTCATCAACTTGAAACTAATAGCATACAAATGTTTATGGTATCCATGGAAAATTTGTTTGATATGGATTATTATGGTGAGATAGATAATGTAATCCCTTCTAAGGGTATTCCACATGAGCATTGTAATCTATGAAATGTAGGTGAATCAAAACATGTACATTTAGGCACAATATGGACTATAAAGGAGAATCAAGATCTTGTGTAGGTTTTGAAATACATTAGATATATTTTTTCATGGATTTATGAGATTTTGAATATGTTCAATACCTACATCCTTACTCATATCATTCCTTTAAATCTAGGTCTAAAACCATTTTTCCAAATTCAAACACCAATAATTATTCTACTAGAAACTTTGATATTCAAATAAGTGAAATAAAATCTTTCTTCAAATATCATGTACCCTGTAAGGAACTAACCTAGGTGTAAATTTGGTACTAAGTCATAAGAATAGTGGAGAGATATAAATTTGTGTTAACATTAAGAACTTGAACAAGGCTTTAGATAAGGATAATTTCCTATTGTATTCATTATATGAAGTCCTATGGATAATGATTGGATCTCGAATGATGTCATTTCTAGATGCCTACTTAGGATATAATCAGGTGATGGTCAATTACAAAGTTAGAATCAAGGAAACATTTACAATGAAGTGAGGCACATTTACATACAACAAGATGCCATTTTTTATGATCAATGTGAATGTTAGATTATAATAGGCCATGGGTATTACATTTAAGTATATCATCAAAAAATTCATGGTTATCAACATGGATGACCTAAATTCATTTTATAAGAATTCATTCAACCATGTAAAATACATAAGGATGGTTTTGTAAAGATGTAGGGATCATGGTATCTCCTTGAAACTGAAGAAGTGTATATTTGGAGTGATCAAAGGGAATTTTATAGGTCACATCATTTCTAATCATGGTATTTCAATTAAAAATTATAGAGATGAATCAATTCTAAATATCCCATTACTTGGAAATATTAAAGAGAGAGAAATTATTTGTCAAGATAAACTTCATGAGGAAGTTCATCTCAGGTTTTGTAGAGATATTTCAAACATTGAAAAACATGCTTCATAAGGATGCCAAGATAACCTGGACCCCTAAAGTACAATTATATTTTTTTGAGATTTTGTATTCAATTGTGAACACACCAATGCCCATAAGTCTAGATTACATGAAATCATTCTACATTTACTCCTTCACCTCAGAAAATTAAAGTACCACATTCATAACATGAAATAATGTGGATGGAAATGATAGACATGTCTTGTTTATGAGCTCCCTACTTTGAAATGTTAAAATTAGATATTAAATGATTTATAAACAAAATTTTACCTTAATTAAATAATTTAATAAATTTAGACATTACATCTTGTGCAACAAATTATTTGTTATTGTGCCTAATCTAGTTGTTAAGGCAATGTTGATGAAAAATAATCTTACTGAGTGATGTGGGAAGTGGATGAACATTATAAAATAGAATAATATGTATCTACAACTAATGAACATTTTTAGATGTTAAGGAATCAACAAAATAATGGCATAAGTAAATCCACATATTTTCTTCCAACACTATGTAGTGTATAACATCACTATTGATGATTAATATAAGGACATTGTTTATTATCTAATAAACAAGGAATTCACTAATAATTTAAAATCCACTTATAAAATAAAAGTATGCCTAAAAAAATAAACTTCATGATCAAATCAAGCATATTTTTTAGATGAAATCATGAAGGCATATATCTTAGTTTCTTGGACAAAGACAAAGTAGTAGAATTGCTTAAATATTTCCTTGGGAAGTATGGAATTGAACATAGATTATGATGTTCCATAGCTCATCAAATAATTAGAGTATGATATTACTAGACATATTTGTTGAATTATGTGCATGCTCATATAATAGTTTAGCATACTTATCAATTAGTTGTTTATAGAGAGTGAACTCCAGCAATGCCATTTCAACCAATTATTTAGGTCCATCCATTTGTAAAGTGTGGACTTGACTACATGTGGGAAAACAATGTAAAATCCTTATCTAGACACAAAATTATACTCACTACAACTAACTATTGTACACAAAAAAGTCTATAACATTCAATAACTACATGACTAAAATAATCATCAACTTGCTTGAGGAATACATTATTACAAGGTTTGTTATTCCATTTGTTTTAGTATGTGAAAATGGTCTTTCCTTATCCTTACTATAGTTTATTGAGTGGGCCTATAAAAAATGGATGATCATTAGGTTTTTGTCTAATTATTATCTACAAGGTAATGGATTAGTTGAATCAACAAATAATAATTTTCTTGATGCAATTATAAGCATCTTAGGGAGGAATACTAGATACTGGCATAATGTTTTAAAAATTTTCTTATGGGAAGATAAGACTAAATTTAAATATTATTTAATAAATTTACCATATAATATGGTATATGGCCAAGATACCATCTCTCCTATAAATTTGAGGATCCATGCCTTGAAATTTATGAAGGATTACATGGAAACTAATAACAAAATAGAATCTCACCTTTTGAATTTGACGTAATTAGAAGATAAATGTGATACAACCTTGTTTCACTTTAGTAAACATCAAGGAGTGGCCAAACATTAGTTTAAAAAAATATCATAAAAAAAATCCTTCTAGATATGTTATTTAGTCCTTCTTTGGGACAAGGATCATGAAAGGAAGGGTTAACATGACAATTTTTATGCCCTATGGTTGGTTCCCTATAATTTTTTTAAAATACTAGGTGAGAATAAATTATGCCCAAAGTGTTTAATAGGTGAGGATGTCCTATTACCTATAAATTTAAAATTCATCAAGCACTACTTCTAAGATTGAATTGTGTTGGAACAATCATGTAAATAGTTTCTTTTTTGCATTCATGTTTTCCTATTTTTTTGTTCTTTTTTTCTTGTTAATTGAGGTCTACTTTCTTTATTTATTTTTATACTTTCATTTTTGGGTATATCCCAACTATTTTTACCTATGGATCCACATTGGTTTGTGAAAAATGATGAATGAAAGGTTTGTAAGCAAGTGCTTTAGGTGTATTTCTAGTGAGAGAGTGATCCTTGAGTTTTTTTTATTGCTTTGGATCTTATTTTAGGGTCAAAATTTAAGGATTATAATATTATAAGTGTTCTAGACTTGATTTTATTTAGATGAAACTAGTTGACCACTAAAAGTATCCTCTTGAAACCAAACACAAAGTCACATCTTAAATTATTTTTGGATTGGCTTCGGTGAACCTATTATGTAAAATATATAGGGTGAAAATTATATATTTATACAATTCATTTTCCATAGTGGTCTCCAAACCTAAATTGAGATAATAAAAAAATGAAAAAATAATAGAAAAGAAAAATCCATTATCTAAAAATCTCAAGCCTGGGTGATTGAGTGATCTCTATTCAGGATATGAATGCCTAACTATAAATAAATCAAGGTCTTTATTGGGATTAGATACAACTCTATCAGGGATACAAATAATTTGATAGTAGTAAATTAATTAACAATAAAATGGCTTCAATGTGGGATCATGAACTTGATGGTTGGAGTCATAGAAATTAATCCCTATAGGTATTATGAAATATGAAATGAAATAATTTTGGACACACTAGGTTAAGGAGGATACTGGATTCAGTCATTTAGTTTCTCCCATATTTTCTTTTTTTGAATTTTTTAATGTTTCATGTATTATTTATCATAAATTCTTAGTTCATTAACTTTTTCTTTGTTTTAAAATACTTACATGTAATCTCCAGTAGAGTCCTCATTTGTTTTAATTGCAAAACACAACCTATTTTCATCATAAAATCATTGGATCTCTTTTTTCTCTATATTTTAACTTGTGGTTTAATAAAATTTAATAATGTGCCTTGTTCCTATTCAAATTTGTTGATTTAATTAAACTGATCATCAGATATGAGTTCTGAATCTTAAGTTAGCTTCATTGTATTGATCAATTCTAAACATAAATTATTAATTATATGCACTTAGTTGAAAATACTTTTTGGGGAACTCACTTATTTTACTATCCAATTTTGCTTAAGTCTATGAATGGTCTTAGATCTCTCAGAATATGTTAGAGAATGTGTGTGTTGACCATTTTGAATTCAAGTCAAAATGATTCAACCTTATATAGTTGAAAAATTGATATAAGGGTATAATATAATGTCATAGGATGTGTCATGGTTAATTTGATGTCATTTAATATGTTTCTAGCCTTGGTTATGGTCACATTTAGTCTTTGTGTCATTTGATGTCATTTAGGGGTCATATATGGGACATTAATGAAATTGGTATGGTTTTATTAGGTAAAAAAGTGATATAAAATCCTCAAAATCCCTCATGTCATATTATTTGTCAATAATGTTAGTACTAACAAAAGCTTGTATGTGTTAGGTGAATATCAAGAAACCAAGTGAAAAAGAGGGAGTTTTCAAAGATTTTACAATGTATGGGAGACAGTGTCATGTGGGAGAAGATTATGTAGTGACATTTAAGCTTCCTTGACTTCATTTCCATTCCTGATCTACTTTTGAAGTGCCAAAATTAGACCAAAACCATTATATCTCTCCATCTCTCCACTATGTAAGCAAAACTAGTCAATAGGTCTTTGGATGGTAGGTCTATTAGGAGGACTTATATTAGGACTTATAAGTAAAATTATCTTGGTGGTGGATAGTAAATTTTTTTTTATTCATTTTATTTTTTGTATTTTAAGTAATGATGGCCTATACTTTATGAACCATTCCTAAGAAGTTGAGTGTCTAGTTTTACTTGCCAATCAACATACCTTACAAGGTTTGCTCTTGGTCAAGATAGTCCATAAAAATAAATTGATTAATTTTATTACAAAGAACTATTAATTCGTTATCTAATGTTCCCCATGTTTTTTTTCATGATTGGAAGTGATTTTATGTTTCAAATAGTTCAAATTATAGGAAGATGTCACTAGTGGACTAGCAATCAAATTTCACCACTTGTTGAAGGTTTCTTTCTCTAAAATTATTTCATGTGAATGTTGTATTTTTTGATTCATGTTTTCATGTCATAAAAATATCCTTATTACTAATCTCACTCTCCAAATCTAGCATCATGGATGTTATAGTCAATAACATTACACACAGCTAGCTCTCTATTTACTCCTTATAATCATGGTGTTTTAAGCTCTAAAGATGTTCATGGAAGTGTATGATGAGCATAAAATGTGGTGAATATTTTATTATAGAATAAGATAAAAAACCAAACCCTCTCAATTAATATAATAATGACTGTGACAATCAATGTAAAACATATACATAATAAATCCATTGATGTGCACTTATAGGTGCCTGTAGGAAACATATTATGTTAAGATGGGAGCATTAAAATTTGTTTCAATATATTCATGGTAAGAAACATAAATTTTAGGTGTTTTAATAAGGATTATAATTTTTTATAGGATTCTTCATCATGAATATTGTGTAATTATTATCCTTACTACCTATATAATGTCAACATATAGGTGGCCTACACAAAGGCATGAAGCTGTTATATGGAGATGTTAAAAAATGTTTTGAGACTAGACTATAAAAATATTTTTTTAGGTAATTTAGGAGTAGGAAGTCTCAATAATCCATTTTCAAGTTGAAAAACTAAATTTGTAGACAAGTTCACTAAAAACTTTAAAACTGATCCTTAGGAACTTTTGGTGATGACATATAATAGTGTTTCACAAATATAGTTGAGCCAAAATAAATCGTACCTTATATCCCTATCCTAGGGGTATAACATTTAAAAATAAATGGATGTGTGACTATATGAACATGGTGTTTAAAGGCCTCCATTTTTTATATTTATTCACTACAATTTTTAAGTGTACTCTATAGGATTTGAACTTACAAGTAACCTTCACATCCAAGGTGAAAATGTAAGAGCATCTCCCCATGGTGAGTGAATCCATGAAAGTAATAAGGGAATATAAATGATTCAAATTATATCAATAATGGTTAAATATATGGCTATGAACCTCTATTAACACCAATAGGTGTATCTTTCGCTTGAGAAGGCCACCTATACCCTATTTATAAGTACATACAACCTCATGAGTCAAACCATTTTTGTTTTACTTATAAATATGATCACCTATTGATAAAAATGGATTAAAAAATACAAAGGAATCATATAATATGTGATTTAGGTCCCAAATAGTCAAAATGCACCTATAAGATTCCTTTTTGATGTAAGAAGGGTTAACTACAATTGAATGCAGTTGATAGTGTTTTGAGGTAGGGTTGTCTTGATGATTAACCTAACATTTAGGTGATGATATTTGAAATAAATTCTTATTTTATGATTTATATCACTAAAAATATGTATATAGATATTTCCTACAAGATTTAGGATCAAATATACACCTATAGGCATAGTGAAACATAGTCGCAAATAGTCAACACCTCTGGTAAGCCAAGTACAAGGTCTTCAATGAAGGAGTTAGCAAAGAAAAAAGAGTATGGGAATGATATAAAGGTTATTTATGATGATTTACATCATATTAAACTATAAAATAAATATAATAGATAATTTAAGGGTCTAATCTCTAAGGTATACCACAGACAAAGTCACACATATTTATCCACTTAAGACAAGTCAAGTGGAGGGTACGAAATAGAGAATTTGGCAAAGATGTGAAGTGTGATATGAATGAGAATACTTAATAATTTATATAAAACATCTCATAATACCATTTTATATAAAATATATATAATATAAACGTTTCATACCATAACCTACAGCCTATATGTAAAATCCTATACAATCAAGGTTTATAAAGTCTATCTTAAGTTTTTAAGGACTTGAGGGAGATATTGAGGTGATATGGCCATGGAAATTGGTAAAAAGGGTAATTAAAACTTTAAGATATCCTTCATATATTAAATTTTAATGATACAATAGTGGAAGTGACCTCTATTTTATCTCACATAGAGGGCACTCCCTAAGGGTGAAAACCTACAAGTTTTAGAGAAAGAGGATGACAAGGTAAGTTAGGGGTTGGTGAAACTTTACAAAAGGATGTTAAAATTTATGACACACATTGAAAAACATGAAAAACAATTCATAGGTCACTAAAATTTGTTAAGGTTGTCCAAACCCACATGGGAGCAAATAGACCTATTAGGTCTCAACTAGGTCTAAATCCCAAGAAGGGGTCAATTTAACTTCTAGCCCTAGATAAACCTTCCAAAGAAATAAGAAAACTTGTATGTGGATTTATAATGATTACTTAAACTATTGTAATTAAAATATGACCATAGGTAAACCATTTATTATCTTTAAACCTTCATAAGGTATGAATAATGGAGAAGAAAGATCGAGAGTGTAATTTTGAGATCTAACAACTACTTGGACACTTTTCATGGGAGTGTACAGAGTTGGGCAATATTGAAGAAGGTATTGAAAAATGATTTTTTGTAATTTATTTAGAGTTCCAAATTCATCACTATATGAAAAAAACTTAGAGGGAAAATTCTAAACCCTCTAAAACACTTGTTAGTGACCCAATTGGGAAGATGAAGTAGGATATGCATCTAGATGGCATGCAATGGCTTGAGAAATGATTGGAGGTTTATCATTCCTACCCTCAAAAGAGTTTGAATAAAATATGGGATTTTACATAGAGATAAAACCTTCTAGAAATCAAAGCAATAACATTCAGAACAATCAACATAGAATTTAGAGGTCAAACTGATCAAATCAAATCAAAAAATAAGAATAGTCTCAAATCAATAGTCAGTTTTCACACTAGATATTAGCACCATAAATGGATAGTAGCACTAGAAATGGATATTAGAACCAAAAAATAGGGGGTGTACATTGTTTGGTTCTCTTTTATAGGTAGAAAAACACTGAGAGTTTCTAGAAATAGATAAAAAATTTAGTTCAAGGATAATTTTTATACTTCCAAATCTCTCAAATTTAGTAGTTTTAGCATAATTTTCTCAAATATAGAGGGTTATCATGTGAAAAATGATGGTTCTCACTTTTAGTTTAGATTGGGTAGTTGGAATAACTTACATATTAGAATCCATGTTCTAGACATTAGCTATTGGAGGTAATGTGTGCATCACATTGATCTCCTTTTCATTCCAATTTTAGTTTATTACAAGCATTCTCAGTAGTTGCATGCCTTACTCCATCTGCAGGTTGTTACCATCACATTCAAGTTAAACTTTCATACATTTTTAGCTTTTTTACTACTCTAGTTCCCAAGTTGGCTTTCATATAAGCATTTTGCATTAGTTTTAGAGTGGATTTCATACAAGCATAATCTCCATATTTTAAAATGGCCAAGAGTGGCTTAGTTTCCAACACACATTTGACTATCCATGACATAGTGTCACATTTATAACACATTCATGGGCTCCATAAGCCATATCATATGACACCTATCTTATATTGATATCATTTCATAGCTTCAATTCATAGGGCAATGATGGAGCCAAAGGGCCAACCTTTGTATTCTTGAGCCACCTATTCAGATAGATTGGACATATAATCCAGACATTGATTAGCACATGTATAATTCATCAACTTCACTTAGTTAGTGATGATGGATCTAAAGGGATAGCCTTTTCATTCTTGAGCTATATTTTGAATAATTGATCACTCAGCTTTGTTTGTGATATTACTCTTGATTCAACACATACTCAGCATAATCAAGCATCACAACATGTTTTGTATTGGTTCACATACTTGATGAGGTATATTTATTCCTTTCTCTTCCTTTACTAAAATTTTATACATTATTATTTTAGATATAGAATACCTAGTAAGAATTGATATACTTCATGTTTTTATTTTTAAATTCATACATCATAACATGCTCTCTCTATGCACATCCAATATCACATAGCTTCATGTATGATTTCTATTTTTCCTTTATCCTAGTATTTTACTTTGTTGCATAAATAGAATAAAGGCGGGGAGGGAGAAATTTAATCATATAAAATGAAAAATTGGATGACTTAGGCATGGATAATAGCACCCAACCTATAGATCTTTTTTCTTTCTCACTCAACCCTTCTTGGCTAGACTTTCACTAATTCCCAGTCACCCATAGCTTCCTAGACTTAGATTTTTAAGACTTAGGTATCCCTCTCAGACCTAGATCCATCCCCCTAAGTCTCATCCCCCTAGGATAATAGTGATTAATATAGATAGGAGAGTTGAAATTTAGGGGTGTCCTATTTCTGATGTCGTTGTCCAAGTTAACTTTAGCCTCAAATGATCATATTTTATTGAATCCTTATCTTTTTCCCTATTAGCCTAATGTAAGCTCATGTAACACATGATAATTATTTTCCCTATAAAATTCCATTCAATATCCATTTATAGGGGTTGGCACTCATTCACAGGAAATAATTAATAATACAAACAAGTACACTAAAGTACTCTTCCTTATTCTCTGCATACAACCTTCCAAGACCAATTCAAGCACTCATACTAGTCCATAGTCATCTAAAGTACATTCTAGTTTAATATTATAGTTGCATACATCACATAATTACATGAAACACTTAAAATGGGATAAATAAATTATCTTGATCCAGCACATCCTTTACGCACTAACCCCTTCTTTCTTTCCCAAGTTTTCTACTCAATTTCAATTAATAATATCTCCTAAGGATTTTTAATATTTAATCAAAAAATAGAAAGCTCCACACAAACCTAGGCTTTAATATTTCATTGCCAAGGTGTCACAGGCCTACCAAGTAGAACCCAAAAAAACTAGACCACTAGGACAATAGTGTCAGAAGTGTAAAATAGTGCCAAAAGTTGACAATAATGATAGAAAGTGGATTAAAACACAAATTATTAGGGTTTATTGAGTTTTTAACTCTATTCTAATCTAGAAATAGAGTTTTAGGTCTTATTTATGACAATCTACCATCCATACACAATAATTTCCAGACCCTACCTCATCTATTTCAGTCTATAGTAAGCTAAGATTAATTTCTTTACACTTCTTACTATTTTAAAAAAAAGGTAAAATACATATATGTTTAAAAAAATTATCAAGCTAATTAAAACACATTAATTACTAATTTACATTCACTTAGACCTTTATTTGCTTAGGAATTAAACACTTAATTCCCAAAAAGAATAAAACACCTTGTAGCCCTACCTAGAACTTACATAGCCCAAAAATTTACATAGACACAACTTCAAGACCTAAAAATTCATATTTAGAATATCCTCATATTTCCCCTCAAGCACACCAATTTTCATCACCTAGATCAACTTCTAAAACATACTTCCTTCACAAACCAACTAGCCAATTAGGCCTTCATTTTGACAAAAAACATGAATAATTTGGGTTAAAAAACCTTAAATTATATATTAATTGATATTTTATAACCCATTTATCCCATTCAACATATTAACAAGCCTCATACCTTAATTCATAAGGGAAACCATATTTCTAGTAGAGCCCAAAACCCTAGAATCTTAAAATAAACAAAGTCGACAAACCTCCTTCTAGTTAATGCACACCTATAAAACATATTTCACACATAGAAAAACCCATCATACACTTATTGAAAAATATTTTATCCTTCACACCTTTGGGATAATATACTTCCTATAACCCATTTTTATGCCCACTTTCCCTTAAGCCAAAAATTGAGAAAATCAAGAGCACACAAAAAAATTCAATTGGAAAAAACATAACTTTAGACCACAAAATCACCTAGATAAAATCACAAATAATTTTATATACCTTTATTTGCATCAAAATCTTCTTGAAATTTTCATCAATCTCATTAAGCCAACTAAAACCACCCACTCTAATTCTGTATTATAGATCCTTCACAAACAAATTGAAAAAACTCATGAAGTTTTTCTCCCCCTTAACTAATGAAATTGTAAGATCAACACAAGTATCTATATATATTTTAATTAAGATATCGAGCACACAAAATTTATTTTCCACAAGAAAAAAATGTTTCCTAAGAAGCATATGTAGAGACATCCTCTATACCACAGTGCTCTACCATGGTGTAAAACTAGGAGTTGCCTACAACTCTCCATATTCCTTCTCCTCTTTGGTCATATGATACTTATATTTATTATTATTCTTATTAGACTTAAGATAATAAACATGCTCAATCACTAAAACATTCTCCTTTTTTCTATAATTGGATTGATAATACATGGAGACAACAAAGATTCATAGCATACCTTTTCATTTGTAGAACTTTCCTTCCAACTTGGAACCTCATCATTAGGAACAAAAAATTCATGTTATTTGCATGAATTATACTCAATAATAGTAGGATATTCACTTGGATACATAAATACCTTAGTATTAGCTTTATCCAACACCTTGGTCTTCTCTTTGAGATTGATCTATTCATTCTCAACATGAGTATACAATGAGAGCCCTTGGCACTCTTTAATTTTTTAGTCATTCTCCACCATACCCAATAAATTATTTGTACATGTAGTCTCATCATGACTCATACTTATCACCTTTGGCTTCCATGTGTTGAATTTACATCTTCATTTTAGTCTAAGATCTTGATTGAAATCATTTTGACTTGATGGCCTTTATTTGAAAAATCTAGCAATATGACCTCTCTATTCACAATTGTATCACACCATACTCTTTGATGGAAACATAGTTTATCTTATCATGTTTGGACATAAACTTGATATATGTCATTTGTCATGACTAAGAAAATAGCCTCCCGGTTTTTAAAAGGACTCACCTTGTCTAATCTTATGTGGATAATGGTTTACAAAGTGTCTCACATCAACATAGTTAAATCACTTAATTTTCCTCACTCCTTTTGACTAATTACCCCCAACATAGTCCCATGAAAAATAACTTATAACAAGTCTCTTAAATTCTTTAGCCTTATGACCAAATTTATAACATGTGTAATAGTAACCATTGAATCTTGCATACATCATGGCATTTGGTTGTCTGATCTAAATTGTCTTCATTCTACTAGCACCTTCAGTCCTTATCTAATGATTTGTCTTCAAAATAAAATTATCCTTGTTCACATTAGTCTTCATCTTATCTTGAGTAACATTCTTTTGTTTTTCTTCATATCCAAGATCAGTTTTATCATTGACATGGTTTTGACCACTTGGAATGTTGTCTAAATCACATGATATTTTTTCAAATCTAACAAATGACTTCACCTTACTAGATATATTCTTAACTCAGATTTCAAAGACTCATTTTTAAAAACATACCTTGAACATTCTTCTTCTTTATCTTTTAGGATTGTAGATAGAATTTCTAATTGATAACTGATATGATTGATTGTACTTCATGCTCTTTGGTCTCTTAATTCAATCTTGCCTCATATACACTAAATTTATCCTTATAGTCCTTAACTTTAGAGTTAGTCTTCTTATTGATCTTCTTATCAATCTTCATTTCTTTAAGAGTATTCATCAATATAGTCTCACAGTCTACCTTATCTTCATCATCATCTGAATCACTACAAGTAGACTCCTTATGATGTGAACAACTTCCTTCCTTATCCATGAACAAGGATTCATATTCAGTAGGACCATCATCTTCATGATCAGATTTTGAGTTACTATATTCACTCTCATCTGATGAGCTATAATATTATGTGTTGTAGAGATCTTTTTATTCTTTAAGGACTTCTTTTTGTTATACTTTTGAATCCTTTCTTCCTATATGTCTTCTTGTTTTCATTTTGACCTTCATCATTCTATTCATCATCAATATTTTCATGCTTATGAGGTAACATATGAGAAAAATGTCCTATCTCTCCATAATTAAAACATTTGAAGGGTATTTTACCCTTATACTTCCTTGAGCCTGTGTTTAATTTCCTAGTAATAAAAGCAATTAGTTCATCATCATCAATATCAGATATGCCATCCTCTTTGGATTTATTACCTTGGAAATTCTTCTTAGGATAGATCTCTATCTTGAATTTTTATTCCTTCTTTGGTGGTATATAATAATTTATTCTCATCTCATAGGTAGTAAGGGTGCCATGCAACTAATCCACCTTTAAATGAGTAAGATCATGACTTTCTTCTATAGTAGATACCTTTGGATCAAAATTGAGAGATAGAGACCTTAATACCTTTTGGACTATAGTAGCCTCTTCAATATTCTCTCTAATATCTTTTATGATGTTCATAGTCTCATCATCTATCTACAAAAAGGATGACATAAAATCTTCTTCCTTCATCTTGAGACTTTCAAATTTCCTTCTATAAGTCTACAAATTTACAATCTTGACCTTTTAATCTCTTTAAAAAATGATCTAAATTTTGTCCCATATATCTTTAGAATAATTACAATGATTACCTTATTGTATTCAGTCTTTGAAAGACCATAAGTGATAGCATTGATTGCCTTAGAATTTATCTCAAACAACATTTTATCTACAACACTAGATGGAGGAGTAATAAGAGCAACATAACCATCTGTAATATATTTCCATACATCAAACCCTTGGGACATAATGTATGTGCTCATCCTTACACTCCAAAAAACATAATTGGATCCATCAAACATTGGTGCTTTCTTAGTAGAGAAACCTCCTTGATGACTATCCATAGTGTACCTTTGATCAACCTGAAGTTGCTAAGCCTTTAATAAAGGACATGCTCTGATATAAATTATTAAAGTTAAAATCACTAGGGGTAAATTGGTGAGTATAGATACTTCAAATTAAGTTCCAATCCTTTCAAACTCTTAATTAGTCAATACATACATTCATGAGGCATACACATCATTCATAAAAATGAACAAGAAATGAAATGCAAGATCAAGCATGTAACACATGACATACATGGAAAACCCTCTTGGGGAATAAAACCCACTATAACTTGCAATTGGAATACTATCATGTAATAAAAACAACTAATTTAGACCATCTACAACTGATCTAGTAACTACCATCCTTATTTAATGAGAGTACAATCCCACAAGGTGTTGCCACAACTGTCTATTAGAGCAACAACAACAACCAAAATTTTAGCAAGTTTCACCTTGAAAGGAGGTTAAAATCACCTTATATGTTGAGCTTCCACATAACACCTATGAATAAATCCACATCTAAAATGATATTTACAACACCTAATAATGAACCTATGCTTATCACTCTTCACCTTCACTCACACTCAATCTGTAAGAGCATTATTATACCAACAAAATTATGACCTAAAGGTAATACAAATATTCATATATCTAATCTAATATTCAACTCATCTATAGTTAACTCTACCCCTTCTTCTCTCCATAATTAAAAAACTCTCAAATAGTCTTTTTAGTATACTCACTCACTCTGCCTATTCTAGGCTCATTAGGTCCAATGACCTATATGTCCTCATGTACCAACTTAATAAAACAATCATGTCAAATCCAATTCACTCTATAGTAGTCCTTTTTAACCTATACCTTCTACTTCAAATGTTCTCTTATTCACGTGTATCTACATCCATACTTATCCACATCTTGCGAGTCTAAAAACCAACACATTTGATTTCACTAATTATATATAAATCATGATCATCAACATCTTGGTTAGCTATTAGGAATGTTTTAACCCTTAATAAATATATCACATAAAGACATGGCTCAAAATATCTTCATAGGTTGGCGATAGCACCTATGGGTCATCTTTAAGGAACTACACCTTTTAATTAGGCCCTTGTAGCCCTTATAAGTCTCATGTGAACCCATTCACTCCTTTATCACTTCATAAAACAAAAAAATAAAATATAACCACTATAAAAAGCATGGATCCACTATATATGATCTATATTTTCCCCTTAAGTTCCAACAACCAACATAGAACCCTCATGTTTAAGCACAATTCATTCTAACAATATTTTTTACACATAGTCATTATGAATAAATACACAATCAAATTCTAAATAATTATTCATATTTCATACAATTGGTAAAAACTTTAAAATTCATAAATAACATGATACTAAATCCTAAAACACTTGATAAAATCTAATTCGCCATGAAACATCAAAACAACATTTACATAAACTCAATTACTCTTCTTAGGTCACTTGGAGAACTATCTCAAACACATAATAAAACTAGAACCTTAATATATTTAATTATATAGACTTAAAAATATTAAATTTATGTTCATTAGAGGCACCATGGATTCCTTTTCATCTTTTATTTTTATAGCATGAGAAAATTCTATCTAGATCAAAATATATGGCCCAAAGACCAAACACTATTTGTCCCTTGTTAGATTTGAATATTTAAATGACAATGATCATAGTTGAATTTTGACCACTTTTATTGCATCTTGTGTCCTCATTGATTAGATCAATTATATATCATTGATCAAATCAATTATATACCAGATCTTGTCTAAACATTAATGCATATGAACCAATACTCAAACATTAAACCTTAGTCACTTTGACCTCATCTTGTGCAATCTAGAAACTTTGACTCAACATCTTCTATTGATATCCTTTACGTATCTTGGTCTTTAACAATGCTAAATAAATGTCACTTTGACCTCTTGAAATTAATACATACTATTGATCTATATTTGTATGATCACCTACTCACCATTGATCCTTGGAATAAAATTGGTCTTTATCTATGCTTAGTGTTAAACATCATGCACTTATCCTCATGTCACTACTTCTTGAATTCTTAGATCAATGTGCACCATTGATGTTTCCTAAAATTTAACTTTTGAAAATTTTACCAAGTATGGGAACCTTACTTATATTCTTAGAAGGTTAAATTTTCATAGTCATATCTTTTATTGCACTTGGATACATGATCTACAACTTGGACCATATGATCTCCTTACATAGGAGAATCCAGCCATGTGACAAAATACTCTTAGAACACTCACATGAGTGCAATATACCACCATTAAAATTCCTTATCAAAATATTCTATCATAGATCCAATTATTCTTATAACTTTGTTGGAAGGCCAACTTTTCTCATGTATATATTTTGACATGCTTTATCACATGATCAAAAATTTAGAATAGAAAAACTAGGATTAAAAATGAACAAACCCATATGATCACAATCTCATGAAATTACCACATGTGTGAGATATTACATCAAGAACCTACTAAATTAGTTTTATTTGAACATAGAAAACACTATCAAAATGCTTGGGAGTCCAACTTTGTATATGAATATATTTTGTTGCGCTACATCACATGACCTAGAATTTGGAACATAAGAACTAGGCACAAAATTGAAAAAATCCATATTATCACCTTCTCCTAAAACATACACACATGAGAGATATGACACAATAAAAATTACTACTCAACTCTTTCTCCCCTTATTTAAATTTGGCTGAATATGGGAAAACACTATAAAAATGCTTGGGAGCCCAACTTTGCACTTAGATATCTCTAATTTTGCTTAGTTTCATGACTTAATATTTATATCATAATAAGTAGGGATTAATTTGATAAAAAATATATTACCAACTTCCCCTAACTAATCCACATGTGAAAATGATGATGTCAGCATGCTGCTTACTCAGATTTTCTACCACTGGACCCAAAGTGTCTAGATGAAAACTATGGATAGTCATATGAATTACACTTATGCACACAAGCACTAAAAGAATATAAAACATCTTAGGGACCTATTTCACATCCTAAATTCACCATACTTATCCTTTAACATCTCTAACTATGCCAAAGCTAAATATCAATCAATCATACTTCAAGCATACTAGCACAAGTGCATTGCACACTTTATCATTGTCACTTAGACTATAAAAAAAATCATCCACTCACTAAGACACCTCCATGACATCACCATGAAATCATTGAAAATAATCCAAAATATTACACCTCTTCTTTTCCACCATTCTACTTAAGGATCATAACTAAGGGTTTTAATACTTTCCTTGGAGATACATATCTTGTCTTGTGGATAAGTCTTTTGGATCCATAGATAAGTTATGTAGCCTAGAGTTGACTTGTATTTTTTATCCTTACATATCACAATAACCTCTTACAAATCACCTTGTCCAAGGGAGATATTGAAGCTCAGTGGGTTCATCTAAAAAGGTAAGTATTATGCCAAACTTTGTTCCTCCTTTATAAGATTAGATATATTTGCATTCGTACTTCTCTCTAATGAATTAGGATTTTGTATACATTGATGTGAGTATATATCTCTTATGAATGTTTAATTTTTATATTTATTACCCCAAATTTATGCCACAAGATTTGGTGACCACTATCTTAGATTTTACTTTAATTGTAATTATACTCTTTGTGAATATGAAAACATAGGACCTAACTAGGGCTATTACATAGTTTTTCTTAATTGGAGGCTTTAGAATCCTCCCTAGTGATTTGATTGTTGTAAAATATCCCTTGGATAGGTCTAGTATAACCATCTTGGTCATGGCATTAAATATATAATATATCAATAACGATAATTATAAATAGTATTTATCTTCTCTAATCTAGGATTAATTTATAGATCAATTTCATTTCCATTTACTTATAGATACCAAAATGACATATATTGCACCTATACATGTTCGTTGATAACATAAATTGGGTATTACACTAGGTTCACCACAAGGAGGAATTTGTGAAAATATATTATATGCCATCATCAGATGATCTTTGCTCTTAAAAAATAATAAAAAATCATAAACATTCAAAAATCTAAAATTTTTTTTAGCACCTACATGTTCTATTAGCTCCTTGGCACCTATGTGTTAATTCCATGTTGATGGAAGGAATATTCATTTAGTCCTACATATACACTTAGGTGTCACACTTATACTTGAGTATGATACAAGCATGTAAAAATTCATGACCTATTCTTATTTTAGATGTTGAGCCTTCCCTCTAATCATGTCACATAGATAATTAGGGCATCTGCTTCTTTGATATTGATACACATAGGTTATATGATTCAATTATGACTATATATTATCATGTTTGAGCCTATAATGTACTTATCCATGACTTTATCCATGATTATATCTTACAAAGGGTACTTTAAATTTTATACACTTGACATTTTTTCATAACACATTTCATCCATGGAATACTATGACATGTTTATGTTGGTTGCTTATGATTTACTTTATGCACTTACTTGAGTGTCTTTCTTTGTTATTCTATTCCTTGTTCGAGCATTTGAATATTTTCCTTTAATTATGAATCTTGTGCCTATGTATGATTTTATTGACATTTTCATGACATTATTTATTGTATGGACATTTCAATATTTTGTCCTTGCCTTTATGTACATTTGAATAAATTGCATCCCTTTGATTATGAAATTTTTTTACATGCACCTTGTTTGAATTCTCCTTGGACCAATTCTTTGTTAGGGTGTGAGCTAAAAGCTTCAACTATTGCAGAAACAAAGAAACAGGAGGTTGCTGAAGATCCAGAAGTATCGGTGTCAACATCATGATCGATGTCGGTCATTACTAGTGCAGAAGGCAACCGGCATCGACAGGGAATCGATTGACGTCGGCAGCACCAGACAAGTAGGGACCGATGTTGGTCACCTATGTGTTCCAAAACTGTTGTTGACGAATAGTCAGTTAAGTAAGCGAGTGTTTTCATGTTAAATGACTAATTATAGTCACGAGCTGCGTGTCTAATTATTGTAATTAGAGTTCTATTTTTATATGCATGGGATTATATTTAAATACCCATGAGGCATGTATTATAAATCAAGCAAGCAAGTAAAGCATTGAAGCAAGGTGAAGGAGATCTACAGGTGTAAGGTCAAGGAGATCAGCTGAAGTATTCAAGGAGGGGATAACAAATCAGGTTGTTGAGTTTGTTGTGTTGAGCAAGAGAGTGAGGGAAGAAGGTCTTGAGGTATGGAAAGCCTTTGAGGTGGAGGAAGAAGTGGCATCTTCCTTATTGTATTTTCTTCTAGTAGCATTTAATACAAGAGTGTGTATTGTCTCTTAAATTCTTTGTTGTCTCAAGTTTTGAGTTACTTAATCATTCTGGTATAATTATGTGTTTAATTGCTTATAAAAAAGTAATCAATTGTTATCAGAGCAACGGTTTACAGGGAGCAGGTTATTGTTTTTTATTACAGGTCATTCATAAGGTTTTCTAATTGAGTGGGAGTTCAGCAATGGTAGAAGAAAGTAAGCTATGAATGGAGAAGTTTAATGGCAAGAATTATCAACATTGGAGGATGCAAATAGAGGATTATCTGTATCAGAAGGATTTGTACTTACCATTGGGTGGGGTTGCATGCAAGCCCACAGATATGAAGGATGAAGAATGGAGTGTTCTTGATCAAAAGGCTCTTTGTTCCATAAGGTTGAGCCTTGCATTGTCTATGATTTCCAGCTTATCACAGTGCAAGACAACAGAAGAGTTGATAAAAATCCTTGGCAAATTTATACGAAAAGCCCTCGGCTTCAAATAAGGTATTTCTTATGAAGCAGTTATTTACTTTGAAAATGCAGGAAGGTGGATTGGTACATACTCATCTTAGTGATTTCCATGGTTTGGTAAACTAGTTAGCTTCAGACAATATTGTTTTTGATGATGAAGTAAAGGCTCTTTTAATTTTATGCTCCTTACCTAAAAGTTGGGATAGTTTGGTTATGGCAGTAAGTAATTTTGCATCTGCTTCTAAAATATTAAAAGTTGATGATGTTGTGAGTGTGATCTTGAATGAAGAAATACGCAGGAGAAGCACAGGTGAATCATTAGGGAATGCTCTAAGTGTAGAAAGTAGGGGAAGGCAAAGAGAGAAGGTAGAGCAAGGGAAATCAAGGTCGAAGGTGGGAGGCAGATTTGAATCCAGAGGTGTTACCTGCTAGTTTTGTGGAAAGAGAGGACACATAAAGAAAGAGTGTTGGTTAAGGGATAAAGAGAATCAACATGAAGGTAATGAAGAAGCAAAGGATGCAAATATTATGGTACAGGATGCTCTCATACTTTCTTTGGATAGTTAGGTAGGATCTTGGATTTTAGATTTTGGTTCTTCTTTTCATGCATCCCCAAACAAAGATTTGTTCCATGAGTATGAATAGGGAGACTTTGGAGTACTTTATTTAGGGGATGGTACGCCTTGTCAAATAGTTGGCAAAGGGAAAGTGTAACTGAGATTGTAGATGGACAACACATGGGTGTTGAAGGAGGTCATGCATGTCCCAGTTTTGAAGTAGAGTTTGGTTTCTGTTGGAAGGTTGGGTGATGAGGGATGCACAATAACCCTCACAACAGATTCTTGGAAGGTTACCAAGGGAACACTTGTTTTAGCTAGAGGTAAGAAAGTAGGTACTCTTTATCTATTTACTTGTATTATTGATTCTACTTCTGGTTTATCTACTTCAGCTGTAGATTCGAAGATGTGGCTTAATAGGATTGGTCACATGAATAAGAAGGGAATGGACGTTCTTGATTCAAAAGGTATGTGTTCAGATTTAGAAAGCATAGATTGAGTTCATTGCAGGAAAAGGAAATTTGATGCTTTTGATAGGAACAAAGAAGCCTTGGTGTTTATGGAGGAGATGATGGATAGAGATCAGTCACAGGGGCTGAATAATTCTGAGTAGGGCAGCATGGACAGAGGTTTGACCCAAGATGAGCTCACGGATGAAAATTTCATTACTTACAGGAACACACAAACACTGATGTCAGTCACTTGGGACCGACGTCGGCCAGACAAAAATTGACATCGGTCATGTGCAGAACAACAGGGTCGGTAGAGTCGGCAGGAAAAAATTGATGTCGGTTAGGTAGGAACCGACGTCAGCAGGGGGGACACTGGCATCGGCCAGGGAAATGATGTTGGTAGTCAAGGTCAGTGCAGGGAATTGACATTGATCGGGAGTAGACTAGGAGAAGGCTGAGATCGGTCACTAGAGTGGTTGTTGGGTGGACAACAAGCTGTCAAGGAGTCTCAAACACCCATATGGAGGTTAAAAAGGGTAAGTGAACCTCATATTCATTGTTCACCTTCTTTATATTGGTTACTGATGGTCTAGAACTAAGAAGATGGAAGAAGCAATGCAGGTAGAATCTAGAAATAGTGGGAGCTTGGCATGGATGAGGAGTGTGAGTCCTTGGAGAAGAACCAAATAGGTATTTGTTGGTGGAGTTGTCAGCTGGAAGAAAGCACTAGATAAGGGACGGATTCCCAAGTTAGAGAAGAGAGTGGATGGACACGTGAGATAGAAGGCTATGGCATATGGTCTTGCTTAGGTTGTAGAACAATGGAGGTTTGACCATTGTATTTATCTTTACCAGGTTGGATAATATTAGCTACATTATCTTGTTATTGTATTGTATTACTTGTTGCAGAGTTTCATATATAGGGAGTTTTCTGAGCTAAGGGTAGAGTTGGTTTAGAAGTGTGTCATGAAGAATTTGGGAGCAACAAAATTCTTTTGGCATAAGTGATAGGTATTACATCATAGGTTTGTGGTGGTTAGTCTCCAAGAGTGACATTGAAGAGGGATACAGAGCCAAAGGAACAAAGTAGATGGTGTACAGGTACAGGTATAGTTGCAACTATTTATCTCCAAGTGGGAGATTGTTAGGGTGTGGAGCTAAAAGCTTCAACTATTGCAGACATGAAGAAACAAGAGGTTGCTAAAGATCTAGAAGTACTGGCATCAGTAGCATGACTGACGTTGGTCATTACCAGTGCAGAAGGCAATCAGTGTCAGCAGAGAGTTGGCTGACATCGGCAGCACCAGATAAGTAGGGACTGACGTCGGTCACCTATGTGTTCCAAAACTGCTTTTGACAAATAGTCAGTTAAGTGAAGCGAGTGTTTGCATGTTAAATGACTAATTATAGTCATGAGTTGTGTGTCTAATTATTGTAATTAGAGTTCTATTTTTGTATGCATGGGATTCTATTTAAAGACCCATGAGGCATGTATTGTAAATCAAGCAAGCAAGTAAAGCATTGAAGCAAGGTCAAGGAGATCTACATGTGTAAGGTCAAGGAGATCAGTTGAAGTATTCAAGGAGGGGATAACAACTCAGGTTGTTGAGTTTGTTTTGTTGAGCAAGAGAGAGAGGGAAGAGGGTCTTGAGGTGTGGCAAGCCTTTGAGGTGGAGGAAGAAGTGGCATCTTCCTTATTTTATTTTCTTTTAGTAGTATTTAATACAAGAGTGTGTATTGTCTCTCAAATTCTTTGTTGTCTCAAGTTTCTAGTTACTTAATCATTCTGGTATAATTTCATGTTTAATTGCTTATAAGAAAGTAATCAATTGTGCTTCCGTTGGATAAGGGGTTCCTAACATTTTTTTTGGCTTAATTTTGAGGGATTTCATGTGTGTGATTTTTTTTTAATTTTTGAACTTATACTATTACTATATAATTTTTACATGATCTTTTTTGTTCATCTTAGGCCTACATGTGATCACATTCACTAAATGTGTTTTAATGATATATCTACCTAGACATGTTCCTTCTATATGTTATATAGTTAAATTCACATATTATATACTTATATTATCCTCTTGAGGTGAGGTAACTATATGTAACTATATTTCCCACACCTCAAAGGGTGGGGGGAATATGAGTGGGGGAATGTCATAGAGGCAAGTTCTCTACACTTGGCACAATTTTCAAATTTAATAGGGGCATTGTTTGAAAACACCTTCTCCACATTAATTCAGTATATGGTACTTATATCAATTTTTAGATTTAGTGAGGAAATTTCATATGGGAAAATATTCCATACATTTAAATTTCTCATATTCATTAGGGGCATGCTTTATGATCATATTATTCACACACAAGATAACACATAGGGGAGAACTAGATGAGTCTGAGGCCCTATTACATAGTATTATATTTGTAGGTAGTTCCCTTTGATAGTGGTGTCTTTGGGGTCATCCTGACACCATGTTCCCACTAACCCATTTTTCCCCAAGGTCACTATGAATATGGAGAACTAAGGTTATATCTTTTCTTAAGGAACAAAAGTCTATGACCTAAATCTAAATACTCTAGATTAAAGGTAAACCAAAACCTAGAAGCATCTAGGTGGTTTCATCATTTATTGATATATATTTGTTATAGGACACTAGTATCAAACTTAGACATTAATGTCAACACAATTGTCTTTAGGTGATGTTTCTATCTAAAGCTCCAAAAATGTTAGCTTCATAATCTAATGATTATGCTAAAATCTCCTTCCAACCTACTTTATACCTATTCTATATTTATAACTACACTAACATCAGAACAAGTTAAGTACATCACTTATTTTTAATATATATATATATATATAAATATAACATAGTTTTACTTTCCATATTTGGATTATATAAACATTAAATTTTTAGTGTATGTTTATATATTATTTTATCATGTAATTGGCCTACTATAGATCTAATTATTACCCTTGTTACATTTCATTTCTATGTACACATTCAATCAAATCAAGGGTTAATTATAATATCATTAGATATACATTTTAGGGCTAAAAAAACATATATATTTAAATGAATCATAAGTTTCATAATGCAACTCTACTTTGAGAGGATAAATGAGACCTCTATAAAATATGTATTTTGCTTCCAAATATATTAGTTGATATATCCATTGTTGCATAGAAATATTGGGTCATAGAATGCAGTAAAAAATTGGCTATGGTTTTCCTTGATGAAGATAAGGTAAGAATTCAAATGTAACTCTTGGTACCTTATTTTAAGTGTGTAACTTTAAAAATGTCTCTTATAACTAAATATATGAGTGTAAAAACACACTAGAAAAAAAGAGGAACCAATCAAAAGCTTTTATAGTTAAATGTTTTGGAAACAATTTTAATATACTTTGACTACAATTATATCTATCTATATAAGCCTTTAAATCTCTAAGATGTAGATAAGTATAACTACTACCATCAAACATACAAAATTTATTCATGCACTTTTTGAGTTTATAGGAAATTTTGAATATTGTGCATAGTTAGGTTTTCATAAATGGCATTATAATCATCCCAAGCCTAATTTTATTTGAGTTTCATGGTTAGGTGATGAATTTTGTGTTTCAAGGAACTAACAACATAAATTAAGGAGATTAATACTTGGGAAGGCATGTTGATATCTTAGGAGGTTAATTCAATGGTTGGGTCTTATTACTATAAGTTTGCATAGGTACACTATTATAGATAGATGAAGGAGACTAGGAAAAAAAATTATATACTAGGCACAGGTTGAGGAAAGTCATCATACTCACGTGTAATGTCCACTTTCATAGATTCACATTAAAAATATGATTCACTATAAATTTTTATACTATAATCACATTTTATTTAAAAACAAACTTCTTTTGAATAAATATTTTGATAATATATTTTAATATAAGATGAAAGAATCATCATGTGTTTTTAACATTTCTTATTTACATATAAATATAAGGGATTTAACTATAATTTTCCATTTATATGGAGAAATAATAAATTTTACTTTCTTCACATTTTTTAATTTCTAAGGAGAGTAGGAATTTCACATTCTTCACATTCTTTTACCATTTCTAGAGAGAGAAGGAATTCCAAATTTTACACATGTATTTATTATTTATACAGAGGAAAGGAATGTTTAAAAAAATTACATTATTTTTCCATTTCATGTTAGATAATTAATTTCATATTTTTTACATTCATCTACCACTTGTAGAGAGAGGAGGAATTTAACATTCTACATAAGTATTTTACATTGCTATAAAGAGTGAAGGAATTTCACATTATTCACAATATTTTGTCATTTCTAAACAAGGATTATGCATTTTCATGTTATAATTATTAATGAGATGAAATGATGTTGAAAATTTTAAATATAAATAAGCTCTATTAGGAAGGGAACCATCACTTCTTAGCTCAAAAGGTATGTTAGAAGCATCTATATGTTCATTAATATATTTCTTATGTTGTTATATTATATGATTTAAAGAAAAAGGCATAGAGGGAGTAGGATACTAAGGTTCTTATATTTATTCATTAGTGGATTCATTTCATTCATCACTAAATTCTTCACTATCATACCAAATCTCTCATTTTTGTCATCATTAGAATTGTAGTCATCATTACAATCAATATTATGATAGGCATATTCTAAATATAAATAATTAACATCATCAATCATAATTTTTTTATTTTTCAATTAATGATTATACTCATAAGGTATGGATTTATTATCAAATAATAATTCTAGAGGATGATGGTCATTAGGGGTTTTTAATAGAGTTTTGATTTTTGATGTATTAG
The DNA here is from genome assembly GCA_037957365.1 of Torreya grandis. NCBI lineage: Eukaryota > Viridiplantae > Streptophyta > Pinopsida > Cupressales > Taxaceae > Torreya > Torreya grandis. The sequence continues at coordinate 712,699 of JARHVA010006430.1, forward strand.
GAATTAAAAAATATACTCCAAAATAAACAAGGTAGAATCCAAGTAAGTAACAAAGCATGGAGGAAATAAATAACCAACCATTAAAACAAAACCATGATTAATGTTTGAAACCCAAAAAAAGGTTTTTGATAAAACTTAGAATAAATACAAAACCCAGGAATTTATTTGAATCTAGGTACACTCCTCATCCTCTAGGAAAAGTTTAATAAAAGTGGTAAATTGTAAATTCTATAAAATTAGTGCATTATTTTGAAAAATAATATTAGGTTATTTTACCCACTTATGACTAGTAAATAAGTTTAATCATTTTAAAAATAGATACATTATGATTAAAATATTAACTAATTATGGAATAACACTAATAAGTGAAACCCTAATAGGAAAATATGTTTGAACCCATATGGCCAAATATATATTTTTGTTTTGTATATAGAAAATTAGATACCCAAATTTGATATAAGCTAATAAAAAACATGAATTTTACACAACCTTGCTTATTATAACTATTGATGACAAATAAATGGTTTGTTGACATATCTTGTTTTAGGTCTTAGACTTGTATTTGTTTAATTATTTAATAACTTTAATATTTATGTTTCATATTCTCAAACCTATCGTAGGGATCCATAATTCCATTTGATGTCTTTACCTTATTTTTTCTTGTGCCTTTTTGACCAGGTTGCACTTCATAGATAAGGCCACACTACAACACTATCAAAGAAATATGGACTTGTTCTATCATAACTTATGTAAGTTTTTTAAGTTTATATGTACATAAAAATCTCTTTTATTAGAAATAGTATTTTCTTGTTAGCCTCCATATGCACCAATTAAACCCAAAAATTCAAATTAAGAGTTATATGTAAGCAACGGTCTTGTTAGAGGTTAGGGATCAATTTATCTCTTTCAAAAAAGTTATACAAAGTTTATATCTACTTATATTTTCTTAATAATGATTTATTTACATGGTCAAATACTAAATAAATCATTGCATGTTTGTGTCAAGGGTAATCATAGGTGAAATAACATTTGGTCTTTCATTCGACTATTATACACTTACACTTAGGAGGGAAAACTAAACTATCTTGAGAATATTTTGTACTATGTAGGAAACTCTCAGATTATGGTGTTTTTTTTAGTATAGATCAAATATTAACCTAGCCATATTCATAGTAACATAATAATTAAATAATGAAGGGAGGGGCTCAGGGCTCACATCTACGCGACACTGTAATGTGAGATCTATTATTGTGTGGAACTTTATTTTTACCTCAAATTTCTATATTGTGGATGGAACACGGGTTGGATTTCTAGCCTGAATTGGACTACCATCCCAATCTACTTTGCGATGGATATAATGAATGAATGGGGGAAACTTTGTTTCCTCTGTGTCGGTGCACCTGGTGTGGAAGGTGGCTCTGGTGGTGGTTACGGGTGACTGTGGCCTCTACGACGGCTTCAATAACATGGTTCTAAAGTGAGTGGAGAGGAGTTTGAAGGAGCTATGATAGGTAGGCATGGGGTACATGATTGTGAGTGTGGGAAAGAAAGGATCCACCTACTTTCAGTGATGGTCATAGATTATTGTGTGGATTTTTATTTTGAGACACCGATTAAGGATGTTAGGGCTGCGAGCAGTGTGATTTTAGGGTTTGAGGGTGTGGTGGAGCATGGCCTTTTTCTCTACATGGCTATGATTTTCATTATTGCTAAATCTAATGGTGTCTTCATCAAATCAAAGGGTTAGAGAAACCAAAGGTGTTTTGTGGAATTTTAATGTCCCGATAAATGCTTGTGTGTCATTATTTTACAATGGCAACCTGCATTGTTAGCCAGGGTAGAATGCTAAAGATATACTTTTTTTAGCATTCTTTACCCTATGTTGTATGTCCTTTGAGGTTCCAGGTCCTTGTAAAACTTGGGTACTTTTATTGGACTATGTTTGTGGTTTTAGGTCCCTATAAAACCTGATTTTGATACTGTTCTTCAGTAGGTTTCAGGAATGCTTTTCCTGGTGGTTGTTAATGATTTATCTTTCTTGATTCTGTTAAAGGGTTTTGGGGTCCCTTCAAAACCTGCTTTTACCTTAATCTAAAACCTAGCCATATTCACCCCTTTTAGAATTTTATTTCTATTGTGATTATTGTGAAAGATTGATAGTTTTTTTATAAATAGTATATGCATAAAATCAGCACATGCACTAAAAAACTAAACCTTAAAAATAGCCATAGGATCCCCCACAAAAAAATTAACTACATAATCAACCAAGATAGCCATATTCAATAGACATAGCCATAATATGGCCATGTCCTCCTAATATAACCTTATCCCAACAAAATTTTAATTTATATTTTCAGATGTGACATAGTTTGCAAGTCCTTTCAGTTAGTTTACATACACAACTAGCTTGAAGGGTTACCATAAATTAATCTTGAGCTAGGTTTGCATATATATTGGTAAATTTCCTATCTATAATCATTTTCCAAATATATAAATTACTATGTTTCATAATCATATTTGTATGTTATATATATCTAAATAAATTGTAAATAGTTTATTTATTATTATCATTTAATTATTAAATAAAAAAGAACATTGAATTTTTTGGTGAACCAAATTTTATTTAGAATGCTGCTTTTTATTTTCTTGATTTTTTGTCATAGAATTTCATACAAATTTATGTAAATTCCTAATATGAAAATAAAATAACATTCAACCTTGGATATAAATCTAAAACCAAGATCTAATCCTATTAAACTTTGGATTTAATCATGCACTAAATAAGATATGTTTTCTCCTCAGATAACATCTGACATTGAAGATCTTTCTTTTGAAATCGGTTGAGTTTTTTTAATCCTTATAGAAAAATATTTTGGTTTTTTTTTTTTTTTTTTTTTTTTAATTATTTTTTTCTTACTTATTTTTAGAAACCATGTTTTGATAGTTTTAAAACTACTTAGTGACCATCATTATAAGATAAGTGATTATATTTTTTACTAACACCATGGTGTGGTAAATACTACCCCAATAATCAATTTGTTTTACAAAACTAAACACATTTTAGTTTCTATGTACACCATGGTCTATCAAAAAAATCTAGGGTTCTTATTTTATAATATGAATCCTCTTTCATCTATTAGATAATTGGTTCACCTAATATTATCATGTCTCCCATGAATGTTACTCTCACTGTGGCCTTGGAGATGGGATTTTGGGTTATAGGCATGAATTCACATCTAGAGTTAGTGATTTTAAACTATGGGTTAACACTACTATATCAATGAGCAAGTAAATTTAATAACTAACATAATCATTCAAAAACCATACCTAAACCACCCTTTATACCTTGATTTTTGGTTCCATTGTATTCATTGTCATTAGCATCTCTTTTTCATGTTGTATTATATTCATAGTCATTTATTATTTTTTACATGTAATATTACTTGATATCAATAATTTTTTTATTTCCTACATTTATTGAATTTAAATTAATTATATATCTCATGAATAGTCAAAGTAAATATGCTAATGATGTTAATCCTCTAGATAAATTATTCTCTAATCATTCTATGCCTTTTAACTATGATAATGAATATAAAATCACAATAAAAAATAACTTTTGTATGAATAATTTATGATGATTTTAATTTTGACGATGTATTTCTAAATACATAACTTTATTTTGATACATCTTGGGAATGAGAATACATAAAACCAACTAGCCAATTTAACTTTAAGGAGAAAAATACACCCCTTGTCTCATCTTTCGAATTATTCCTAGATCCTTATTTATATTTCCCTCAGATTCATCCTTAAATCCCTCTCTGATTTCATAATTAGAACATTCTTTGGATCTCCCTTTTAAATCATCATTGAATACCATTCTAAATTCACCTCTAGATTCCTATTTAAATTTACTCCTAGATTCATATTTTGATTTTTCTTCAACTTCCACTTTAGATTTTATTTTATATTATATCCATAATCATCCTTTACCTTATTCATTACCCAATAATCTAAATCAAAAATATCACTCCAAAAATTAATATCTACTCTCTATTAAATTATGATATTCAATCGAAAAGGAGGAAACTTATCATTTCATAGAAAATTATATTTCCACTTTTATAATTTAATGTATTGCATACACACCTATATAATAAACTCACATAAAATATGAATAAATAAGAATGATTTTGTTTATGAATATATTCTTGTTTATATGTCTCTATGAGTGAAAATGAATTCCAATAATCATGATATTATCTCTTCTCATTTATAATTAGAGGGTATTGAGTCTACATGACATAGTTATTCCCATTTGTCAACAAAGGAATAGGATATTTATTCCTCTTATCCTATCCTATCATAATTTTAAATTGAAATCTTTAACATTTCCTTTAATATATTGTGATAATACTTCCACTTCAACCTCATGCTTTTCTCCACATGATGTTACTCTTATGCCAAAATGTCATAATATTAGCATATAAATACCACATGATGGTAATGAATATTTTCATAATGATAACCCTTTTAATTTCATCAATTAACAAGACTCAAATAAATCATATAGAGTATGAGATTATCCTGCCTCCTATTCAAACTAGTGTTCCCATGGATAAAATTAATAATATAATTAAACCCTTAAATGAAACTCTTTAAAAAGTCAACATGCCTTCCCAAGAATTCATACACTTAATGAATGTTGGTGGTGCTCTACAATATCAACTACATTAATTATCATTATAAAATAAAATATATCATTTTTGGGTTGACTCTAATGCATCCCATGGTAATCTTATTTTGTTCAACCTTTTATATGCAATTTTCTCTCTAATTTCCAAATTCTTCAATTTTATACATTTGATTGAAGTGGGGACCCTATCTTAAATATTATATATTTTTGATAAATCATTAATGGTTATAGTGGCAGTCACATATTATTATAATTATTTCATAAATGCCTATAAGTGTGCACTTTCATGGTTCCATTCTCTCCCTAGTGGATCTTTAAATAATTATCTATAACTAGATGAAGTATTATTGATAAAATATATTCAAGATAAGAGACTAGGGTTACTTATAAAATATAAACTTCTTTGCATGAATGCAAATATGAACAAGTTTTAAACTACATTCTATGATTTAAGACTTCTATATGTCAACTAATTTACTAATCAACCAATTTTGAAGTAAAATATATTTTTGTATAAGTATAATTTATCCATCAAATAAAATATAATTTATTATACATGTGAATAATCTATATTTATTTGTTAATAAGCACTTGTATTAGAATAATAAAGGAGTATTTTTCACATATCAAAACATATGGATGGGGACATTGAGTTATATAATGACAATTGACATAATGAATCCCAATCAAATAATGTTGAGACACATATTCAAAATGAAGTAAACTACTTAACTTCTAATTTATCTTCTTCTAAAAGTGTGTGTTCCAACACACACCCGAATATGAAAACACAACTTAATGACAATACTCAAATGCATAAAGTTTGATTCACTTTTGAATAAGTCAAAATATTACATGAAGGAAAATTATTTATTCCTAAAAATATTACTCATAATCACTCATTCACATCAAGGAAAGTGAAAATGATAAAGTTTCATCTCAATGACAACCACATGTTATTTTAAATACATTACTCGATAGAAAGTTCATAAAAGTATTCCATAATTATTAACATCATCCTTATCGATTGGAAAAAAATCAAGACCAACCATTTATACTTATCATGGCATTAATGGATATCATGATAATTATTGTTATTCAATAATATAAAAGATAAATTTACTTGAAAATAAAACTATCTTTTCATTTCAAAAACATAATAATAAGATAAGAAAATATTCATATTTGTCTTCTAAATATCTAAATCTTAATAATCACATTTCTAAAAAATACCCTATATAAGAGGCAATGGTTTCAAATTAATTTATTAGTAACAAACGTCAAGTTATCAATGTTGAATCTCATAGGAGGTATATCCAAATATTTAAATCATGTAATGGAGCCAAAAACATAGAGAAGTATATTTGATCACACAATATAATATTTCCTAGTACACACACTATTATTTTATATTACATTGATAAACGACTCTATACAAATATGTAAGAAGTTATACTATAATATATGAGATTATACTACCCATAATATATCCAAAATAATTTATTTAACAATATCAATCTATATATGTAAGTAATGTTGTTATTCAAAATAATAATATGTTAACAAACTAACCAATAATCTAATATTATTTAGCACATTATACATAACTAACAATGTAAATTATATTTTACCGAATGTAAATATTGATCCCCAATATTTTACCCCTCTTTATTTTTATATGGTAAAACATGTCTTGTTATGTGATTGTAAAAAGCCACCTTTGTGTTCTCATGATAAACTCTTCAATTGTGAATCATAGGGATTGCATAAAACACTAACATAATGTATGTATCTTCATAGATGGATTTCATGAATAGATACAATAAACATTCAAGTATGAATAAACACTCATGCTTATATTGATCCTCCACATATGTACTAATGGTTTGAACCAGATAAAACCAAAAACCTTACCCAATTGGTTTTATATGTGTGCCAATAACCTTTCACAATTTTTTTTCCATGATCACCAATAACCTTTGACAAGTGGTTTTACAAGTTGACTTGTAACCTTTCATAAATGGTTTCTTGGGTTCACCAATAACCTTTCATAAATGGTTTTACATAGGTTTACCAATAACATTTTTACAATAATCATTATTGAAATTATACATTTTGATAAACATTCTAAAATGTTTCTATAAAATGGGTTACATGGGGAATACTCACAAGTGAATAGGAATTTACTACACCAATTCTTATTTTTCACACCACACTGAAAATAAATGTATCACTCCAAACAACTAAAAAAATAAGTCATCATATCAAAAGTGTGGCCTTGTCATTGATAACTGATGAGAGGTCACTAAAATTCCTCCTATTTTTATTGACCTCCTTCATGTTGATAATTACTTATCAAGTGTGTCGATGAAGTTTAATTATTTCCACATTAGGTGTACTTCCCCCTGTAATGTGAAAATAGTTAAGTTTCCTATGTATTGGCATGATATCAAATATCAACATTTTTGTATTTAATCTATCTCAAGTTCACTATCTACATCATATCTTGTTTGAAAAAAATTCTAAATTTTATTTTCTTGGTAGTGCATAAATTGGATGTTAGTCTCTACCAAAACTACATCTGTTACAAACAATGACTTTTTAACTCTTTTTCACAATATAATAAAATGAATTAACACATAAAATTAATTTATCACTAACTATAAACTTTAATTTGAGAAGCACTAAATAACCATTTTAGATTTTGACATACATATTTTTGATAATGATAATTAATGATCTATAATACTCAAACTTCAAACAACCTAAGTATATAAATGTCTCAAATCCAGTATTGTAATAACAAAGACTAAAATAAATAAAGTTATTTACAGACATTTTATTAAGCATAGACATATAAACCCAACATGACAATAAAATTATTCTTGAATCTAATACTACTAAGAACTTTTAATAAAATATCAAACTTAAATGGAAGACTATTTGAATTTATAAAACTCAATGTATGATGTGTTTATAGCTATATAAGTTGAGGATAAGGAATGTAAGATCATAATGGCCTATGTGTTGGATGGATATAGATATGGATTACATGAGTATTAATCTATGGACTGAATGCACCAATTCAAGTCACTAATTATGCTAAATCTAATATTTTTTTGAAAATTTATATTGATCAAAATTATGTGGCCTAAAGTATACAACTTTGGATTTGCATGTATCTAAAATTAGTGTATTTTATAGCTTAATATTTTGTAAATAATATAATCAATTCAATTTAATGAATATAATAGTTATAACTAGTTATTTCATGTTAAAAGTGCACATAATCCATAGGCCAGACACCCAAGCTTGAGACTTATGAATGACCATGATAATGGTAACAACATTGGTAACTTCTATTAAATGACTACACATTAAAGATTTTCATGTGAATGAAATAGTTGTCTTACACAAAATACTATAACTAAGGCATAGAAAATACATGAAGTAGATATTATTATGATAGATGAAATAACTCAAATCAGAATGAAACATGAAAGAATATGATTGGTCCACTTTTTCACTCTCATTTTCTATAATATATGACACCACCTATCTTTTTCTAGTCTTTAACATGGATGAAGTATACTCTAATATGATTGAGTTCATGTATAATGGCATGAGATAATTTATCTTGAAGACATTATGGAGTACGTAGGTCATAAGAAAACTGCACAAAGATGCAAGACATAAGGATGTCCTCAAAATCATTACAATGCTTTGATATCACTATTATCTTTTATAGTAACTATATAAAAATATTTAACTCATGCAATGGAGTCGAACACAAAAATAAGTATTTTTTATCACATAATATAATATTTGTTATTACATATTCTTTTATTTTTTATTAAATTGACATGAGGCACTATATTAATATATATGAAGTCCTCCTATTATATACAAGATTATACTACCCATAATACCTCAAAAATAATCTCTTTTACAATATTAATCTATATACATAACTATTGTTGTGATTAACAATAATGATATGCTAACTAACTAACCAATAATCTAATAGTATTTACCACATGGTAAATAACTAATAATGTAAATAGTATTTTACCTAATGTAAATATTAATCCAAAAAAAAAATAATACTATTTACATTTATAAAATTAATAAGTTTTGAAATGAAATAACATTAACATAAGAATCTTCTAAAATATAAAATCCAAAAAATTCAAAAATTCCAATTAAGCTACCTACTCAAGCATATATTCTTAAGTTAAAATAATTATAAATTGAGCATAGAAACACATTCATAATAAAACTAATCTTACATGTACAAGAAATAAAATATCATATGACTATTATGCATTCATTTTTATATCAATTTTTAAATTTAATTTAAATATAATTCTAATATTCCAAGAGAGATACCATGTACTATTTATAAATATATCATATCAACATAAATCATACATACACATGAATAGAATTTATATATATATATATATATATATATATATATATATATATATATATATATATATATATATATATATATATATATATATAAAGGTTTCCTTACATAAAATTATCAAATAACATAAAACATATTTGGGTCTTGGAGATGATTTGAAACACATTAATTTACAATAAAATAAAAAGTGGTGAAGGTGGAAAAGAGGAGGAAGATCCTTAGCAATTCAAATTTGTCATAAGGCAGGAAAACTAGAGGAATGATGAAGAGGTGGAAGTAATGGATGGGTGGGAAAACCAAAATAGTATAGATGGTCTGGAGGTCAAGATAGTGATATGAAATAGGGTCTAAGATATTATCAAGAATGTCATAGGCCTAAACTTGTTAGGGGTCCACAAAGTTTCCACTGATGCTATGGCCTACCGACAACCTGGGTGTGAAGAGGTGTACTCTCCCCATGCATCTCCTATCTTGGGTTGACTATGTGCTTGGTAAGCATCATGTGAGCCAAGATCTATTATATTTCCACATCATCTAGTTAATTTATAGTGATGATATGGGCCAATATAAAGTGGAAACCTGAGTGTCAACTAGAGGTTGTTGCCTTTCCAAGGATCTCATTTTTTGTCAATTTTACAAATCAAGAAGATAGTTTTAGGGTCTTATATGAAGGACCATTGTTTATTGGAAAATCTAACTTTAGTGTAATGTGATAGAAGGCAAGATCTAACCTATGCAGCTTAGCTATGGACAATATCCTAATTTGGGTCCTCCTTTTATATCTACATTTATAATACTAGCATCTAGACATGATTATGGTCATATCCAGTGGTTGGGTTAACCTATTGCCATTGATCCAGTCACCCTCTGAAGAATGAGGATGGTGGAGGCTAGGTTACATGTATTCATGCTTGCTGGTAAACCTTTACTTATTTTGATTATTATCAAATATAGATATAGTGAATTGGTGTAATGCATTAAATATGAGAATCAAGCTATCATCTACACCAAATTTAACATCCTGAGTCACTCACAGAAAGACTACCAATAGAGTGACCAAGTTCTAATCACACAAACAATTTTATATGAATAAAATGGATCCTTAATAAAAATTCAAAGATAACATTGATAAAATGGATGGCCTCTTAAAAAATCCTTATGCTCTAGGAGTGTCCTCTTTGTGTTTCTCAAGAGATAATATGAACAATGAGAAATCTACTACTCTAAATGAAAATCCAGGGTAAAATAATTTAACCTAGATTGATGCAAATCCCATACTAGTTAGAGAACCTAAATTTACAAAAGGAAATACATAGGATAATCCCTTAATTACTTGATCTAATAGCCCTTTTATGTAGCCTTCTTCTATTGATATTTATGTGGTATCTATCACTCCTACCAAATGATCCACATCAAGTGGAAAGGTGATTCCCCTTATGGATACAATTGCTCCACTCTCAAGCCTCATTAGTATTATGATGGTTCATGTAAGGAGGTTATCTCACCACCTTTTGGTCAAACTAGTCCAATGCAAGATATTTTCTATGTATCACCCCTCTTAGACCCAGTCTTAAAGGGATCTGGTAAGAATCCTAACCTAGCTAACATTTCTAGCTTGACTCAAGCCCTAATTCATAGAAGTCTTCTATTTTCCAAATCATGTACTAGGTTAGATCAACCTAACTTAGTAAAAGGGTTTTTGGACTCCCTAAATGATCCTGTGTCATTCTCAAAAGATAAGGTCCAATGTTCTACTAGAAATTCACCCTATCTAGAGGCAAATCAAGAGGAAGGGTTTAGAACTTAGTCTGAGACTAGGAAAGGAATAAATAAAATGGATTTAGGGGTAACCCCTAAACCTTAAGGTAGATCCCCGAGTATGGTTGTTTAAATTTTTTAAAAAGCTAAGAAAATAGCCAAGGGTTCTCAACAAACTCTTAAAAATCACCTTACCATAGTTAGGAAATAAAGTTCCTCACACAAAATGTTAGGGGGTTAAATAACCCCAAGAAGTGGAAGACCCTCAGTAATCTCAAGAAAATAAATGATCTTATCATTAATGTTTATTCAAAAAATTACAATTTCCAAAAAGGTCTTGTGGTTGTGTTCTAAGAAGATATTAAAAAGGGTCCAATTTTGTTTCTTTTGGGTTCAAGGGCACTTTAGGAGGCCTGGTGACATTTTTTAACTCAAATATTTTGAAAGGTGGCCTGTTAATGAAAACTAATGAACAAATGTCCATCCTTTTTAAATAGATACCAAGTACAAAGGAATGGATTTTTTTATAACATATATGCGCCCAATTCCAAAAATCTTAGGAAAATATTATGGGAATACTTAATAACCTTTTGAAAATATTGCAAGAATTGGAAATAGATTATGGTGGGGGGACTTAAACACTCTTCTCTCCCTAGGGGAAAGTGAGGGCTAATGGATTTGAAAGAAATCATGTCTAACATAAATGACTTCCTCACTAGAGATTGCTTAGTTGATGTGGGTATCAAGGGTAAACCTTTAACCTTGACAAATAGAAGGTGGGAAATAAACTTATCTAGGTTTCTCTTGATCAATTTCTCAATTCTCTTAATTGGGATCTCCATATTTTATATCTCTCTAGCCTCCCTCCCTAAAATAAGTTTTGATCACAATCCACTCATTTTTAAAGGGGAAAAGATATCCAAACAAAACAATATTCCATTTAGATTTTGGTATCATGTGGTTATCCATTAAGGAATGGTGTAAATAACCGTCCTTTAGTTTAGATATGTATATCCTAGTTACTAAATTGAACTTTCTGAAGAACATTAAAAAATGGATAATTAAGTCTTTGGTGATATTTTCATCCAAAAGAAGGATCTTGAGGAGGAACTAATAAAGATAGAATAATTAATGGCCACTTAGGGAAATAATGATTCATTACTTCTCAATTAAAGGGAACTTTTGATATAATTTCTTAAACTTGAGGCCAAGGAAGAAGCATTTTGGCATGAAAATCTAGATGTACCTAGTTGAAAAAATGAGATAGAAACACCACTTTTTTCACCAATTTTATTCAAGACACATGAATTATAATATAATCATTCATTTTGAAATGGAAGATATAAAAATATGTAATGAAAAGGATGAGATTGACAATCATAAAATCGAATTCTTCAAAAATTTGCTAATGGAAGACGGTATTTTTGATGAGTTACTCAAAGAAAATTCTTTGTGTAATTTCGATGACATCATTAATCCATTAGATAATGAAACCCTCCTTAAATATCCTATAGATAAGGAAGTTAAAGGGGTAGTTATTATGATGGAATGTTTCAAGGCCCCTAGTCCAAATGGTTTTCCCCCATTTTTTTAAAAGTCTATGATCAAAATAAACATGAATAAAGTGTATGATAGAGTCTTATGGAAATTCCTCATCAAAATTCTTGAGAGATTGGGCCTTAATTTAGAGGTCATAAAAATCATCCTTAGCTACATACCAATGCCAAAATTTTCCATATTGATAAACAACTTCCCCAAATGATATTTTTTTCTACTTGAGGGATAATATAAGGGTATCCTCTATCTCCCTATCTCTTTATTAGATTACTCAAAATGCTATGGAGGAGCCTATAGAAGGCACAATAATAAAGGGATATCAAAGGCATAAATGTGACCTGTAACACCAATACAATCACTCATGAGCAATTGATCGATGATCTGACCTTCCTTGGGGAATCCTTGGTAGAAGAATCCCAACATCTCAATCTCATCATCTGAAACTATGAGAAAGTGTGTAATAAATTCATTAACTTCTAAAAGATCTATATTTTTTAATCAACACTCTATTTTTTCTGTAGAAAAAACTTGAAACCATTTTGGATTTTTAGGTGAGTTGACTTTCATCAAACTATTTGGGGATACCCCTCTTTAATGATATAATGGCTCATGAATTTTAGAACCCACTCCTTAATATAATATAGAAAAATTTGGTAGGTTAGAAAATTAATTTATTCACCTAGGTTGGTAAATTCTAACTACTTAAATCTTCAATTCAAAGTATCCCCATTTATTTCATGTTAGTTTTATGTGTTCTTAGAAAAGTGGTAGATAATTTTGAACAAATTCAAATAATTTTTTTATGGATAGGGGCTGAGGACCATTTTATATATCATCTTATTTCAAGGGAAAAATAATTCCTCCCAAAATATAATGGGGGGCTAGACCTCATACAAATCAAAAACATGAATCTTTCTCTCCTTGCCAAAATGGGATTGAAATTTTTTGAAGGAAGAGAAACAATGGACAAGGATTGTCAAAACTAAATATCAAGAAGGAAAAAAGGAAGATAATTTTATATGGGAGGAAGTCCCCACTGATGGTTCTACCTTTTGGAATGCCATTACTAGCTACATGAATCTATTAAGGAAAGACATCATATGGCAAATTGTAAATGGATAAATAATTTACATTTGTGACAACTCCTATATTTATAACTCCTCCTTTATCTCCCAAGGAAATTGGATTAATTTTTTCCATACCTTTATAGATAGATGGGGTAATAAGGAGAAAGATTATTGGGAATGGATTAATGGTTCAAAAATAAGGAAAAGGTTATCTATCAAAATAAATAATGTTAAATTCCTTCAAGATCTCAACTTATTCAAATCCATAGTCCTATCTTCCATAAGGATGACCATTTCCTTTGGTCAACCAAATATAGTGATAATAATAGGGTAACTTCCAAACACCTTATTGATTTCGGTTTGGATAGTGAATTGTATGATTGGATAATACTTTGAATCAAACATCTCACACCCAAGATAAATTTATTTTTTTGGTTAGCTACCTAGGACAAGATTCTAACTGTGGAAAACCTTTCCAAATGAGGCTTCATCCTACCTAATAGGTTACCCCTCTTTAGAAGTGTAGAGGATTCAATATACCAACTTTTATTAATCTACCTTTTTAGTCCATGTATCTTGGATTATATTTTGGCTAAATTTAGCTTGTCCCTCCCTCACTAGTTTTGAACTATCTAGAAGGATAATAATGATGTCATATTCTATAACAACAATTATAGACTAAAGAAATATTTTCCTCTATTTTTCAAGACATTACTGATAACTAGAGGGAATTTCATCATAAAGACAAAACTATGGGCTATGTAGATGAACAAATCATCTTTAGAAGGTATAACTTGGAGTAGAACATCATCTCTCCAAACAAAATAACTTTGTGGAAGTTAAGTGGAGCCCCCAGATGATAGACTGGCTAAAACTAAACTTTGAAATTGCATCTAAAGGTAATCCAAGCCTAGTTAGTGGAGGAGCAATGATCAAATACACATTTGGGGAGGTGATTTCAACCTATGATAGTCCCATGGAGTTTCATACCAATCACATGGAAGAAGTAAAAGTGTCATTTTGGGAGATTCAAATAAAAACTTAGATAAAAGTGAATAAATTAATTATATAAGGAAATTTCTTAAACATATTCATTGCTCTATTCAAGAAGACCATCCCATCACACATTATAAAATCCTTAATTAATAATGCCAGAGGAATGATTAGTAACTTAAGGGAATTTTATATCATCCATACTTACTATGATGGAAATTATGGTGGAACTATTAGCCAATGTAGGGGTTGGTATCTTCTCTATATCCATCTAACATGAAACTAGCCACATCCCATCCACATAAATAGAGTTATTTAAAATGAATTAATCATTTCTAATAAAGTGGTGGACTTAGACATATGTATAAAGCATACCTCCCATCTACCAAGTTTCAACACTCATGTTGAGTCATAATTAGCACACATGGGACATTAATTCCATGATATGGGAGAGGTAATTTTAATTATACCACAAACCCATCAAGAATAGTGGACAAAATTGGAAGACAACATAATTATCTCACCATCCAAATAATATAATGGAAGGAGACATGGATAGGTTGGAACTACTTTCCTACACAAAGACTCAAGCCAATAAAAAAGTATGGAGGAAGATTCATAAAGGGGGGCTTACTGAGTATATGAATCAAATCATTGGACATGATGTAGACCTTGATGAAGACTTGATCTAAGCGTGGAATAAATGTACCATGGAAATGAGAGGCATAAAAATTTATGTTACAAAAGATATTATTGGAGAGGCTATAGGGATGTCTTTTAAGGGCTCTAAGGCTTTTAAGGATAAATCTAAAAAGCTAGAGATGATGCAAAAGTTATTATAAATTAATGAGGTATTGAAAATGGATAATAAGGGGTTCCCAAGTATGGATTAGTTGAGGCATTGGTTTGATATATGCCTCCATAGTATGAAATAAATAACTTGATAAGTTAAATTCATGCTCATATTCTCACACCATTTCCTTTTATCAAATCACTTCCAAGGTTATAAATTCAGCTTTCCATTTTTATATTTAAATCCCTTTAAATCACTACACTTGCCTTTCAAATCAATTAATCCAATGAAATAATTCATCAAGAGATCATATTTATGTTAGTCAATCATGAGGAGGCCATGAGAGAAAAAAATTCTACTACGGGTGTATTATGTAGAGGAAGAATCCCCAGCTAAAGACCTACCTCTAGGTTTTCCCCACCCTCCTCGTATCCTCTGCCTTGAAAGACATAATACTAAAATATTCACTAAGGACATCCTCCTTCAGCTCATTATTAAAAACCTAAATGAATTTTCCTAGAAGATGAGTATGGTTTATATTATTCACAAAAGGGGAAGGCCATTTTGACAAAGTCAATTAAAAAAAATTCAGATAAAGGAATTCAATGATAAACTCCACAAAGTGAGTATTATTCTAGGTTCCTTGATTAAGAAATGGAACTTGATCAATAGAGAATTTGGGAAGGTGTTATAAGATTTTATGCAAATAAAAGAGGTATAAGATTCCCCCAACAAGTAGAGAGAGTAAAAGGTGATGACTCATCACACCTCAAAACCCTCCCTAACACTATTTCCTCTAGTTAACTCTCCTAGGAAGACCCTAGAAAAGGAGGCACATAAGAAACCAAGGATGATCTTCCTAAAGGACATTGTTAATGGTCCGAGAAAAAGGACCCAATAAAGAATCATCAAGGAAAATACAAAGGATAATGGGAAGAGTCAAGATCCTAGAAAGGAACTCATGGAGGACATTGTGTCCCTTAAATACTACCATATTTCTACACTTTTTGTTTGGCCTTCTACTTTTGGTTTTTATTTTCTATTCCTATAAGTTTTGGTTTTAGTTTTTTTCCATCCCTTGGGGCTTACTTTGCTATATTTTGCTACTTGTTTAACTTTTAGGTTGCAAGATCCTTGTAAAACCTACTTGTTTACCTAATCGAATAAAAAAACATAATCAACTAACATTAATAAATCAATAATGGGGCCTTATCCTTGAACAAATAATGGGTAATTAATATCAATGTACACATTCCTATCATATATCAATGGTGCTTGATAGGTCTAATAATTTATTGCATTTCATCACCTGGACCTTGATATCCTCCTATTTTGGGACTCCTAGGTTTTCAAACACTCTCAGATGGTTAAATGCTCACTATAGAGCTAAAATATACTCTATAAAAATATTCACACCCAAATATTATGCCCTTATACATGGATGGATCCAATATTGGGTTAGATAAACCTAAATCTAATCTCACTCAATCACTAATTCATATCACTACTCTCTCAATGCTTCTAACCCATAAGTTGTTCACATATATGTAGGTATAACAATAAAAAATTTATAAAGTAAAGGGGCATATTACCCCACCACATTAGCTCTCTCCACAATCCCCTTAATAAAAAATTATCATGTATATGTTTTTTTAACATACGTAATTTTGAATCTATGATAATTACTTATCACCTCATACATAAATCAAATAAATAATATCAATATCAAACTAAATATACAAACATACTACAAAAATGATATTAAATACTATATATACATACCACCCACTACCCTAATATCCTTTGCCATGAAGTTTCATAGATATATTAATACAATTAGAAATATGCATGACCACATATGTTGAGCTCACCTTTTTGTATGCTCATCAACACATATAACATCATCAACATCTTGGGTCAATATTAATACATCTCTCCTATCAACAGGTAGTAGATCTAGCTTATAAATATAAGCTGAGATCACTCCCACTCTTTTGAAGGGAGAAAAATTGATCATGGGAAAATCACTAGTGTTAGGGGAACCCTGTGAATCACACCAAACTAGTGAATCACTAGCTCCATTAGAAGCCACTCATATACTCTAAAAAATTGGTCTTGAATCTAATAAATCACTCATATATACTATAACTCCATAAAATCCTCTCTCTAACCCTCTAAACCATATTATGACTACCATACCACAACACTTAATCAAATTAGACTAACATAAGCTAACAATCTATATTACTAATGCATGCCACATGTACTATAATAGTGCATCTCCATACATACATATATGGATGGACCCACCCAACTAATGGAACCCTTACTAGTCAAATAACCACTATATGATCATATGCCCAAAAATTAAGTAATGTCATAGAACCAAGTCTACTAACATATCTCTCTTGAGTAAATATATTTAAATTTGTTTACAAATGCATTGGAATCATCTTAAACCATGAGTACCTAGTACTATGTTCCTCAATTATATGAATAATTTCCACCATATTATATGAAATATATACTCATCGACCATATAATTTAATGAAGGTAGTTAGTAATGCACACAAAAATTTCACAATTGTAAAAGCCCTGACACTAAAATAAAAAATAAAAAATGGTATTATTTCTAGTATTATATCATCTCCCTCTATCATTCCATATCATGTATCTATGGGTATCAACAACACTAAATGTAGTCTCCACCACAACCCAAGTATTCCAAATCTATTATAATATGAATATCATAGGGAATTAGGCCAAATGACTTACATACCCAAATCCTCAAGCATTAATAATAACAACCTTCTCCACAAATAAGGGATTCCCATGGATAGTCTACATATGAAACACCAAAGCCCTTATATATCTCTAAAATTATCAAAAATGATAAATATATATCATCCATCATACTTAATGATTGAAAAATAATATAAGTTATAATCATAAATTGTCCATCTATTTAAGATAAATGTGTAGAAAAAATCACAACACACTTGACATTACCATATAAAACACCACAAGACTCAGGACAGAGTTACGATGAGCCTTAAAATGGCCAAATACAATGGTACAAAGTTGTATAAACCCATACAAAATAAAAATAAATAAAAATATTTTGAAATAAAAAATAAAAAAACAAAGGTTTCATTATTACCAATATTGGTATCCTTGTTATCCTTGACAATAACATATACTAACCTAAAAACATGGGGGAATGGATGGTCTCCTCTAAGTCATTTTGGTTAATGTTTACATAAATCCTTAATTTTCTATTTTTTTGTCAAAATTAAAATGAATTTATGAAAATCTTTGAACTATACTATTTATATTATTTACCTTTGTCTAATGTAAATGTTGTGATCCTACTTTTTACACCCAAATCACTAAAGTAAAAATGGAAATGATAATATCTTAATAAATATTAATCTAAATTGTGGTTCATCAGATTCATTAGAATCTTAAAAATATCACCTTATATGTGGTATTGATTATATAAATTAGCACAATATTTTCAAAAATATTACTATGTACTTATCATATCTATACATTCATATTATTATTAAACATTAAAGAGATCAATTATTATTATTTTTCACTCCTTTATATTTAAATGATGCTTTTTTCTCATCCTTCACCCTGAAATGGGGGAACATATATATTTATGCACTCTAATATTTACAATCTAAATACATTAGCTAAAACATGTTAAATAAAGCATATAGCTCTTATCAAACATTTCAAGTCTTAAATTTATAAATACATAATCATTTCAAGAAAAAAAATTACAAATTAGAAGTTTGAGGGCACATAAAATTTTATATGTATGCTATAAAAAATTTAAAATATTTCAATACAAGTACAAAATATAGGGGGCATGATACCAATTCTTGTATTCCCATTTGTCAGGATGTAAGTTTTGAAAATAGTATTACTTATAATCATAATTTATAGTCTTCAAAATAAATTGAAAGTCCAATAGAATTATATATACATTCATGTACATATTTATACATTGTAAATTTTAAAAATACTCTTTTTGAATGTGCAAAAGTATCAAGTTCAAAAATTAAATCTAGATCCATTTACAATAGTGTGATTTATAATGTTACAAGTGGGATATGTTATATTTTAGTGACACTGAACCAATGTGACTCATATTTTGTGAACCTAGTGTGTGGTTCCACATTATTTCTATTATTTCCCATTAGAATCCAGTGACACTTGATGGTTAGGAATTTATTATTCATTACCACATTTTCCTAAGTGAAATCACACCATTGGATAATTCAAAATCTTCACTCACTAAGACTTTATTAATCTCATATTCACCATAGGTTATAACTCCATGAGATATTATGGTTACATTATAGTGATACAAAATGGATTACTACTCATCCTAATACCAATTTCAAATTAGTTTTTTTCCTTGGCCAGGAAGCAAAAAAAATTAAAAACACCCTTTCATCAATCAAAGGTTACAGGGAAATTAGATAGCATACTCCTTCAAGTTAATTATTTCATTACTCTCTTTTTAAAATTTAAATTTTTCAATTATAAGATTTCCAATTTTCAAATAAAAATTATAACTACTTTTACTGGCATTATTGCAGGTTTTGCATTGAGGCATCTTACACATCAAACAAAAAAAATGTGTCTTCACACTCTGATATCTATTTCTCCTTTACTCTATTAATTTAATTTCATCACTATATTAATGGGTTGGGGTGGAAATTTAGACACGTAAATTTGACACAAGATCGTCTAAAAACATGCATTTTACACAACCTTTATGAGAAATATGGATGATGAATGAATGCCTTGTTAAATTATCATGTTTCAGGTCTTAGAATCATATTTATTATTTAATTACTTTAATAAATTTTATATTTATAATTAATATTCTTATACGTAACTTAGGAATCCTCAATTCCACTTTATGCCTTTAACTTTTTTTCTTGTGGCTTCTAAACAAGGCCACAGTTCATGATCAAAGACACAATGCATCTCTATCTAGGTAATGTAAACTTATCCTAGTGTAACTTGATGATGTTTCTATTTTTTTATTTCCATAAATATATATTTTATTACCATTTTTATTTTCAAGTCATCCTCCTCATACACCAATAAACCCCCAAAATTTAATTTCAATAGTTCTATCAAAGAAAGGGTCTTGTTAGAGGTTAGGTATCATTTTATCTCTATCATAAAATATATTTAATTATTATATGTGCCTATATTTGATGAATAAATGATTTAATTATAGGTTAAAAATATGAATATATAATTTTCATACTTGCATCAAGTATACACATAACTAAAATAAAATCTAGTCTTGCAATACACTATTACACACATACACTTAGGAGGGATAACTACATCAAGTTGATGCCCTTTTATGGTATGTATGAAATAGTCAAATTATGTGGGGTTTCATAGGATAAATTAAATATTACCCTAACCATATTTAATTTATAATTTTATGTCTATTATGTTTATTATGTAGGATGTAGGGTTTTGATTTTTAAAGTATTATGTGCATCAAATTGGCACACATAGTTAAATAATAAACCCTCATAAATAACCATAAGAGACCCTCTAATAAAATTAGTCATATATTAAACCAAGATGTGACCATAGTCAATACACAAGGCTTAAATGTAGCCCTATACTTCTAAATTGAGCTTATCCTAACATAGTTTCAATTTGGACAAGACACAATTCATAGCTATTTTTAGCTAGTTTCCATCCACAATTCAACATGCACAATCAACATTAAATTAGATTGAGTTAGATTTACATATATACTAGTCAATTTAATATTTATATCTCACTTAAAATTATATAAAATAATGTATTTATTAATCACACACACACACACACACATATTCTATAGACCTAAATCAAGTTTCAATAGTTTATTTGGTTCTCAGAATTTAATTATTATTTTAAAAATAACATTAAACAAGGAGAATGATAAATTAAAAAAATGTATTAAACTATAACCCTAAGGAAAAACATGGTTTTTATAACTATAAAATATGTGTAGAGACACACTAATATGTTTTACCCAAATTTTGATTAATGGGTGAGATTATACTAATTAAGATAGAAGTTTGATATAAAATTTTGATTATAGGATATTTTATTCAAGCATATAGCTAAATTTAGAATATTAATAATTTAATATTATAATTTTATAACGGCATATTTTAAACATTTAAAACAATAAATAAATAATAATACTTAGATTTTTACAATTGACTATTTGACTGTGCATATATATAGAAAATGAAAATTAGGGATAAACATAAATGCGGTTCATTAATTTCAAAACTTGATTTGATATGTGTGTTATTTAATTTTTTAAGGATTGGGTAAATATAGATATTAAATATTTACCTACTATTTGGTACTAAACTTTATGGAAGTGAGACATAGTGACTATGCAATCACTTGTAACTATCTTTGCTTGATCTACATCTACAATCTTGAACATTGATGATACACTTTTGTATTGAAACCCTACATGAAACCATGATTCCTTGCAACCATTGGTACTAAAATTTATATAAGTGAAACATATTTAATTTAAAAACACTTTCAACTATATTTTATTGATCTATATTTGTGATCATGAACCCTAATCACATGCTCAAATCTAGAAATCAACGTCCTTTGTGTTGAAAATTATTTATTGGTTTGTAACTTGTAAATAATATAATCCTAAAATAATGGGGGAAGTGTAATGGGATAACCTAAACTCAATCACCCCTAATTATTCACTAATACCTATGTATAAAATACTTTAAGGATATAAATCAAGCTATACATAGTTATCCTACCTAGTTTGATTATGCAATTGTGCTCCTTCACTATGTTTATGTAGATAATGATTCAATTTGGTAATTTAAAATGATTAAAAATTGTATTATGACCACTCTTACTGATATTTATGAAAATTGGGAAGGATATGGTGTATTCACTCATTGTGTAATAGTGTATAGATGTATCACAAATAAGAAAAGAATACATTTTAAATGAAACCTTAATTTTTATAATATATGGATCATTTTAAATAATTCCTTACTTCAAAAAAATGATAGTCTTATGGATCAACCCTAAGGATGAGTTGATTTCTAAAAATATCTATTACTAGTAGGATGGTGTGGGTCATTAATGGTTGGAGATGATGACCATAACTATCAAAAATAACATGTGTATAGGTGGACTTATATGAGAGTCTATAAATGTATGTGAAATATATTTAGTAGGTTTAAATTATAAAATGATGTTCTTATATGTGTATAAAAACAAAATGAAAGTGTTTGATCATAAGATAATTTTATCAGAGGTTCCGAAGTTCTCACCAAAACAAGGTAATTATGGTGATAGATTGTGTGAAGTTACATCAAAATATTACAGGATGGTTTAATAAAGAATTTGGAAACATATGAAAGGTATATCGTAGATAAATACACTTTTTTAATAGCTTAATGTATGATGTAAACTATTTATAGTTATATAAAAATACACATCCGAGTAGAATAATAAGAGAAAAATTCATAATAACATAAATAACTTTGTAATTATACCATAAAAGAGTATAAATTCTTAGAATTCATAATAGATGATCTAGCATCAAGGATTACAAAAAGTAAACCTCCATAGATCAAGTTACAATTCTATCAATATTCTTTATGAAATCTCTCTAATCAAAATAACAGTCACAATTATCTTACTTACATACATGCCATCCCTTCTATTGCATTCTTTACTAATACATATAGGCATTATTTCATATGGTTTTAACTTCTAAATTTATCATGCTAAGAATAGTTATCTATATCACATTCATTTAGTTCCTAACCAACATATAAATTCTCATAAAATATCCTAACAACCTATAAATAGAATATAGTTATATTTCCCATATGACATTCTTACACATACAAACAATTTTATATTTACCTTTTACCACTAACACTTTCCTAGAATTAAAATGTTATCTCATCCTAAGACAATGTCATATAGGTAAGTTGTCTAAAAATTGATAAAAGGTGAAAAAATTTAGAAGTGCATAAGATTCACAAACTTCCCTTATGGTTCCAATTAACTAGTTTTCACCCCTTGCACACTACTTAGTCACCCTTTCCTATTTTCAACTAAATAATATACTAGTTTACCAAGTTTTTATGTTTTTAATAGAATGGCATGACTAGGTGGATGACCTTAAATTTCTATCAACATTAGTGTTGGCTAATTTTAGCCTGCATATAAAACTTCTTCCTAAATCGATGAGATGAACATAGTCTAGGATGGAATGAGTGGTTCAGAGATCTCATATTGATTACAAATATTTTGAAACACTTTAAATAAATTTGAATTATAGTTTATTAAATTTTGAGGAAGTGGATTCTCATGGTGATCAATGTAGTCAGGATCATGGAATGAGTTTTTACAAGCCTCAAAGACTCATTAGATCTTTGAAAGATCAAGCGGTAGTTCAAGCACAAGTCTTGAAGAATCATACTATCATGGAATGTCATGCAAAAATTAATGCATCAACTTAATTATGAATTTAATAAGTTTTCCCATGAATCCACTTAAGCCCAAAATATTACACATACATGATTTTTTTCATGACTTGAACATCCTATGAAAATTTTATGTCTTAATGAGATTTCTATCTCAAGATATAAACCTTAAAAGATAGACTTACAAATTGAAACATGATGGGAACATCAAGTTAAAGCTATGGAAAATATCCACTTAAATTCAAATGTTTCTAGGCTGAATGTGGATCTAAAAAGTGTCCAAATCTTAAGAGCAAAGATCAAATCTAAAGGCAAGTGATGATCTGATAGAATTTGTGGGTCTTAAGGATCCAATGGTGCATGTTTAATCATGCATTGAAGATCAATGGTGAGCATCAAGTCAAAATGACAACATTAATTTGTTGATGACAAGTGTTAAGATCTCAAATACTTGAATATAGATCCAATGGTGAGTAAGTATTGATAAATCTAGTGGGTCTAGATATATTGATGGTGTGCATGTAATCATATAAAGAAGATCTAACAATGATCAAAGAATCAACAAGTCAAGGAATCTTAAAGATAAATGAGAAACTGCCAAGTGTCTTAACTATGTTAGACTAGAAGAAGATCAATAACTTACATTCATTTATACAAAAAGAGATCTATGGTGCATGTGAGGTTAATAAGTCAAAGAGTTGATTGCAGGATCATATAAGATGAATGAAGATTTGACATTTGGCATAATATGAAGAGCCTAGATTGAGATCAATGATTTATATACAAAGTTAAAAGATAATGGGACTTTAATAGATAATAAATGTGACCTAAGTTCAAACATAAAGATGCTATGAAGGCAAACACATTGGAAAATTGATTTCACCACCATAAGAAATTAGGATATATGAATACATGATCTAAATTACTAAGAGCATACCTTGAAAATCCATTTAACACTATTAAATCCCTATAAAGGTTTTTGAGTGATTATAGATGTAGGTTTTACATCTCATTCAAACTCAATAGGCCCTATATTATGGATCTTAATTGCAATCATGACTATATGAAAACAAATAATTTGATTGGTTTTCATCCATAATAGACCAATATTCAGGATTTAAAATCAATTATAGAATGGTGACTACATAATCAATTTCAAAAAGAATATCAAACATGATTGAAGAATATATTGAAGGCCATTAATGCAAAGCAGCTCAAGAAGCATTCATATGATGGTGGGGATTGCTTCATGCAACTAGTCTTGATCTTCATGTTCTCCATCACACTAGAGAAAGATACAATGATATTAATGTAGGAGAAAGATCAAGAAGTATTATAGTAGTGGTTGTTTTGAGAAAAATTGGGCTCATTAATGACCCATTCAACACTAATTTATCTCTCTTATCTTATTTCTTCTTATAAATACTAGCTTTGAACTCTTGATTTGTATCCCTTAGCTAGGTATAAAAAATCTCTACTAAAATCACTTTATAAACTATTTGAAGCAATATAATACAATTTCATATTCTATTTTAATGCTAAGTGTACTTTATTAAAGTTTCACTTATATAATGTATGTTGTCTATTCATCATCTATAGATCCTTCATGTACCTTACTTTAAGACTATTAGTTTCTTGTAGATTATGTGAAGTGTTATCTAGTGAGGTTTCTCTTGGAGTGTCATAAGTCCATAGTGTCTTATATAGACCTACCTCTTTTTGTCCTTTAATTTGTAGGGCTCTTTTTCAACCTTCATACAAAATATTCATGTTTGGAACCCTATCATAGAATCTAATCAATCCTTGTCCCTATTTGATTCATTAACTATCATGAAAGTGTCTAAGTTAAGAGTGGATCATTGAACATTTAGTGCATCACCACACTTAAATTAGGTTTTCATTCATGTATTTTCTCCCTTTTGCATCCCAATATATATTAAGTTTTAAGAAGAGAGATTCAAATTATCATATCTAAGGAGCTAGCCTCATTAAAAATCTTAAAGATATAACCCAAAATTAGATAACCCATAGCCTAAGGTCATTCCAATGTTGGAATAGGCTTGAAAGTAGGACTTTACCACTTATAATTTTAGTTAGGGTGAGACCTAGAACTTCTAATAATTTTTGGCATGCCTGATTGGACACATTATCTTTGGCATGGCCTAGACCCAGAGTTGAAATGAAGTATTTTTGGTAGAGGGAGGAATTCACCATCATAAAAAGATGAATATTTTCTAAGTTACAAAATTCATAACATCATCCAAACATCACCTCTCATGCCAAAGGTTACTAGAAGGTCATCTAGTAAAGGTATTCCCTTTGAATTTGTTGATCTACCTTATATTTCATATAAAAGAGCAAGATTCAATAGGAAAAGTCCTTATCCCCAAAATAAATATTTATCTCCTAGTCATCCTATTGTTTCAAGTAGTATAACCCTCACTATGAAAATGGTAAGGCCCATAATGCAAGATTTTGTACCCTTCAATGGTGACATCCTACTTAACCTTCAACAACATGATGATATCCATATTGCCTCTTTGAAGAGTCTAACACACTTTAAAAGAGAAAACGTTACCACCCATGTAGACCATATAGCTAATGTTAAAAACCTTTGTTCATTACATAACATTACATAACAGAATAAAGCAGTGAGACTATTAGACACATCCTTGAAAAGTAAATCCTTTCAATGGTATAGGGGTATAGCTCTTAACTCAATCAATACTTGGGATGATTTTGGTGAGTTCCTATGTAAACATTTTGAGGATAGAAGTTACCATGTGTCACTTATTGAATAACTCACCCCAATCAAGAGTGCATCCCAAGAATCTATGGTTGATTTCAACTATAGATTCAAAAATATTTGGGATAGGATAGCTATCATAATTAAACCCACACATAATTATGTTTTTATTTACTATTTGAGAGCATTGAATTCAGATGTTATGGTCATGATATAATCTATGGGTGGGACAAGTCTACCTAAGGCCTATGAGATAGCTATAAGGGTATAAAATAATTTGATACAAGTAGGGAAACTCATGCCAAGACCTCTCATGCCACTTTTTCCTAAGCTTCATCCAACCCCACCTACCATTGCTCCATTTCCCACTTCAAACAATCAACCCCAACCTGATGATAGTCAAGTGGAAAATTTTACAAAGATTAAGAGCTTGTTGAAGGCATAAAATAATAAGCTAGTATATCTAGAGAGAAAACAACATACTTCATATAGGCCATACTAAGGTCCCTTCTAAACCTAATACCCTAGTCAATCCTACAATAGCCTCCCTTATCCATCAAATCAATAAGCCCAAGGAAAAATTACTCAAGGTAGATATTAAAGTAGTTACAAACCCATAAATATAAGTAGCTCAAGAGACTTAGTCACCACACAAAACATCCTCTCACAAGAGGGTCAATGGTAATCAACAGGACAGTTGAAAGAGATGGTAATGGCAAAAAGTAGAGAAAAGTATAAGGATCTTTGTTGGTAGAATGATCCTTCATTCTAGGGCCATGACACAATGCCTCTTCCACCATAATTCCCTATAATGAATCAATATAATATACCTATCATGACATCACTATAAGATCAAATTCAATAGTAAGGGAACATAGGTAAGGCACTAGCTGACACCATGTGCATAAAATTTCATGAATAAGAGCATATGCTTGATCATGTAGTATTAAACATGGGTCAGACTACACAAAGGGTAGATGAACCAATTATAGCTAACACAAAGGCTAAGAAGAGGATGTTAGATGACAATTTAGGGTAGCCTAAGGCTTCTTAAACACCTTCACAAGTTAGTCAGTAGCCTTCCACTTCAAATATAGCTACTAAAGTTCCTAGAAATAAAAAAATACCTCAACCTCATGGACAACAACATATGTTTCTTTTTATTCCTCATGTCACTCAAGTGTCAGGTAATAATTTTACTTCCAAGGTACAACTCAAATATAATATTATTCCTTTAAATATCTTGGATCATATTAAAAATGCTAATGTCACTATATATGTGTGTGATGCTCTATCTATCCCAAGATAGAAAGAGATCATTGAGTAAGAGCTCTCCAAGCCTTCTCATGTAAATGAGATAGATGATAAGGTGAAAATTATATTTACAAATAGTATTCAACCTACTCAAATTCAATTTTCTAGTTGAGTTCATAGTCAAGGTCAAGTTAATAATGGTGTTCATCTACCTAAGGCTATCAAACCCCCTCTATTCTATTTATCAATCATCATAGGGGACTGTTTAGTACATAATTGTATGATAGATTTAGGGGCTTCAACCTCAGTTATGCCTAAAGCCATAAAAAATAAGCATGAAATTAAGTATGTGCCTATGAAAAAGGTTTTCTCTAGTTATATGGTTCCCCCACTAAAACAATAGGTATATCTAAAGATCTTAATATCACATTGGCAGCTTGCCCAAATTATGTCACCACTCAGGATGTAATGATTGTAAACCTACCCCCATATTTTTCCTTATGACTATCTAAGGACATTACTAAAAATATTGGGGTCTATTTTTCTATTGAATAGTCATACATGGTTTTTAGGACCAAATATGGGACTAGGGTCACTACTAGGTCAAAAACCTATCTCTAGGTTCCACCTAAAGCCTTATATGCCTAACCTTACAAATGTCAATTGTGTCATATTTGGAAAGGATGAAAAGATTAGTGAAAAAGAGCCTCATGATCATATTCAATTCATTTTAGACCTATACTTTAATGAATGGGAAACTTACAATCATGGATTTGATAATTACACTAATATTGAAGAATCATGCTTAGGGGTGTATTGTTTACATGAGGAGGGTGTTTTTATACCTTACCTAACTAATACCACTCAAGAGGAAGATGGTCTATAGAATTTATTCTTTGATGGATCAATGTCAAATAATGGTAGTGGAGCTAGAGCCATGTTAGTTTCACCCTTAGATTAGAATTACTATTTAGTTACAAGATTTTAATTTAGTTTCCCTCTAAAAATAATTGAATATGAAGCTCTTTTTTCATGGTTTATAAGAGGCAAGGAGTAGAGGTGTCAAACTTGTTCAATTCAAGGGTGATAGTGAGTATTTTGTGTAATAAGTGAGAGGCATAAGTGTAGTTAAGAAAAATCATTTGAAATATTATAAGCCTCTTGTATGGGATCTCATGAAGGATTTATTGTAATTTAATATACAATCCATACCAAGAGAAGTAAATTAGCATATACATAGGCTTATATCCATTGGAACTCAATATGAGGTTGTAGAATGAGTTAAAGGTAGCCAAATTGAAGACAAGATAAAGGCCATATTTAAGCCATCTATACCTGATAATGAGGTGAGATGGTAGGTGTTTTATAATGATGACCAAATTATATGTTTTTTGATGTAGGAGGCATAATTCTATCATAATAATAAAAAAAAATTCCAACATTAGTATGATGATTAGATAGTGAATCTAAGATATAAAAATCTACCTTCAAGCTTGATAAGTTAAATGGAGAGAGAATTCCCATCCCCATTAATGGGAGGTATCTTAAATTTTGCTACTAATGTTGTCTCATGATATTTATACATAGGTAGATAGGTCTGTCTTTACATCCAAGTGCTCTTGCACATTACTTTGTTTATTGTCTTTTTGCTATTTAGTTGGTTATTTATTGTGTTTTGGTGCTTTCTTATTGTTTGTGTGTGTCTCTTTGATTCAAAGTATTTCTAAGAGTCAAACAAAATACTTTTTTAAGTAACACTTCATATGTCTAGTCATAATCAACAAGATAGATCAAATTCTAGGTTCCATAACCAACAAGCCAGTCAAGCCAGTTAAGTTGCTAGAAATGTTGGTCAATTTTGGCCTACATACAAAGCTTCTACCTAAATGGATGAGCTGAATAGATTTTTGGATGGAATGAGTGGTTTAAACATCTCATATTACTTATAAAGCTTTTGTAACACTTTAAGTAAACTTAAAGTGTAATTTGTCAAATTTTAAGGAAGTAGGTTATCATGGTGATCAATGTAGTCAAGATTATGGAATGAGTTCACATAGGCCTCAGAGACTCATAAAATATTTGAAATATCAAGCAACAGATCAAGAATAAATATACCATCATGGCATATCACACAAAAATTAATGGGTCATCTTGATTGTATATTTAATAAGTTTGTCATGGAATCATTCCAAGCCCAAAATATTTCTCAAACATGATGTTTTTCATGGTTTGAACATCCTCTACAAATTTCATGCCTTGATGAGCTTTATATCTCAATATATAAAGCTTAAAAGTTAGAATTGCAAAGTGAAATGTGTGTGGAAACATCAAGTTAAAGCTATGGTAAATAGTCATTTCAATTCAAATGTTCCTAGGATGAATGTGGAGCTAAAAATTGTCAAAATCTTGGGAGTTAGGATAAAATATAATGGTGAGAGGTGATCTAGTAGAGTCAATGGGTCCTAAAGATCCAATGGTGTATGTTTGATCATGCATCAAACACAAATAGTGAGCATCAAGTCAAAAGGTCAACATGAAAATGCAATGATAAGAATCAAGATATCAAGTACTTGAATAGAGATCCAATAGTGAGCAGTGATTGATAAAGCTAGTGGGTCTAGGTAGATCGATAATACACATGTAATCATACAAAGAAGATCTAATAGTGAGTAATGAGTCAACCATTTAGTAAATATCAAAGATAACTAAGAAATTTCCAAGTGTCTTAACCAAGTTATAATAGTATAATATTAATGGCTCATGTTCATTCATATAGATGAAGATCTATAGTGCATATAAGGTCAAGAAGTGAAAAATCTAACAATATGATCTTACAAGATGAATGAAGAGCTGATAATTATCACAATATGAGGAGCCTAGATTGAGATCAATGATCAATATCAAAATTCAAAAGTTAAGGGACTTCAATAGAGTGAACATTTTATATAAGGTTGAACTAGAGGATGTTATGAAGTTAGACATGTTGGACAAAGGATCTTACCACCTTAAACAAATAGGATACATAAATATAGGATCAAACATGATCTAGGTTACTAAGAGCAAACCTTGAAAAGAAATATAACACCATTAAAGTCATGTAAATATTTTTTAGAGATTTTAGATGTAGGTTTTACATCTCTTTCAGACTCAAGAGGCCCTACCATATGGATCTTTGTTACAATCATGACTATATGAAAACCAATAAGGTGACTAGTTATAATCATTAAGATATCTATGTTTAGGATTTAAAAGTAATGGTAGAATGGTGACTATGTAAGGAATGTCAAAAAGAATATAAAATATGATTAAGGAAGATAGTGAAAGGTATTAATGCAAAGGATCTCGATAAGGATTCATGTGGTGGTGATGATTGCTTCATGTAACTGGCCTTGATCTTTAGATTCTCCATCATGCTAAATAAAGATATAGTGACATTGATGGAGGGGAAAGCTTGAGAAGGATTGTGATGATGGTTATCATTAGTGAAATTATGCTCATTAATGACCCCTTTTAGTGCCAATTTCTCTCTCTTACCTTATTTATTCCTATAAATACTAGATTTGAACTCTTGATTTGTATCCCTCGACTGGGTATAGTAAATCTCTACTAAAAGCACTTTGTAAACTCTTTTGAAGAAATATAAGATAATTTAAAATTATATTTTAATCATAAGTGTAATTTATTTAATTTTTACTTTAATAATTTATTTTATCTATTCATCATCTATAGGTCCTTCATGTACCTTGTTTTAGGACTAATAGTTTCTTATAGGTTGTGTGAAGTGTTAGCTAGTGAGGTTTCTCCTAGAGTGTCATAAGTACATAGTGTCTTACATAGACCTATCTATTTCAATCCTTAAATTTAAAATGATATTTTTCAACCTTCATACAAAATACTCATGCTTGGAACCCTTTCATAGAATCTGATCAATCCTTATCCATATTGGATTCATTAGTAGTCATGAAAGTGTCTAAGTTGAGAGTGGATCTTTGAACATTTGGTGCATCACCATAATTAAAGTAGGTTTTCATTAATGTATTTTCTCCCCTTTTCATCCCATTGTATTAAGTTTCAAGAAGAGATATTTAAAGTGTAATATCTGAGGAACTAGCCTCATTAAAAATATTAAATATCTGACCAAAAATTAGGTAACCCAAAATCTAGGGTCATTCTCATATTGGGCTAGTTTTTAGAGTAGGACTTGAACACTTATACTTTTATCTAGGGTGAAACCTATAACCTAAAACACTTATTAACATACAATTGTCTAATTACAAAAAAAATTGACTGAAATTTAAAAATTATGAACCTACACAAGAATCAATTGGTAGGTGGTGGCATATTTATCTATTGGATGATCTATTGAAGCTATCTTGGTCGGATAATCTTGGGTTATTTTGAGGCCAACATACACCCATTTTTTAAAATTGGGACGCTTTAAAAACCTTGAGGATTAAACATTAAAATATGGCATGTTAAGATCATTTATAGAATTTGAAGATCATCCACTTTACCGAAGGCAAGCTTATTATGTTTTTCTTTAATATTGTATAAAATTTATAATAAATGGTCTTCATTAATTTTAATTATAAGTTCCATGGTGTTCTTCTTGAGAAATTCATGTTCTAAAACCTTAGCATACCCTCAGTTCAAATTTGAATATTGGCAGGAACTAAATTAGCAAGAACCTTTTAAAAATCCATTTTGGATTTAAGCATAAACTTCATGTATAAAGCTTAATCATGTTTTGTAATAATACTAAAGCTTATCCTAAAATATTCTCAAGTCCCCTTTGTTATTTCCCCTATTTAAGTTCTTTATATTTCAAACTAGGTTTAATATTCATTTTGTAGGGTTCCTTTTTAATATTTCCTAAATTGGCCCCTTTGATTCATAAGCCTGGCCTAAAGTTTTAATCTTAAGGCCCCATAATGTTTATTAATATGAATGAGACCTTAGTACTAATATTTTAGCTTAGGTATTTTATTCACCATAGATCATAGCTTAACTTTATTATTTCTTCTAGATCTAATGGCCATCACTTTATCATGGCATTTGATCCAATGAAGAGAGAAAAACATAAGCTTTAACTTAAACAACATGCATCTTAAAATATCTAATGATCCACACTTCATCACAGGAAAGGAATATAATGGCATGAAAACCCAAACAAAGTTATACCCTTAGAATACATCCAGTGGTTTTCACTTCATCATGAAGACTTTATTAGATGGAGCAAGGCACAATTAAAAGGTCAAAAGATTATGTAAGCTCCATAGTGTCTCCATGTGGTATCCATAAATTTGAGGATTAAAATCAAAGGGTCCCACATGAAATAAGAAACCAATCCTGAGCAAACTCCTAGATTGTGATCCTATGGCTCCCACTTACATGTAGGACCTTGATCCAATGGAGTGCATTGAGTCTAAGATCTTGGGAAGGCCCGAAGAGGTGCCAAGTGGAACTCTCACATTGAGTCACATGAATTTGAAGAGCTTAAATTTGATGTTTTCATGACCATCATTTGACATTCATGAGGATGTATTTGCTGCCTAAATGACCATCAAATTTAATCCCATCAAATTAAAATTTTCACTATCTTAAAATTTATGTTCACATGATCATCATTTGATGTCTGAAAGGATGTATTTGACATCCATGAGATTATCAAATTTAATCTACTGAATTGTCTTGCTCAAGATTAAAATACATTCTAAAATGTTTCTAGGAAGCTCATATATTTCCTTGTAGACTAATGGAAGCCCTTTAAGGATGCTCAAATACTAGAAATCTTTGAAATGTAAACATTTAAATGGTCTTATGATATAAATATAGGCAAAAGTATACATAGTTTAATTCTATATCTTAGTGTCCCCATTACATTTTTTAAATGTTTTGAACCTTAGGCTAAAGACTTATATTAATTATTATCTTAAAAGGGTCTTTGTGACATAAAACCTAGTCAAAATGCTTTTAATCAAAGGATTTAGTGTTTTTTTACAATAAAACTCTATTGGGCACTTGATCACTACATCATTTTCAACCCTTTTTGGACATATTCAATGACATTTTGAGCTCAAAATATATGTTGTATTTATTAAACAAAACATAAAATTTGACCTAAAATGCTTGGCTAGGGTCCCCTCTATATGAATATCAAAAACCTTAGGCATAAACACTTTGGCCTAAAGTTTATTTCATGTTTAATAAACACAAAATAAACCTTAAGCTAAGATATTTTAACCAATTTCCCACCTTAATAATGAATTAATCTAAATCTTGTGCATCTTTGTATATCTACATCTTGAATTTTATCATGGGAGGATGATCTAACAGAGTGAAGACATCAAAGACTTTTAAATGGAGTCTCAAGAGCCCACAAACTCGATGCATGGAAAAATCACATTTGAAGTATAACTTAAAAAAGATATAATGGTTTTAACTTCATTATGCTCCTTGATCCAACAACATGAAAATTCCAATGAATTTTAAAAGGCATGAAATTTTGTCATGTGGCCAATGCTTGCTTAACAAAAGACTGATGTAAGATATAAAGTTTGAGAAGGAATGTGAAGACACCAACTAACAAAACCATAAGGCACTAGTACCAAATATAAAATAAACATGTGAGAGCCTAGATCACAATAAATGGCTCATACTAATCTAAGATTTTAATCTAATATAGTGAAGAAAATGGGGCATTTTAAATGGTAATGGCTAGTGTTTGAAAAGACATTTATGAAAAATGCCACAAAATGTCCAAATTAATGCCACATAAGTGCCATGCAATCAAAAAATGACAAAATATGAGATCTTATGTGCCTTAGAATGAAAAATTATAAAGGCAAAGGTCTAAATCAAATCCAAAGCACATATGAGGCAAAATCCAAATGAGCTACCACCATTAAATATTCAAAGCCCTAAACTTGTATAAAAAGACCCAAAGTAAACTTGAATTGGTTACTAACAAATTTAGAAGAAGCTTAGATGTGTTTTTGATCATGAAAGAGATAATTAGAGAAAATTTACAACCCAATTATGAAGAGATTGCAAGCACAAAAGCCATGACAGCTCATAGGCAATAGTTGAAAGAGCATAGAAAATTCTATCTATCCATAAACAATGAGCTTAGAGTCTTCAAAGATACTAAATTAGACATTGCTGCCTTGAACTCCCCAAACATCATGAATTGGTTTGAACTCTTATTTAACACAGAGGAGCCATAAACCATCACTAAGGAAGAGTAGAGGATTATCATAGTAAGTAGAAAGTACTATAACCTAGTTGTAGTTTAAATGGCTACCCTCCATCATGTAGCTACCAAACCAGAGGTACTTCACTACATTGATATCCTTGCTCTAATTTTCATTGATTATATAATTGATAGTGATTGGATCATACATGAGGGTACCTCAAGTAAAGTTACTTACATTTCCCCTTTGGCCTTTGATTCATACTATAAACTGCCTAAACCCCATGTCAATTTTCCCACAGTTAGAGGATGGACCACTCAACATGGCCTAGATAACATCCTCACACCAAGGTTGCTCTAAGGAAACCATGTCTTTGGGGACTTTAAGGGAAAGATCTATATTATCTAGTTTATGAAAGGGATTAGCATTATCATGACCTTATTAAATAAATTATCTATATCCCCTACCACCACTTATGTCAACAAAACATGGGTGTCCTTTTTTTATTTCATGGTGGAAAAGAATCTTACTCCACCAATTCGGGATATGATCAGTGTATTCTTAGGAAATAAATTAAATACAATAAAAAAGAAGACAAGCAAATAGTTTTACATGATGTCCTACTTATTGAAATCCCTACTAGCTTCCACCAAGGTCCCTAACATCAAAAACTGGTCTCTTAAAGGTAGAACCACCATATCTCACCATTACTCCAAATTGTACATATTCAAATATAGGCACCATATTAAATTCATATGTGACTATGTCTATCCTACATTGGTGAAGGCCATCTTAGGGATTCCCATTACTAGGGTCACCCCTTTGATCAATAATTACATAAAGATATGGGGTGATATTTGGTTTTATCTAGATTGCACAGTTATTAGAATTAAGGGAATTCTAACCCAACCCTATAGGTTACCAATCTACATTCCTCCCAAGCTAAAAAAAATAGGAAATTGTATCTTAACTCCTTCATGGTGTTGATGAGGTTTGTAATAAAAAATGGAAGGGTCTTCACCATCCCTTTCCTTTGACCAGATAAAGAATAATTGTGCAAGATTGGAAGTAGGTGGATACCATGTCCATGCATGGGGACTCCTTTGGGTTTCAACTAGATGATCTCAAATAGTGGGATCCTAAAAATATAGTTGGGTCACATTTGAATAACAAAAAACTAGAGAAACCAATATATGTGTATGAACTAGGCCCTCATTATACTTTATACATAAAGGCCAACAAGTTTGAAGAAGTACTGGCCAGGTGTAAGGGAACCAACCTCAAGCTTATACATAAACTGACTAGTGACAACAAAATAGTGGTGATATATGGTAGTTGTATCCCATTCAATATCATTTGCTACCTAGACCTTCCAGGCTACCTCAAGACCAATCTTAGATGGAAATCCCATATCCCCAAGTATAAACTATATAAAGAACTAATAATGAAAAGATAGAAGAGATACCTATTGAGGGACCCTCATCCTCAACTCCCCCTTAAAAACCAACATATCTCTTGGATTACTTAGACAAGATTGCCCTCGATCCTGATGAAATAGTGAAAGGTGCCCTTAAGGACCTTGTTGAAGCATATGGCTTCAAGGAAGAATAAACATAGGTTGAAGAAGTTCAAGATGAGTAAGAAAAAGGGAAAGAAGTATCCCTTGATATATTCCTAGTGCCATAGCCATAAAAGAGGAAGATAGAGTTAGCATTGGTCCATGTTGGACCAAAAAATAAGCCAAGGTTGATTCTCACTCATCCTACTAGTGAGATCAACCTATTCAATTAAGATTTCCGCATTCATGGAAAAATCATCCCTAATTAGTTCATGTATGGAAAATTACAAAATATCCCTTCCCACTCACACTCTTGGGCCTTGACCCAATATATTAATGTGGATGTTCATGAATAAATTAATACATGGATTAGGTATTTAATGAAGGAATAAGATGAAAGAATAAGTGTGGCCACTACAAGGACACACAATAAAAAAAAGGATTCTCTATGAGAATCTAACAACATAGGAATTAAGGTCTTAGAGCCTCCAAAGTTCATAAAGTTAGTCACCACGATGAAATTCAATCTAGAGAGAATTGGATTAGATAGGGTCACCACTAGAAAGGCCATTGTGGGAGATGAAGAGTTCACCTTGTATAAGGTTGAACATTTTGTGGACTTGACCCTAGTTGAAGGAAAATAACTAGGTGAACATCCCATTCATGAAGAGGATATTGAGAGCCTACTAGAGGCCTAGTTAACCCAATCTAAGGCAAGTATTATGGGAATGAAATAGAGTATCATATCTCTTTCTATCCTTGTCCCTATTGGATTAATTAATAGTCATGAAAGTGTCTAAGTTGAGAGTGGATCATAGAACATTTGGTGCATCACCATAATTGAGGTAGGTTTTCATTCATTTATTTTCTCCCTTTTCATCCCCATTGATGAAGTTTCAAGAAGAGAGATTAAAATTTTCATATCTAAGGAGTTAGCCTCATTAAAAATCCTAGAGGTCTAACCCAAAATTAGGTAACCCATAACTTAGGGTAACTCCCATGGTGGACTAGTTTTGAGAGTAGGACTTGAACGATTCTACTTTAAGCTGGGGTGAAACCTAGAACCTCCATTAGATATTAATATACAACCTTCTAATTACAAAAAAAATTGACCAAAATTTCAAAATTTATGAACCTACACAAGCATCAATTGGCAAGTGGTGGCATATTTATCTATTGGATGATCTGTTGCAGCTATCTTGGTGGGATAATCTTGGGTTCTATTAAGGCCAACATACCCCCATTTTTTAAAAGTGGGACCCTTGAGAAACCTAAAGTATTAAACATGAAAATATGGCTTCTTAAGATCATTTGTAGAATTTGATGATCATCTACTTTGTCAAAGGCAAGGTTTCTTATTATGTTTTGCTTTAATATTGTCTAAAATGGATAATAAATGGCCTTTATGGGTTTTAATTTTAGGTTTCATGGTGTTATTCCTAATAAATTCATGTTGCAAAACCTTGGCAAACCCTCAATTCAAATTTGAATATTGGTAGGAACAAAATTGGTAGGAACCTTTTAAAAATCCATTTTGGACTTAAGCATAAACTTCATGTTTAAATCTTAATCATGTTTTGTAGCACTACTAAAGCTTATGCTAAAATATGCTTGGGTCCCCTTTGTTATTTCCCATTTTAAGTTAGTTATATTTCAAACTACGTCTAATATTCATTTTTCAAGGTTCCTTTTTAATATTTCCTAACTTGGCCCCTTTGATTCATAATCCTAGCCTAAAGTTTTAATCCTAACGTCTTGTCATGTTTATTAATATGAATAAGACCTTAGTACTAATATTTTAGCCTAAGTATTTCATTCACCATAGATCCTAACTTAATTTTTTGGCTTCTTGCATATTTAACAATTGTTGCTTTATCATGTCATTTAATCTAACAAAATAAGAGAGGCCCAAGATTTAACTTAAACAACATGCATCTTAAAAGATCTAATAATCTGCACTTCATCATAGGAAAAATATCTAACAATGTGAAGGCCCTAACAAATCTTCACCCTTATCATACATCTAATGGTTCTCACATCATCATGAAGACTTTATCAGATGGAGTGAGGCATAGTTAAAAGGTCAAAAGATTATGGTCTCTTTATGGTGTTGACATACAACATCCCTACATTAAGGATTGAAATTAAAGGGGCCCACTTTAAAAAAGAAACTAATCATGCTAAATCTCCCAGATCATGATCCTATGGCTCTCACTTACTTGCATGACCTCGATCTAATAGAGCGCATTGAGTCTGAGATCTTGTGAGGCCCACCAACATGCCAAGTGACACTCTCACATGGAGCGATGACACTAAAGACCTTTTAATGGAGTCCTAAGATCCTATGAGCTCGATGCATAGAAAAAGCACATTTAAAGTATAACTAAAAAAATATCTAATGGTTTGGACTTCATTACGCTCATTGATCTAATGACATGAAAGTGCCAATGAATTTTCAAAGGCATACAAGTTTGCCACATTGCCAATGCTTATTGAACAAAAGAATGACATAGGATATGGAGCTTGAGAAGGCACATAAAGACACAAAATACGACAACCATAGGGAATTGGTACCAAATAGTAAATAAATATGTGAGAGCCTAGATCATAATCAAAGGCTTTCACTAGTTTAATATTTTGATCTAATAGAGTGAAGCAAATGGGGCATTTTAAATGCCAATGGATAGTGATTCAAAAGGAATTTATGAAAAATGTCACAAAAGGTCCAAATCGATGCCATATAAGTGCCACATAATCAATAAATGACAAAATACAATATCTTGTATGCCTCATAATGAAAAAGTATAAAGGCAAAGGTCTAAATCAAATCCAAAGCACGTATGAGCTAAAATCCAAATAAGCTATCACCATTAAAACTTTGAAGCCTTAGGCTTGCATAAAAAGACCCAAAGTAAATTTTAATTTTTTACCTAGTTAATTTAGAATAATCTTAATTGTTTTTTTGAGCATGAAAGAGCTAACTAGAGACCATTAACAACCCAACTGTGAAGAGATTACAAGAATATAAGCCATGGTAGATTGTAGGTAATAGTTAAAAGAGGATATAGATCTCTATCTATCAATAGATAATGAGGGTAGAGTCTTCAAAGATACTAAATTGGATGTTATAATCCTAAACTTCTTAAGAATCAAGAATTGGTTTGAACTATTCTTAACCATAAAGGAGCTAAAACCCATCACCAAGGATAAATAGAGGATTGTCATGGTAAGTAGAAAGAACTATGATCTAGTTGTGGTTCAAATGAATAGCCACCATCATATAGCTACCAAAACAAAGGTACTTCACTACATTGATATCCTTACTCTAAATTTCATTGATTATAGAATTTATGGTGATTGGATCATCCATGATGGTAGCTCTAGGAAAGTTGCCTACATTGCCCCTTTGGCTTTTTATTCATATTATAAATTTCCTAAACCCCATGTGTATTTTACCACAATCATAGGATGGAGCACTAAACATGACCTAGATAGCATCCTTAGACCATGGTTGATCTGAGGAAACCATGTTATTTGAGATTTTGAGGGAAAGATCACTATTGTCTAGTTCATGAAATGGATAAGGGTTATCATGACCTTATTAAACATACTATCTAGAGCCCCCATCTCCACTTATGTTAACAAAACATGGGTGTCCTTTTTATATTTCATGGTGGAAAAGAATCTTACTCCACCAATTGGGCATATGATCAATGTCTTCTTAGGAAAGAAATTCACTACAATCAAAAGAAAGATAATAAAATAGTGGTACATGATGTCCTACTTAATATATTCCCTAATATCTTCCACAAAGATCCTTGGCATCAAGAACTAGTCTCTTGAAGGTAGAAACACCATCTCCCACCATTACTCCAAATTGCACATATTCATATATATGCACCATATGTAATTCATATGTGATTGTGTCTATCATACATTGGTGAAGGCCATTATGGGGATTCCCATGCCTAGGGTTCTCCCTTTGATCAATAATTACATAGATATAATGGGTGACATCTAGTTTTATCCAAATTACATAGTTACTAAAATTTAGGGAACTCTAACCCAACCTTATAAGTTGCCAATCTATGTTCCTCCCAAGCTAGTAGAATAGGAAATTGTATCCCAACTCCATGGTGTTGATGGAGTTTTAAATTAAAAATAAGGGTCTTCTCCATCTCTGTCATTTGACCATAGGAAGAACAATTCTACAAGATTAGAGGTAGGTGGACACCATGTCTAGGCATAGGGATGCCTTTCGGTTTCAACTATACGATCTCAGATAGTGAGATCCTAAAAATGTATTTGGCCCTC
Organism: Torreya grandis; assembly: GCA_037957365.1. Taxonomy (NCBI): domain Eukaryota; kingdom Viridiplantae; phylum Streptophyta; class Pinopsida; order Cupressales; family Taxaceae; genus Torreya; species Torreya grandis. The sequence goes on from JARHVA010006430.1 coordinate 753,603, forward strand.
ATATGAATAATAATAAAATAAAAAAACCAATATTTGAGCTTAAATTAGGCCCTCATGACACTTTATACATAAAGGCCAACAACTTTGAGGAAGTACTAGCTAGGTTTAAGATAACCAACCTTAAACTTATGTATAAACTAACTAGTGGTAGAAAAATATTTAGGGACATATGGTAGATTCATCCCCATCAATATAATTTACTACCTGAATCTTCTAGGCTACCTCAAGAATAGCCTTAGATGGAGCTCCTATAGCCCCAAGCATAAACTATACAAGGAATTGGCTAGGAAAAGATGGAAGAGAAACCTATACAGGGATCCTCATCCTCAACTCTCCCTTATAAACTAACATCTCTAGTGGAGTACTTAGACATGATTTCCCTCAATCCTGACGAAATAATGAAAGGTACCCTCAAGGACCTTGTTGACATATATAGCTCTAAGGAAGAAGAAACATAGGCTAAAAAAGTTCAAGTAGATCAAGTTAAGCAAGATAAAGGGAAAGAAATAACCCTTCATATAGTCCCAATAGAATAGCCAAAAAAGAGGAAGGTAGAGTTGGAATTGGTCCATATTGGACCAAAAAAGAAGCGAAGGTTGATTCTCACTCATCCTACCAGTGAGATCAACTTGTTCTGTGAAGATTTCCCCATTCATGGACTAATCATCCTTGATTATTTTATATATGGAAAGATATAAAATATCCCTTCCCACTCATACTCTTGGGCCTTGACCTAGTCTACTAATGTGGATGTTTATGAATAAATAAAGCCATGGATCAGGGCTTTAATGAAGGAATATCAAGAAATAAGAATTGTGCCCATTACAGGGCTAGAGAGCAAAAACATGGATGCTCTAGTGGCATCTAGCAGAACAAGAATCAAGGTCTTAAAGCATCACTTGATTATTCTATACCTTACCCTTCTCTTTGTTATTTTTTTTTACACTAGATCATTGTAGTTTAAATTTCATTTTCAATATCCATATATATTATTCTATAGTTTAAATTGGACCATATTCACTGAATATTATCATAGATCCTCTATAATTCACAAATAATACACCATGATGGATCCAAAACATCACTTATTTTAAATTGTATGGAACATTCATACATTATTCTATCGCTATTCCATCACACATAACATCAAGTTGCTACAACCTGCTACTCATGCTCTAAATTCCTAGAATTCTAAAATGAGAAGTGTTTTTTGAACATTAAGAACCCCTATGATACATTTAGAGACATCAATAGGAAGCATTCCATTGGTGACAGGAGGAGGGCCACCTTTGTGAATTGGTTGTATCTTTATCCATTTTGGTGTGCTTTGTCTAATATTGATGTTATCTTTGCACTTTTGAGTAATTATTCACTTATAAGTGCAAAGATCATTAACCTTTGTAATTTTTGACATATCTTTGTGATTACTTTAGATAAATATCAAGGTTATTTGACATTTGATCCTTGGTTTTTATAAATTTATCTTAAGTTTGGAAATCTTTAGTATTTGAGGTTATGATAGCTTGTTTTGATCAAAGATTGGCATATCTTTCTTAGATCTGAGTTCATTTGAGCTTAAGCTTATAAAGATAGAGCATATTAGCATAATCAGATAAATCTTTGAGTTATTTTAGGCAAAGATCAATGTCCTTTACTATTTTTTAGAAATATTTGTAAAATGAGCTTAATGTGTAGGTTTAATCCTTATTCCTTATAAATATTAGCCTAATAGATCATATTTCAAATAGGATCTTCAACCTTCAAGCTAGAATTGCCAAAGATTTGAATCAAATCACACTCAAAGACAAGGGGGCCTTTTCTAAAACTTGAAGTTCATAGAAAGGTTAGGCATGATAAAGTTAGATGTAAGAGATCCAAATCTTTGCCAACTTCACCCCTTCAAGGTAACTTTGCCTTCAAACTTAATCCAAGTATGGATTGGTTGGTATAATCCTCAATCAATATGCCAGGTGTGTTATATGATATCCCACATAACCCTAAGAAGTATTTGCCTACATTTAGTCTAACAGGTATAATAACTGCTGAAGAGCACATAAAATATTTCAAAGTTACCTTAAGGTTGATAAATATTGTGTATGAGGATGTGGCTTGCAGGTTATTCCCATTCACCTTTAAAGATGTTGATTATGAATGGTTCTTGATTTTTACTAATAATTATATCACTAATTTGGATGGTTTCATTGATGTGTTCATAAATTAGTTTGCTAAGATTGTAAGCCCTTATGTTATTTACCATTAGTTCACCAACATTAGAATAGATGAAAGTAATATTATAAGGTCCTTTAATGCTATATTTCAAAAAATGTATAGCAAGACCATAAAATCCTATAATCTTGATGATGTCTTAGCTTTAGAAATCTACAAGGATGTAGTAGATCCCATGACCTCTATATTCTTGAAGAGATCAATGATAACTATAACTTCATTATCTACGGCCTATTCTGAAGCAATAACCATAAATGATCAAATGCGACCTCAAGGATAGATGGCCTATTTTGTTTTAAACATTAACACACAAATGCCCACTCTAAACATTTTTCCAAATAACAACAAAAATATCCTAGCCTTAAATCAACTTCCAAACCTCAATCAATTGCCCTTGAGTCATGTTAATCCCAATCAAAACATTATATTTTTGAGTCATCATTCCACTAATGGCTTCAATACAAATGATCAAAGAGATTTATTACCAACTAGTGGTGCTAATAATAACTAGGTACATAATTCTAGAACTCCTAAAAATAAGAATGAGTCTATCTTAAGAATAATCCAAAAGTTGAGCATTGATTTTCATCAACTAAAAAAATAAGTAGGAAATATTGATTAAAGATCTAGTAGGAAATTATCATTTCAAAGGTATAATAGGACAAATAATAAATTTCAAAATGATCTTTTAAATAATAATAGGAATAATGAACCATCTTCTACAAAAAATACCATTGACATTAACCTTATTAATATAGCATTGCCTAATTATTGTAGAGTACATTATACAACAAAGCATGTTGAAATTGAATGCATTGATTTTTTCAAGGATTTCAAGGATTTACAAGATGAATTAGATACATTTGAAGTATTCCCTACTTAGGATAATGGTGCAGGTTCTTCTAGTCCAAGTCATCTAATTAAGCCTTCATGGTTAAGACCTTTGATTTTCCCTTTCAAGAGGAGAATAAACCTAATGAGATCCTTGAAGAGATCCAAGCCTTCCAAAATTTCTTAAAGAAGACCTATCCCTTTAGGAATAGAGAGTAGAGGTATCCATTGACTACTTCAATAACTCCAAACAACTTTGGAACCCCTCCAGACACTTCTTCAAGAAATAATCCTAAGACACCTAAAGGGAGTACCTCTAAGCCCAACATTGATATTCCTAGTTCTTGAAATAAAACTAGATATAATATATTTAAAAATATGAAGAAGATAAAGGCTAATATAACTTTACATTAACTAACATAGATCATAAAGCAAAGAGACCTTTTACTGGAATCATTATCAAAGAAGTCCAACAAGCCACCCAAGGTTGACCATGCCAATGTGACTATGCACAAATCCAAGGTTGAATCTCCTCCTTTTTTACTTATTGTCAATATGTTTAGTAATAATTTTCATAATTGTGTAATAAATTTAGGTGCATCTATTAACATCATGCCTATAGTTATTTGCATATATCCTGGCTTAACACCTATAAAGTCTGATAAGGTTGTCACCCAATTAGACAAATATAGATTTAAAGTTATTGGGGAGTTATTAAATGTTCACAAGTAGTTAGCTTCTGAACCTAGAGTACAAAAATTCATTGATATTCAAGTTATTAATATACCTAATGTTTATGGAATCTTGTTAAGTAGGGATTAAACAAAGGCTATGAATTCTTACATGTCCACATATTACTCGAATTTGTGGCTACCTTAGATGGGAGTTCCTAATCAAATCGGGGTTGAAAGAGAGCTAAGGATGAAGCACATGATCACTGAATGAATGAAAGGGTGAACATCATTGACTTAGACTTATGGGTTTACACTTTAGATACTGATAAGGTATGTGATTCTAAGAGTGCTTATGTTATTCCTAGAATATGGAAATTGCATTTTGATAGTGCTAGGTGTAAGGATAGATCTAGAGTAGGCATTGTATTTACTAACCCTATTGGTAATAAATATCATGGTTCTAATAGACTTCAATTCACTTTCACTAAAAATCTTACTAATTATGAGGCCCTTGTCCTAGGTTTACAATTTTCTATAAATAATAAGGTTAAATAACGACTAGTTTATGGGGATTCATAACTAGTGGTCAACTAAGTAAGAAACAAATACCAATGCAATATCTCATACTTTAAGAGGTATAAGTTTAGTGTCTAGGATATGATTAAGTATTTTGATGCTTTTAACATTTCCTCTATCCCAAGGGAAGAGAACCAAGTTATTAATGAGTTGGAATCTATTACAACCAACCTCATGCCCAACAAAGATTCCCCTAATTTTAGCATTGAGTTGATTCCTTATCCTTTAGTACCTAATAATGTTTACCATTTTTCATGTTTTCAATGATGATCAATAGATATTATATTTCATGACCAATTCTAGATCATTTGACACTCATATTATTGATGAGACTAATGAAAATACATCAAAGAAGGATAAGTTTTATGGTAAACTCATTTAATTGAATGACAATAAGATCCCTAAAGAAGATTACTACTTTAGAGAGACTGTTTGATCAATAAAAATTGGTTGAGGTTTCTAAGATTTCCAAGGTAAGTGGAAAGACTATAATTTTATTGATCTTGGTCTCTAAGATCAGCCCCAACTAGTAAATATTGGAAAAGCTTACACAAACATTGAGAAAAAGAAGGCCAAAGAGCTCCTTACCCAATATATGGATGTCATAGCATGGTCTTATCATGACTTAAATATCTTTGATCCAAGGTTCATTACTCACACCATCCCTCTTAAATAAAACTATAAACCATTTAGGCAAAAATATAGTTATGTAAACCTTATCTTAGAACTACTATTCTTTAAGGAAGTTAAGAGACTACTATATGATGGGATAGTTTTCCTCATATGACATTCTACCTACGTAACTAATTTGGTTCCAGTCAGGAAGAAGAATGGTGAAATTAGGCTCTGTATTAACTTTAGGAACTTGAACAAAGAATCTAATAAAGACAACTATCCTCTTCCTTCTCTTGACTAGGTTATAAAGGTTTTTTTAGGTTCATCCATGATGTCTTTTCTTGATGTATTTTAAGGTTATAACTAGGTGTTGGTTGACAAAGAAGATAGGCTGAAGACAAATTTCACCACAAAGTGAGAAACCTTTGCTTACCAAAGGATGCCCTTTGGGATAATCAACATAGGAGATACATTTCCAAGGGCCATGGATTATGCCTTCCAGGGCCTGTTTGGTAAGTGTATTATTATATATATGGATGTTGTAACAATTTTTTCTAAAAATAGGGAAGATCACTTTATGCACTTCCAACAAGTTTTTGAGAGATGCAGAAGGTATGGGATCTCTTTAAACCCTACAAAGAGTATCTTTTGTGTTATATAAATAAAATTATTGGGTCATGTAATAACCAAATATGGGATCTTTATAGATCCTGAAAGAGTAGAGGCCATATCTATAATAGATCCCCCAAATGGTAGAAAAGAGAAAGTCATTTTTTGTAAGAAAGTACATTTATGGCTTTACAAATATTTTCAAGCCACTAAATGGCATTCTCAAGAAGGATGCCAAAGTCACATGGAATGAAGAATCTAGGAAGGCATTCAATGATATCAAGTAGGCCATTAGCCAAGCTCTAGTCCTTATAAGTCTTAACTTTTCAAAGGAATTCTATCTCTACTCCTTTCCATCTAACCATATTATGGTTGTAGTGTTAACTCAGAATATTGTTGGGTGTGATCACCAAATAGCTTTTATGAACACTAATTTTAATAATGTTTAGTTAAATTATTCATTGATTCATAAATAGGCATATGCATTAGGTAAGGTAGTTAAGAAATTTAGGCATTATATCTTTATAAATAAGGTGCATGTTATCTTACCTGACCCTACCACATAGAGGTATGTGGGTGTTAGGTTTGTAGGAGTATGACTTAGAGATGAAAATAGAAAAACTAGTAAGGTGTTAAGGTTTGATCCAGATGATTCCTAATACTAACCCTACGCTAAGTATTATGCAAGTAGATCAAAAAAAATTTCAAGCTAATGAGTGGTATGATTCAATCATACATTTGTTAATTAATTTTTATTATCTTTCAAGGCTAACCGAGGAGGAAAAAAGGGCCTTAAGATTGAAGTAATCCCATTATTTGATTAATGATGGGGTCTTGTCTATAAGAAATTTTGAAGGAATTTACCTAATATTTTTCTCATAAGAAGAAGCTACCCAAATCATGAACACCTTCCATGAAAATATTAGCAATGTACATCCATCTAGGAGAACCACAAAACTTAAAATTCTTAGAACTGGCTATTATTAGCCAATTATTTTTAAGGATGCACACAAACATGTGAGGGAATGCCACTCATGTCAAGTCTTTATCACCAAGGAAATAAAGGTAGCAATGCCTCTACAACCAGTCATGGTTGATAAACCCTTTGCTTAATGGGGGTTAGAATTTTTTGGTGTGATCAACCCCAATTCATCTAAATGTCACAAATATATTCTAATTGCCATAGACTATTGCACAAGGTGGATTGAAGCCATGTCCACCAAATAATGTAGGGTTGAGGAAGTGATTAGCTTCTTAGAGGAGAACATCTATACTAGATTTGGAACCCTAGTCTCTCTAGTATGTGATAATGGGTCTAAATTTATATATATATATATATATATATATATATATATATATATATATATATATATATATATATATATATATATATATATATATATATATATATATATATATATATATAAATTACTAAATGGGATTATGATAATGTCATTACTCTCAATTTTGCATCCAAACATTATCCCCAAGGAAATGGAGTCTCTAGGTATACAAACAAAAATCTTATGAAGGCAATTAAAAAGTCTATTGTAGACAAGCCCAGGACTTGGCATAAGCTTCTTAAGTGTGCACTATGGGATGATAAGATAAGAATTAATCAAGACTTAAGGGCATCAAAATTTCTATTGGTATATGGATAAGCACCTATCTTTCCTATCATTCTTAATATACCTACATACAAATTCATGCAAGAGTATATGGAAGAAAGCCAAGAGATTGACAACTCTAGATTGCTAAACATTATTCAGATGGAAGATGTAAGGGAGAAAGCCTTTTTTTTATTTTATTAGACATCAAACCATAATGAAAATGTGGTTTGAAAAAAGGTCAAAGGTAATGGTATTCAAAAAAGGATACTTGGTCCTCCTATGCAACAAAACATCTAAAACAAAAGGAAAACATGGTAAATACACACCGCTATGCACCTTTAAGGGGTTGAGTTCACATTGTCCACTAATAGGCAATATATCAATCATTAATTTTCTACTGCTCCACCTAGCGTCTTCAAGGAATAAACTATGTAAGATGATTAGACTTAGTATAGGTAGGCTATTTAGTTTCTTTCAAGTTCTTTCCTTATTGTCCCCTATTTTTATATAACATTTTGTATATTTGTTTATTTATATTTCCCTATTTTGTTTTTTTCTATTCTTTATTTGTTTTTTATTTCTTAGTTCCTTGTTTTCCAATAAGTCCTCTTGAACAATCTTAAGCTCAAAGTTAGGCAATTTGCATGAAAATTCAAAAATGTAGGTGTTTACCTCATACAGATGATGACTATGGTTATAAAATATGAGCCTAATGTTGTAATGTGAATAAACTAGTAAAAAATAATAGAAGAAGCTAATTATTTCATAAGAACTTAGAAATTATCTAGACTTCAAATTGGTTTTAAGAAGATTTGCACTTGTAAGATGAGAGCTTAAACTATCATGGTATATCCATACTAGCACTTAATCAATATCCTAGCCTAGGATAAGGGTTGTAACCATAGGTTATTCTCTATAAATCAAACACTTGACCACATCCTAAAGCTTGACTACCCTAGTTCTCAACCTTGCTAAAATCATAAAGGTCTAAATAAAATTTAAAAAAGAAGTATTCAATGTAAAATCAAAAGCTTTGTGAGCAAAGGTGATTTTGGTAATCTCCACCAAGGCTATGGATGCCTAGTTGGTAGTGTATCAAGGCCTTGAGTGGATCCAAAGTCATATTTTTTGGGGTTATGGATGCCTAGCTAGTAGTCGAGCAATGCCCAAGCCTTCCCTGAGCAAAAATCATGGTTCTCTAAACATGCTCCAAGTCAGTGTTAATGATTAAGGACATGAAACATGGAATTTGTTTCTTGAACCCCATGGTAAATAGTAAGTGGAATAAAATAAAACACATAGTATGGCTATATCCTGATATTTTATCCTAGTTCTACAAATTCAAGGTTTATTTCAACCATAATCTGATCTAGATAATGATATTGATCAAGTGGAGCAGATGACCCAATTATTTGTCTAAATTAAAGTCTCTAGGTTTTAACATATCTCTATGTTTCCCATAGAAGTTAACATTTATTGAGGCCAACATATACCCATTTTTGAAAATTATGGCCCTTGAGAAACCTTGAGGATTAAACATGAAAATATGTCATGTTAAGATCATTTGTAGAATTTGAATATCATCCACTTTACCAAATGCAAGCTTACTTATTACGTTTTTCTTTAATATTGTCTAACATTGATAATAAATGGTCTTATAAAATTTTAGTTATAAGTTCCATGGTGTTCTTCTTAATAAATTCACAATCCAAAACCTTCGCATACCCTTAGTTCAAATTTAAATACTGGTAGGAACTAAATTAGCGATAACCTTTTAAAAATAAATTTTGAACTTTAGCATAAACATCATGTTTAAAGATTAATCATGTTTTTTAACACTACTAAAGCTTAATCTAAAATATTCTTGGGTCCCATTTATTATTTCCCCCTTTAAGTTATTTATATTTCTAACTAGGTCTAATATTCATTTTGTAGGGTTCTTTTTTAATATTTCATAACTTAGCACCTTTGATTCATAAGCCAAACCTAAAGTTTTAATCTTAAGGCTCCATTGTGTTTATTAATATGAATGAGGCCTTAGCACTAGAATTTTAGCCTAAGTTTTTTATTCATTATGGATCCTAAATTAACTTTCTTACTTCTTACAGATTTGATGACCCTCATTTTATCACAACATTTGATCCAATAGAGCGAGAAAAGCTTGAGATTTAACTTAAACAACATGCATTTTGAAATATATAAAAATACACATTTTATCATGAGAAAGGGATCCAATGGTGTGAATTCCCTAACAAATTTTCATGCTTAGTATACATCCAACATTTTTTTCTTCATCATGAGGACTTAATTGGATGGAGTGAGGCATAGTTGAAAATTCAAAGGATTATAAAAGCTTTGCATTGTTGACATGTAGCATCCTTACATTTGAGGATTAAAATCAAAGTGGATCACCTGATAAAATAAACCAATCATGATCAAGATCCTATATCATGATCCTACAACTCTCATTTACTCATAGCACCTCGATCCAATAGATCACATTGAGTTTGAGATCCTAGGAATGCCTGTAGAGGTGCCAAGTGGCACTCTTGAATTAGATCATAGGAGTTTGATGAGGTTAAATTTGAGTTTTGTATGAATATCATTTAGCATCCATGAGGATTTATTTGATGCCTGTATGACTATCAAGTTTAATACCAACAAATTAAAAGCTTCAGTAGATTAAAATTTATGTTCATGTAACTGGCATTTGACATTTACAAGGACATATTTAACATCTATGAGACCATCCAATTTAAGCTAATGAATTATATTTCTCAGGACTAAAATACATTCAAAAATGTTGATAATAATCTCATAAATTGCAATGTAGACTAATGGAAGCCCTCAGAGGATGCTCAAATACTAGAAGTCTTTAAAATGCAATTATTGAACTGGTCTTATGAACTAAATATAAGAAAAAGTAGATGTAGTCTAAGTCTATATATTAAGGTCCCAATTACACTTGTTTAAATATTGTGAACTTTAGGTTAAAGATGTATACTAATTCTTGTCTTAAAAGGGTCTTTGTGACATAAAACTTAGGCCAAATGCTTTTAATTGAAGCTTTTAGTGTGTTTCTTAAAATAAAACTCTATTAGGATCTTGATCATATATCATTTGGACCCCTTTTTGGACATATTCAAGGACTATTTTATCTCAAAATATATTTGTTATTTTTTAAACAGAACATAAAATTTGACCTAAAATACTTAGCTAGTGTCCCCCATTTATGAATATTGAAAAACTTAGGCATAAACACTTTAACCTAAACTTTATTTCATGTTTAATAAACATGAAATAAACATCAGCATAAGATGTTTAACCTAAGTCCCTACCTTAATAAATCACTAAATTAAAGCTCATGCATCTTTATAGATCTATGACTCACATTTTATTATAGGAGGATGATCTGATGGAGCAAGGACATCAAAGACTTTTTCATGGAGTCTTGAGAGCTCATGGGATTGATGCATGGCAAAAGCACATTCAAAGTAGAACTAAAAAAATATTAAATGGTTCATGATTCATCATGCTCCTCAATCCAATGGTGTGAAAGTGCCAATGAATTTTCAAAGGCCCATGAGTTCACCATGTGGATAATGCTTATTGAATAAAAGGCTGATGTAGGATACAAAACTCAAGAATGCATATGAATATGCCAAATGGTGTAACCATAGGGTGCTGGTACCAAAGAGATAATAAATAGGTGAGAGCCATAATAAAAATCAATGGATCATGCTAATCCAAGATTTTTTCTCTAATAGAGAGAATAAAATTGGGAATTTTAAATGCCAATATCTAGTGCTTCGAAAGGCATTTATGAAAAATGTCATGAAAAGTTGGTGAGCAAAATAGGTCTCTTCACCGTAGCATAGGAAGATTGGTCATCTAATGTTGTAGGTTTACCGCATCCAAAGGGGACAAATCTCTCCTCTCATAAAGGGGAGGTTCCCTATAGGTATGAGGAAGCTATATACTATATATATTACAAGAAAATAACACTCAAGGGTATAATAAACCATCCATCTCTCTTCTTTCAGAGATGATGTTCACAACACAAAGGGGAAATTCTAGGTGATTGGTGAAGGTGCTTCTCTTCCTTTAGAAGTAACATTAAACCAAGAGCCAAATCCATTCTTGGGTAGTATAAATCCTAGTGAAATGATAAAAGGCACTTCTCTTCTTTTAGAAGTGCTTGTTCTTGCAAACAACAAGAATCTTTCTGATAACAAGTGACTAGTGAGAGAGTATAGAGTGATCAACAATCTAAGGTGTAGCACAAAGTCTCCACCTTGACTACCCAAGAGAGAGGTACAAAGAATAATGGGGGCACAAAGTCATCCCAAGGTCCTTTACATAGAAATAGAAAATAAACACACACTAAAAACAACTGTGATAACACAAAGTCTAAAAGTAGTTGGCTTTAGGACACATTCATTAACACTTCCACTAGCTCTACTTGTTAAATTGCATAAACAAGAATACATTCAGGAAATAGACATAAGAACAATCTCATAGAATGATACAAGCTATAACAGCACAAAGTTTGAAAGTAACTTGCTTTCTGATTAAACAAAGAAATATGATAAATAATTTGAGCTCAAAATCTCAGTGATGCCTTTTAATTTGGGCAGAGTTTTGCTTCTGGTAAAGGGAAGATCTCTTATCAAATGATATAAGAGAGTACATTATATAGAGGCTAGGAGAGACTTGGCACTTTGTCCCATGGAGTGACCCATGCTACATAATTAATGCCTTGGATGCATTTTTGGTTCGGTCAAGGAGGGCCATGCTGGAGTAGGCTGACTACCTTAATTGTGGCATGCTAATTCATCTCTAGTGTCTACTCCTGAGCTTGAATAACTCATTTCATCACCTGATATCCATGTAACTATCTACTTTAATTTTACTCCAAAGGGGACAAATAGGCTATGCTTTCAATGTTTGTATGCCCCAAATACCTACCCAACAAACTGCTCCACCTACTAGGAATAACTCCTGTTGAGATTTCCATCTTTGTCTCTTCGTCCTTTAGCCCTAGCCTTAGGGTCTTTGGTTGTATTTAGGTCCGTGTTTTAAATTTTCAAAGATCAACAGACACTTCATTGTAACTAATTTAGCATTCATGGGTCTTTCCTCTATTAAGGTTAATGGCTAGCCAATCATCCTAAATTTGATGTTCACAGGCTTGCAATTCTCCTTAGCAACTCCATGTCTTTCTCACTTGCTGTGCTTGCTTTCCACTATGATGTGGATGAGGATACATGGTGACATCTGTGGCTTTGAAATAAGGTTATTGGAATAAGCTTTGAAAATTGTTAGGGGCTAGAAGTGTGGATGTAGACATTTGGTAGCTTCTGCCACACTAGGATGGGACACGTGGCAAGTTCCATCACTTTGAAACTTATTAGAGACTATGTATTTTCTCATGACACTTGGTAGCTTCTATTGCACTTTGAGGCTTAACCCTTCTTGATGGTAACTTATCCTTTGGGGTCTTGAATAAGGTCCATTTTTGAGTGTTGAGTGTCCCCCCGTAAGGGTACATACCCTTTAGGATCATCCGAGTGGCCTTCAAGCTTTGATTCTTTCAGAAGACTATTGTTTCTTTTATTTCTTTTAGACAAAATGTCTTAAGAAATTCCTTCAGACAATTTATTCAAAGGAAACCTTTCCTTATCTTTGTGTCTCTGTATTTAAGGGTGCTCCATGTTTGACATGTGGCACATTCTGTTGCTTTGAACAAGTGACACATGGCATCTTTCACCGAAATAGGTGAGGACACATGGAAGCATCCACCTAATTCATAATAGCTCTTAGAAACCTTCAAGAGTATCATGGGAGATGACACATGGTAGCTTCTACCAAACTCTAGAAACACATTTAGAAATAGTCAGGACTCACTTTTAGCAATCTCACAGATGATGACACTTGTCAACTTTTGATAAGCTTTAAAAGGGACACATAGAAGTATCCACCATTCTTAGAAATAAATTATAATGTGTCTCAACAGATGACACTTGGCAACTTCCACTCATCCTTTTCTTTTGAGCTCTCCTTTCCTTGACTGAGCCTACCTTTGAACCATTGAACCTGTGAACTCGTTGAACTTAAGAAGTGGTTCAAGGCTCAACGGTTCAGTCATTTCATTTTTTTTGATTTGGTTGAGTCTCGTTAATATCTTTAAACCAAGCACATTGAACCATTTGAACATGGAACCCATTGAACTAATGAACCAAAATGATTCAAGGTTAAATGGTTCAACGGTTTAAGCCTTTGAAACTCACTGAGTGCTTAGAGCTGTGGAACTTTGAAATAGTTGAACTTCGAACCTCTGACTAATGCACTTAGCTCTTGCTGATGATGTTAAACCTTGGAACCTGTGAACCCATTAAACCTAAGATGGTTCAAGGTTCGATGGTTCAATGGTTCAATCCTTGTTTAAATGCTTGTCGATGGACATTTTTGATTAAACCAAGGCACTAAACCAATCTTGAAAATACTAAGTGTTGGAAGCTAGTTCTTTTGATTGGAATCACCTGTAGAAGCCTTTAACCCTATTAAACCTACTAATCCCTTTACTGAAAAAGCTTGAAAAATGAGGAATTTGAAAGCTTAGAACAAATTTTGAGAAGGGAAGAGAGAATTTTGGTTTGTGCAAGGCCAAAATATTCTTTAGCTTGTCCCAAAAAATGAGTGACATAATTGGGGCACAACAACTGGCTCTAGTTGGGAAACTTCCTTCAGTTCAAAAATTAAAACACAATTGAGGGGAGTAAAAACCAGAATCTCTAGTGCCTTGAATTATGCCATTGGGATATGGAGTCATGCTACCCAAAAATAAAGGCCCCAAAAAATGAAAATGAAAAGAACAAAATAGAAACAAAAGACTATAAAAATATACATATGTACAGGGGAACTCATTTGATACTTCAAGAGTTGAAGTGCTTCATATGTTGCCCATTATGAGGTAGAGAAAAGAGAGTGCCATCTTGATACTTCAATAGGAAACTATTTTCACCATTGAGTTGATGAATAGTAAAAGGACCCCTCCACAGGGAATCAAACTTTTTGTGCATCCCCTTTGGTTCTCTTCTCTTGTCTTACAACAAGACTTGATCTCCAATCTAGAAATCATGATTCTTTGCTTTCTAATCAAAGAGCTTCTTCACCAGAACTTGATGGGTAGTAATTCAATCCACCACTATAGTTTACTACTCTTCTAGCTTAGTCAGGCATATGATCCTCTTATCAAGGGCACTTCCATATGTTTGATCTTCAATTGCCTTAGCCAATTTTAGTGCTGGCAATTCTAGGGTGATTGGTATTTTAGCATTGAGTCCATAAAGAAGTTGGAAAGGAGACATACCAATTGCCCTCTCTGGCATAATTCTATCTACCCATAGAGCATCAACAAATGCTTTATGCCACGTCCTTTGGTTGTCATCCACTAGCTTCTTGATGATAACAACCAGGTTCTTATTGCTTGATTTAGCTTGTCCATTCCCTTATGGAAAGTAATTAGAAGAGTGGGAGAGCATAATCCCATAGTGGAAACAAAATTGAGTAATCTCCTAGGAAGTGAAACAAGCTACATTATCATTGACAATTTTGTTGGGACCCCAAACCTAGATATGATGTTCTCTTTGAAGAAATTGCATACTACTTCAGAAGTAGCATTTTTGGTTGGAACAGCTTCCACCTATTTGGTGAAGTAATCTATTGCTATGAGGACATAATCATTTCCAACACTTGAAGATGGGTTTATAGCTCCAATAAGATCAATTCCCCATTGTTGGAATGGCTCCTTTATGACTGCTAGCTTGAGAGGCACGACAACTAACTTGGGTCTTTCTACAAACTACTGGCAGAGTTCACATTTCCTAACCCACTTGTATGCATCCTAAAAAGAGAGTTGGCCAATATTATGGAATGATGGATTGCAAAGATTATCTTGGCATTTAGCATTTTTTGTATTTCAGATAGAATAGTACCTGATATTTTTGGATTATAATGCCTAGACTTTTGCTTGGAAGGTGTCAAATCAGCCTTGAGAGGAATGTCATGTCAAATTTTATTAGGCCAGAGTGACTTTAGGTCATCATGGGATTATGCTAGGACATCCATGTATTGGTTGAGCAAAGTGGTGAACTTGAAACGCTCTTCAAGAGTACAACATTTCTTGATGTTCACCATCTTGGGGTCTTCCTTGGTTCCTAGATTTACTTGATCAAACTCCTAAGAGGAGCTTAAATCTATTTGCTGTTGTTTGATGAATCTATCATACTTATCAAATAACTTCTCAAGGGAAACTAGGACTTCAGGAATCTTATTCCCTTTTAGTTACAAGAACTCCTCACCTATGCTTGAACTTGATTCAGGAGCTGATTCACACTTTTGAGGTTCACTGCCTTCAAAATGTAGCTGTTCAAAGCTATCCCTTTGCTCCAAGAAGGTAATGATTTGATTGTCATTATTAAACACTTGCCAATGACTAGCATTATTAGGCACACTTGGCCTAAATACTAGCTCAATGGTGTACTTGTCTCCTTTGATGTTTGGGTAGGGGACCAAGAGAGTAGCTAAAATAGCTAGTGCATCAACCTGATAATTGAATTATCTGGAAACTACAGAGATGCTAAAAGCATCAAAGTTTTCAATTTGGTCCCAGACTAGATTATAGTAGTGGTGCAATCTTTCATTCTTGGTTTGATACAAGTTCCTCATCTGACAAACCATTAATTCAACATCTCCTTTAACATGAAGGAGTTTGATGCCTTTATCCCTAACAAATTTTAATCTTAGCAACAAAGATTCATACTTAGCTATGTTATTAGTGTTGCTAAACTGCAACTTATAAGATGAAGGAAAAATATCTCCTTGAGAAGATATTAACACAACCCTAGCTCCTAAACCAGTGGAGGAGCAGCTGCCATGAAATTCAAGAATCCATACCTCATTTGATACTGATTTTCCTTTGGATTTTTTTTCACTCAGAGGTGGAGATACTTCCACACTTGCCTTGTGCTTTGCCCATTCTTTTGTTGTTTTAGTTGAATGCATTTCTAGGTTGTAACCCATAGGAGCTTCATTAGATGTCTCATGAACTCCATCCATGGACAAAAAGTAGTTACCCATGCCTGACGACTCAAATAGAATTTGAGATTTACGTGCTAAGGTCTGGGTAACCACATTTTTTGCTTCCTTCTTAGGGAGCAGCCTCTTCATAAAACCTTTAACTAGAATCCTCACCTCTGATAAATCCATGCTCAATTCACCACCAACATCCATAAAAAAAATTTGCAAGAAGGAAGCCATATGATGTTAGGACGTCAGTTACCAAGATAGTCATCTTCATTCTTTTGTCTAGGAATGCTACAAATGTAAATTGGGCATCCTTAATTTGTCCTAGCAAAGGTACTTAATTTTTCTCCATGGAGAAACATCTACCAAACATCTTGGTTAGTGTGAGGTTAAGGGACTCAGCCACTTTAGTAGGCATGACATTGTTTGAAGCTCCAAAGTTGATGTAATTATTTAGCTGATGTCCATTTATCAGTAATGAGACCTAGAAGGGTTCAGTCCTACCAAGAGTAGTAGGAGGGGTAATGACAAGATTGTTCTTGGTGGGTGCATTCTTGGGTGGATTATATGTCACTTTCAGAATTGCTTGTTTAATAGGGATGTTCTAGTTTTTAACACATTGAACCAGTTTGTCTAATTGCTCAGGATGGGACTGCAAAAATTCAAATTAAGACATTTAAATTTTGGTTTTCTTTATATGGTCAATGATATCAAATGTTGGAAATGAACTAGGTACAGAGGATGGGAGTTCATCCTTTTGAGTTTTAAGAGGGGGAGAACTAGACTGCAAATTTGAAGTTGAAGGTGTAGAAATGTTTGGGGTACTTACCTTTTTAGTAGTCATCGATTCTTCTGGCTAGAAGGGCAGAGTGGTCCCATGCTTAGCAATTGAAACTGCTAGTTGAGGTTGCCCCTCTATCTTTTATTTATCAGCGTGTTGAGTTGATTGATTCTTGGACCAGGTGAATATAACATATGACCCCTCAACTACATTGCCTTCACTTTTGTGTTCATCTTGATAGTTTAGGAAAATAATATGGGAGTCACTAGCTAATTCTTCTTCTTCCTTAGTGAAGAGATTAGCGTCATCTTCAGGATTCAACTCAGGCTAGAATGAGAAATCCAATTCAGCTTTAAGATATCTAACTACTGAGTTATTTGGAGGTGCTTCAAGGATGAGGTTCCTCTATGGAGGAAAAAGGTGATATAACTATCCTTGATTCCTAGTAGCATGGCCTTGGTAGGACTGATTAGGGAATGTCCTCATTGGTACATCTCTATATGAAGGAACATATGACATCCCTTGCACCATTTTCTTTCTTAGAGTTAACACTTCATTTGCCAGCTTTTGCACCATTGGGTTAGTGGTCGATGTAGATGAGTAATCAAAAGATGAAGAGGATTTACCTTTATTAGGGTCTCTCTTTATTTTTCCTGCTAGGATAAGGCCATCTTCTACCTTAGTAGCCAAGTCTTGAGTAGTAGCAAGGTCTATGTGTCTATCCCATCTCAGCAAGAAACTCACTTTTGGTAGCTGTGAGTTGATGAAGAAGCACTTGAGATTCTAAGGTGTTAGCTAGGTAATCATGGGAATCCTGTGCCTTAGCTTGTCAAACCTGACAATGAAGTCTCTCATAGGTTCATGGGGCTCCTTCTTCATCTTATGTGAGTTGGGCTAGCAAGGCATACACATATTTTGTAGGTTTGAACCTTGCTTCAAACTTGGCTTTAAGTGTGTCCCAATTATTTACTAACCTAGCTTACAAATGGTAGAACCAGTCTATAATAGCACCTTGTAGCATTTTCATGAAAATACTGACTGCCATATCCTCAAATTCTACCCCTATCACACTATAGGCTATGTTGAAGGCTATAATGTGTTCATCAAGATGAACTTTCCCATCACCAAAGAATTTGGGGAAATTATTCTTTAAATTATGTGGAAGCTCATGTAGAGGTGGAGTTAAATTTAGTAGACCAAAAGAGTTACCCCAGGGCCTTAAGCCATGGTTTGATTATGTAAAAGTGAGATAAAAAATCTAGGTAGAGGATGTATGGGAAAAGCTCTGATAACACTAGAAAAAGAAGCTCTACCTTGTGTTGGTGACCTGGTAGGGCTAGGAGGAAGACTCCTAGTTTGTTGAAGGTGAGGTTGTGGAGGAAATAACTCAAAATTACTCTGCTGCACCAACTCAAAAGTAGGGTCAACAACACCTTGGGATTTTTGGATTCTAATATAATGTGGATTTGCTAGATTGTAGAAAAAAATGGAAAAGAGTAGGATCTACTTTAGCTTGATGTTTGAGACTTCAAACTGTGTACTCTTCCCTAGTAGAGTCACCAAAAATTATTAGGTGAATATTTTGTCAACTAGTTAACTAGTGAGTAAAATAGGTCTCTTCACCATAGCATAGGAAGATTGGTCATCCAATGTTGCAGGTTTACCACATCCAAAGGGGAAAAATATCTCCTCTCATTAAGGGGAGGTTCCCTATAGGTATAAGGTAGCTATATACTATATATACTAACATAAAATAACACTCAAGGGTATAATAAACCATCCATCTCTCTTTTTTCAGAGATGATGTTCATAACACAAAGGAGAAATCCTAGGTGATTGGTGAAGGTGTTTCTCTTCTTTTATAAGTAACATTCAACCAAGAGCTAGATCCCTTCTTGGGTATTAAAAATCCTAGTGAAATGATAGAAGGCACTTCTCTTCTTTCAAAAGTGCTTGTTCTTGCAAAAAATAGGATTATTTTTGATAACAAGTGACTGGTGAGAGAGTACAGAGTGACCAATAATCTAAGGTGTAGCACAAAGTCTCCACCTTGACTACCCAAGAGATAGGTACAAATAATAATGGGGGCACAAAGTCATCCCAAGGTCCTTTACACAAAAATAGAAAATAAACACACTCTAAAAACAACTATGATAGCAAAAAATCTGAAAGTAGTTAGCTTCAAGACACCTTCCTTAACACTTCCACTAGCCCTACTTATTAAATTGCATTAAAAATAATACATTTATGAAATAGACATAAGAAAAATCTCCTAGAATGATACAAGCTATAACAGTATAAAGTCTAAAAGTAACTTGCTTTCTGATTAAACAAATAAATATGATAAACAATCTGAGCTCAAAGTCTCAGTGATGCCTTTCAATTTGGGTAGAGTTTTACTTATATTAAAGGGAATATCTCTTCTAAAATGATACAAGAGAGTACATTATATAGAGGCCAAGAGAGACTTGGCACTTTGTCCCATAGAGTGACCCATGCTGTGTAATTAATGCCTTGGATGCATTTTTGGTTCTGTCAAGGAGGGCCATGCTAAAGTAGGGTGGTTGCCATAACTATGGCATGTTGATTCATCTCTAGTGTCTACTCTTAAGCCTAAATCACTCATTTCATCACTTGCTATTTGTGTAACTATTTACTCTACGTTTACTCCAAAGGGGACAAACAGGCTGTGCTTTTAATGTTTGTAGGCCCCAAATACCTACCCAACAAACTACTCCACCTACTAGGAATAACTCCCATTGAGATTTCCCTCTTTTTCTCTTCTTCCTTTAGCCCTAGTCTTAGGGTCTTTAGTTTTATTCAAGTCCACATTTGAAGCTTGAAAATATCAATAGATAATTCATCGCAACCAATTTGGCGTTCACAGGTCTTTCCTCTATTAAAGGTTAACGACTAGCCAGTCATCCTAAATTTGACATTCACAAGCTTGCCATTCTCCTTAGCAACTCCTTCATGTCTTTCTCAGTTGCTATGGATAATTTCCACTATGACGTAAATGAGGACATGTGGTGACATCTATAGGTTTGAAATAATCTTATTGGAATAAGCTTTGAAACTTGTTAGGGGTTGGAAGCATAGATGTGGACATTTGGTAGCTTCTATCACACTGGGATGGGATAGGTGGTGAGTTCCATCACTTTGAAAATTGTTAGGGACTGTGTCTCAGCTTGTGACACTTGGAAGCTTCTATTTCACTTTGAGGCTTGACCCTTCCTAAAGGGAACTTGTCCTTCAGGGTCTTGAATAGGGTCCATTTTTGAGTGTCGAGTGTTCCCTAGCAAGGGTACCTATCCTTCAGGACTATTTAGATGGCCTTCAGGCCTTGATTCTTTTAGAATATTATTGTCTCTTTTATTTCCTTCAAAAAAAATGTCTGAAGAAATTCCTTCAGACAATTTATCTAAAGGAAACCTTTCCTTGGCTCTGTGTCTCTGCATTTGAGGGTGTTCCATCTTTGACACATGGCATGTTCTACTACTTCAAACAAGTGACACATTGCATCTTTCACCAGAATAGGGAAGGACATGTGGAAGCATCTACCTAATTCATATGAGCTCTTAGAAACCTTCAAGAGTCTCATGTGAGATGACATGTGGTAGCTTCCACTAAACTCTAGAAACACATTCAAAAGCAATCGAGACTTACTTTTAGCAATCTCACAGATGATGACACTTGTTAGCATCTGATAAGCTTTAAAAGGGACACATGGTAGTATCCACCACTCATAGAAACAAAGTATAATGTGTCTTAGTAGATGACACTTGGCAGCTTCCACTGATCCTTTTCTTTTATGTGCTCCTTTCCTTGACTGAGGCTGCCTTTGAACCTTTGAACCCATGAACTCGTTGAACCTAAGAAGCGGTTCAAGGTTCAACGGTTCATTAATTCATTTTTCTTTTTGATTTGGTTGAGTCTCTTTCATATCTTTGAACCAAGTGCATTGAACCTTTTGAATGTGGAACCTATTGAATTGATGAACCAAAATGGTTCAAGGTTCAATGGTTCAATGGTTCAAGCCTTTAAAACTCATTGAGTTCTCAAAGCCATGGAACTTTGAAACAATTAAACTTTAAACCTCTGATCGATGCATTTATCTCTTACTAATGATGTTAAAAATTTTAACCCATGAACTCATTGAACCTAAGATGGTTCAAGGTTCAATGGTTCAATGGTTCAATACTTGTTTAAATGCTTGCCGATGGACATTTTTGATTGAACCAAGGCACTAAACCAATCCTAAAAAGGACTATGTGTTAGAAATTGGTTCTTTTGATTGGAATCACCTACAAAATCCTTTGACCTTGTTGAACCTGCTAATCCCTTTACTAAAAAATCTTGCAAAATGAGGAATTTGAAAGCTTAGAACAAATTTTGAGAAGGGAAGAAAGAAATTTTGGTTTGTGTAGGGCCAAAATAGTCCATAGGTTGTCCCAAAAAATGAGTGACATTTTTGGGTGACAACAGATCATAATAAATAGTTGAAAGAGGATATATATCTCTATCTATCCATGGATAATGAGGGTAAAGTCTTCAAAGATACTGAATTAGATGTTGCAACCTTGAACCTCCCAAGAATAAATAATTGGTGTGAGCTCTTATTCACTATAGAGGAGATGAAACCCATCACCAAGGAAGAGTAGATGATTGTCATGGTAAGCAAAAAATAATATGACCTAATTTTAGTTTAAATCATTGACCTCCATCATGTAGCTACTAAACTAGAGGTAGTTCATTAAATTGATGTCCTTGCACTAATTTTCATTTATTATAGAATTGATGATGATTGGATCATCCATGAGGGTAACTCTAGGAATGTTTCCTAAATTTCCCCTTTGGCCTTTGACTCATATTATAAATTGATTAAAGCCCATGTGTATTTTCCCACAATCAAAGGATAGACCATTGAACATGACCTAGATACCATCTTTAGACCATGGTTACTCCAAGGAAACCATGTCTTTCAAGACTTTGAGAGAAACATCCCTATTGTCAAGTTTAGTGAAGGGATTAGGGTTATCATGACCTTATTAAATAGATTATCTATAGCCCTTGTCACCACTTATGTCAACAAAACTTTGGTGTCCTTTGTGTATTTCTTGGTAGAAAAGAGGCTTAACCCACCAATTAGGGATACAATCAGTGTCTTCTTAGGAAATAAATTCACTGTAATTAAAAGGAACAGAAGAAAACAATTTTACATGATTTCTTACTTATTGGATGCCCTATTGGTTTCCACGAAGATCCCTAAAATCAATAAATAGTCTCCTAAATGTTGAATCACCATCTCCCACCATTACTCCAAACTGCACATATTCAATTATAGGCACCATATACAATTCACATATGACCATGTTTATCATGCATTAGTGAATTCCATCATAGGGATTCCCATGCCTAGGGTTCCCCCTTTGATCAAGAAGTACATAGAGATAATGAGTGATATCTAGTTTTATCTAGACTACACAGTTATTAGAATTGAGGGAATTCTAACCCAGCCATATAGGTTGTCAATCTACATTCCTACAAATATAGTAGAACAAAATATTGCATCCCAACTCCCTCATGGTGTCGATGGAGTTTGAAAGGAAAAAATGAAGGGTCTTATCCATCCCTTTCCTTTGGCTATAAAAAGAATAATTCTATAATATTCAGAGCAAGTGAATACCATGTCCAGGAATAGGGACTCCTTTGGGTTTTAACTAGATGATCTTAGATATTGGGATCCTAAAAATGTAGTTGGCCCACATTTGAATAACAAGAAACTACCAAAACCAATATATGAGCATAAACTGGGCCCTCATGACATTTTATACATAAAGGCCAACAAATTTAAGGAAATACTGGTAAGGTTTAAGGGAACTAACCTCAATCTTATGTATAGACTGACCAGTGACAACAAACCAATAGGGGACATATGGTAGATGCATCCCCTTCAATATCATTTGCTACCTAGACCTTTTAGGCCACCTTAAGAGTAGCCTTAGATGGAGCTTTCATAGGCCACCTTAAGACCTAGAAGAGAGACCTAGAGAGGGACCCTCATCCTCAAATCCCACTCAAAATCTAGAATCTCTATTGGATTACTTAGACATGATTACACTCAAGCCTGATGAAATAATGGAAGGTGCCCTCAAGGACCTTGCTGAAGCATATGGCTTTGAGGAAGAAGAAACATAGGTTGAAGAAGTTTAAGTTGAGTAAGTTGAGCAAGACAAAGGAAAAGAAATAGCCATTAATATAGTCCTAGTGGCAAAGCCAAAAAAGAGGAATGTAGAGGTTGCATTGGTCCCTATTGGATCGAGGAAGAAGCCAAGGTTGATTCTCACTCATCCTACCAGTGAGATCAACTTGTTTAGTGAAGAGTTACCCATTCATGAACCAATCATCCCTGATTATTCTTTCTATGTAAAGATAAAAAATATTTTTTCCCACTCAAACTCCTAGGCCTTTAGCCAATCTATTAATGTATATGTTTTTGAAGAAATCAAGCCATGGATCAGGGATTTAATGAAGGAATAGGAAGAAAGAAGAATTATGGCCACTACAAGACTAGAGAGAAAAAATTGGATGCTCTAGAAGCATCTAGTAGCATAATAATTAATGTCCCATACCTTATAAAGTTCAAAAAGCTAGTCACCATGGTGTAATTCAATCTAGAGATAGTTCAATTAGAGAGGGTCACTCCCAGGAAGGACATGGTGGGATTTTAAGAGTTCACCTTCCATAAGGTTAGATATTTTATGTTTTGACCCTAATTGAAGGAAAATAATGAGGTGAAAATCCCATTCATCAAGGGGATGTTGAGATTCTACTAGAGGCCTAGTTAGCCCAAGCCAAGGCTGGGATCAAGGGAATGAAATAGAGGATCCTTAATTTGGAAAAGGAGAAATAAAATATGGAAACATAGGCAATTTTATCAATGTCTAATGCTATTATTGACATGTTTGAATCTTCATTTTTTGATATGTTTGATTTTTTGAAATCAATAAAACTAAGGTAGGATGCCCTGAGCCAACAAGGTAAAGTGGCTATAAAATTAATAACAGAATGGCGAAAGGAAAAATCCAAAATTAGAGACATCATTAACATTTTGATCAGGTATAGAATCCATAAGTTCAAAACCATTAGCTTAACCCACCTTAATTCCATATTAGGAATAATAGTGGATAAAATTCATAATCTAAGTGTATGGGCAAAGCATTTATATAGACTTCTAGATGATGAAAAGAAGTTAATTACTAGAATTGAATATTTCCTAGGTACTATGCTATCCAATCCTATAAAGACTACAAAAATGGGAATAAATGATGATGTAGAGTACAAACATAGATCTACCTTGGTAATGAAAGAGGTGAAGAGAAAAATCAAGGGTAAATTAGGTAGAGACAATGGCAGGATTTTGGGTATGATCTTGACAGTTGAGGAGAAGATTACAAAATCTAGAAGCATAAAAGAGGCTATGACCAGATATTATAGAGACCTTAAATACTTGGCTTATCAAGAAGAGGTATACATCATGAAGCAAGCTACAAACTTAGAACTCATCAATGATCAACATCAAAAAGTAATGGAGCTTCTATAAGATCAATAAAGGGACCCTTTAACAATAGCCCCACTAGCCAATTAATAGTCCTTTTCTAAAGCCTTGTAATATTTAAAAATAGGGATTATTTTTTTGAAGGCATATGTTAATATGTTAGCATAATGCCCATAGGTTAGTCCAATTTTTAAAGACAAGTGTATTCTAGAATATGGTAAAAAGGATAATTGTCCTTACTTTGGCACATTTTATATGTTATGATTGACTAGTGTATTACCTTATCTTTCTATAAAAGGTAGTATTACCATTTGTAAAAGAGATAAATTTTAAGAAATTTTTTATACTTAAATTAATTAACACAATAAAAGAAATATATAAAGACTTTCTAGATTGAATATGTAAATTGTTAACATAGCTTCTTATCTCAATTATTGATTTTAAAGCTTAAGTTTTAAAAGTTTATTTGAATTCTGAATTTGCATATGTGATATAGGGTTTCTAATTTATACTTGTCCTAGATTAGCTAAAGGATCTTATATTTTATTTATTTTATTTGTTCCATATTTAGATGTGATAATGTTATTTTAGTCTGGTAACAAACCCTTAAAGTGAAATCTAGTTCTTGTATAATTACATATCATCTTTAAGAACGTGCCTGGAGTGTGGTGAAATTTGAGCTTTGTTATTTTGCATCATACACTAGTTAAATGCAGGTATAATTGTAATTTAAACTTTGTCATATATTTGATTTTAAGATCAATAGTCACTTGATTATTTCATACCTTACCCTTCTCTTTGCTCCTTTTTTTACGCCAAATCACCGTAGCTTAAATTTCATTATCAATATCCATATAGATTAGTCTATAGCTTAAATTGGACCATAATTCACTAATATTAATGTAGATCCTCTATAATTCATAAATAATAGACTGTGATGTCTCCCAACCATCACTTATTATAAATTTTGTGGAACATTCATACATTATTCTGCCACTATTACACCACATGTAACATTAAGTTGCAACAACCTACTACTCATTCTCTAAATTCTTAGAATTCTAAAATGAGAAGTGTTATTTAAACACTAAGAACCCCTATGGTACATTTATACGCATCAAAAATTTCATCTTCCATGGGTGTGATGCTTTCATTGATGAGTACCAAGTCATCCTTATAAGACTTCTAGTTGAGGAGACCTCATTGAGCACTATGCAAAAGACCATGTAGTAGAGCTTAAGTGTCTAGTGATTGGTGATATATTCATGTTAGCCACCCTAAGTAGATCATATTTCACCATGTTGACTTTGGTTATGATTTTTTTATGGATTTTTTCTATCCTATCTATATGTATGTGTACTGGCACACTATTGAAGGAGTTTCATAACATCTAGTTCTACCAGGTTTGCATACTCTACATTATTTTATCCCTCACACCAATTGAGGTTTGTAGTTCAACATCCATTGTAGTAGGAGATTCATTAGGTATTTTATATTTATATTGTGTGAGTTTAAATATGGCAACTTTAGTATGAGTAGTAGTTAAAACATTATCCAGTTGCTTCTTTCAATCTAGTAGTTGAAGTGTAATTTGCATAGTTTGAGACAATGTACTATTTATGATGGCTTAATACTTAGCTAGTAAATCATATAGGACCTTAGTCTTGAATTTTATGTTTTCCCCTTCTATATGATTCTTTCCTCATTGAATGTCTACCAATCTGTGATGAGCTTGTTCATTATAATATTCAGGTGTTCCTTGTTTGGGAGAGAGGGATTCATAAAGAGCTATTCATAGAGGTTAGAATGGGAATACTTCATGGTCTTCCTGGCAGTGCACAACTATTACTTGACTTCAAAATGTGTATCCTCAATCTCCCTTGCTTATCACTCTAATGTAACTACCTTTTGTGAAATATATTCCTAGAACATAGTGGCACCTTCAAGCTGCTTGGAAAATAACATCTAGGAAACATCGAACTATGCTTTTGTTATGGCAAGAGTCAAACCAATTCATGTGATTGATACAATTTCAAGTTTCATCCATAATGGGGCTATGGAAAAATAAAAAATAGTGAAACATGTAGAGGTTTCTATCACATCCCATAAATAAATGTTAGAAATGATGGATGGAATACTATCATCCTATGAGGTAACCATAGTGCCTCTTACCTACATTTGGGGCATTTCCCAAGAGTTCTGAGTTGTGATGGAACTTGATAATTTTTGTTTATATTGTGCATTTCTATCATATACTTGTGCTTCCTCAACACTCTTATTCATAATGTTCACATATGCCTACTTTTTAGTGTCATGTTGTACCTTCTAGGTAGCCTCTTCTTACACTTTCTTCTCAGTGCCTTCATGTGCTTTCTTGGTAGCCTCTTTTATATGTGGATTATGTTTTCATTCTTGGACCTCATCTTTATTTTACACTTTGTATTTCCCAATCTTGTTCTTATTTTTTTACTTATTTGCTTCATTTTGTCTATGCTCTACTTCTAATGTAGGATCCTTGTGTTATTTTTCTACCACTTTTTGTTATTTGGCTTTTTCTATAGCTAAAGAATCTTAATGCATTTTATTCTTTTATTCTTCCTCTTGTTGTTATTTTTTTGTCTTAACATCCTTATCTTGCTTATGATCTTGTAATTCCTTGGCTTGGCATTGGGATTCTTCTTATTCTTGTTTCTCTATCTTAATCTCCCATTTAGCCTTGGCCTTAGCCATACACTTTTCCTCTTTACACACATGATGTGTTGAGCATTGTTCTTATTGTTAAAGTTTATCATTGATGTAAATGGTTCTTGATAAGGTTTATATCATTATTTTTGTCATTGATTTTTCAATGGTGTTCTAGTGAGTGTTATTTTTTAACAAGCTAAAGTTTTCAAGGTCATTTGGCATGATCATGATGCTATAAGTCTTCATGAGGTCACTGAAGAGTGTAACTAGGATAAATAATATTGATCAATGTTGTAATGATTTTGAAAGTGTAATATATAAACACTATATGTTCTTATATCTGGATGATTAATGTGAAGGTCAACATTGAATGTCCTTAATGACAAAGTTGTCATGTGCTTGAGCTTAGTAGTGTCTTGAGAATGTTTGTGCATATGATTCCTAGTCTTTTACATGAAGAGTCATGGTGAAATGGTGATATAGATGTTCTAAATCTTGTAAAGGTTATAAAATATTGATATCAAGTGTCTTTGAGGATAAGGTGTCTTTTGAAGCTTAGTTATGGCATGAAAAGACATTATGTAAAGGAATAAGCTTGGTTACATGGTGAGATAAAGTTTTAGAAGGATGTTTAACATTTTTTGATCATGTGAATGTGGGAATATGATTGAATTACTGGGATATTGAAAATATCTTTAAAGGTTCATGTAAGGCCTAATGAAGTGTGAAGACTCAAATGTAGAAAGTAACATGGTGAGAACATGGCCTAATGACTAATGAGGTTCAGTTTCCAGGGAAGTATGCATAGGTGAGATTTTTTATATCTATGGTAGGTTGTCCAATGTTCATAAAGATTCAATTAAAAGTTTTAAAATTAAGGCAAGAAAAATTTCTTTGAGGTCTCTCATTGCATAGAATGAAGGGTTCTCAACTTGAGAAGGTTTTTCTTTTGTTTGTTAGATATTCAAATTTTTTCATGGGAACCTAATATATTAATTGTATATGGGGAAGGGTCCTAGATAAAAATTCTAGGAATTAGTTTCTAGATTAATGGGATATTCTTTATGAATGATTTTTAAGAGTGGAAACATGTTTAAACCCCCTCTAAAACCCTAATAAGGACCCAATGTTGAATATGTTAATAAAAAGTGACCATAATGGATTTATATGATTAGGTAAGATATTTTATCTTGTATTGGACACTCTAATACACCTCTATGTGTTATTTTTTAGAGAGAGGAGAGAGAAATTGTTGAGTTACATGCTTATTTTTAAATGGTTACTAAAACTACCAAAATTTGTATTGAAATAAGTTTACAAATGATTGTATGAAGAAGGTATAGAATTGTGTTTGATGTTCATGGTGGTTTATATATTTTTTAAATTCCTTAAGTTTCTCATTTTGGTGATCCAATTAGACTAGTTGATAATATGCGTGATAGAGCAAAATGTGCAAAACCTAGGTAGTGATGAGAAGATGATTCTTGATGTGTTTTCATGAATTATTGATGGATTGAAGTTTATAAAAATATTTTTTTGGACTTGTATGTAATATTAATTATTATTGTAGGATTTTCAAGTTAGTTATAGTGGTTGAAAATTTGAATTCAAAATGGCTTATCTGGTTCTGATGTGACTATGAGAAGAAAGGTCAAAATATTGGTCTGAAGACAAATATTTGACATTAAACCAAATGTAATTGAATATGATATATAAATGTAAAGAAATCATGTTAAATCATTTTAAATATTTTAAATTTCCTATACATGTGTTATAAGGTCAATGCTTCATGAATGCATTTTTCACTATCTTGGCAATTAAAAGTTGTGATGAAGAGAAGATGGATTTGAGTGTAATTTAATGAAAAAATTATGTAATTTAGTGAATGTGATTTTTATTAATGACTTTTATTCATTATAATTATTTTTATAAGTTTTGGAGTTCAATGTGAGTGATTAAAATATGTTCATATAATGGTCTATTTGTTTAGGATTGGACTATGAGACTATATGCCAAGGATTTTTTCTGTAAGACCAATATTTTCCATTAGATCTTGTGAATTTTATATGTGACGTTGTTATAAGGATTAATAAGTATTATTTTAATTTATTTTAAGTCATGATATATCCATTTACATGTTTTTAAATTAAATTTCATGTTGACTACTCTTTGAAGCTCATTGACAATTATGAGTGAACAAGTTGCAGGAGTGTATTTGAGTCCTTTTGCCCTGAGTTGTGAAGTATAATTAACTTTGTGATGTTTTTAAGGTATTTGATTATATATGTATATATATATATGTGTATATATATATATGTATATATATACATATATATGTATATATGTGTATATACACACACACATATATATGTATATGTATACACACAGACACACACACACACACACACACACACACACACACACACACACACACACACACACACACACACACACACACACACACACACACACACACACACACACACACACACACACACACACACACACACACACACATATTATTTTCATATTTATGTATCTAGATAATTTATTATCTTTATTTGTTCAAGAAAGACCTTTTTGTGTGTGTGAAGGCCGAATGTCACCAATACTAAATCTATGCTTCATGTGGTGGTTGGAGATAATAAGTGTCATGGAGATAATATGAAATAATTATGGATATATTTTATTGATATATGAAGTTTTACTTCTATGTTTTGAGTTTTAAATTACTCCAAGGATTTTAAAGCGTAATGTATATTAATGAAGGTATAATTTAATTAGGTCTCCTTAAGGCCTAGAAGAGGTTTTGGTCTTCTAAGTTGAGGAAGACATACATTAATGATTGACTAATATATGAAACATGTTATGAGACCTATTTTAATGGTAATATATGTGTGCAAGTATTTATGTCCTACCAAGAGGTGTGTGAGCTAGAGGATTATATAACAATAAGGCCTGATAGGCCTAATTTATATGCAAGAGAGTATAAGATGTGAAAGTGAATTAAAGAGAACATTGAGGATAATAAGGAATTCATGAAGACCATCACATGGGTTTATAAATATATTCATTAATATATAACAAAAGGTTTGAGTATGAATTTCAGGGTCATATGACCTAATCGGTCTTGAAGAGACCTAGTTGAGCAAAGAGGCCTATAAGGCAGTTTGAGAGGGATAAGAATGTGAAGAGATGAAGAGGTGCTCATCATATATGGTTTGAGAAACATAGTGTTCTAAAGGTGATAAAATAAATTAGGTGTCTAATTTTGTGCTGATTCATCTAGGGAGTTGATACCTCCTTAAAAGTGGGTGCTTGGCTAGTTGGGGTTGGTGTTCCATGTGGAGTTGCTGATTCACTAATTTGCTTTTTATTTTATAGGAATATAGTAACTTTTTAGAGATTAGTGGGTTTTTTCCCCTTGAGTGTTTCCCACAATATGATATGTTATCTTATTTCATGCTCTTGTATGGTTTCTTATGCTTGATAGTTCTATGTACTTGTTTGAATGACTTATGAATGTTAAATAAAATTAAATGAATTATTTGAAGACACTAATTCACCCACCCCATCTTAGTGATTGTGATTCCAACATCATGCTCAACTTCTCTCTACACTTCTTTGTGTGTGTCTTGTTATTCTTATATAGTTTAATATTCAATTTTGACTTCCTTTATGTTAGTCTTAGCCTCCTTAGAGTATGATGGTGAGGAGATAAGGACAATAGTTTAATCCTATTCCCAATAAAATTTCCCCTCACAAACAAGGAGTCTTGTTGTTTTTGGGGTATAAGATTCCTTTGCTTGTTGATCTCCCATTACAAACTCTCTAATGGCATTCATAGGAATAGGTGGGGTGTCTACCCAATATTGTTGATGACTACGTGGAGTCCACATACACCATATAAGTTATTCTAGGGGGATACCTTCTATGGATCTTGACTGTGACGGGATCATAGTGGCTCCTCTTATCTTGAATGTTTATCAAACGCACTATAATTTGGCCTCTTAAGCCACTATACATACAATGATATAAGTAGGGAAAGTGGAAGTCAATCCATATATTTTATAAAACTCTATTTTGAATTTGTATGATTTACATAAATTTCTATAAAAAGTATTCTTTTTATTCTTCCTTATCATATAGGTCTCAATCCATATCAACAATCATTGATTTATAGAGTTATTTATCAGTGGTGCCCATGTGTGGTAAGTCATAGATCCTAGTGATTTTGGGTATCCTTAGATCATCCAACTAGATGGTCTACCTGTGAGTCTTCCACCTTAGAGGAGATGGAGATATTTTTCACTTGGGTACCTTGTGCTTTCCTATATCTCTAACTAGTTTGGTTATTTTTCAAGGTTGCATAGATATAGTTCTAGGGTCTAAAATAGGTGATGGTACCATCTATAATGGGATTGATTTTATAGTTGTGATTTATTTTAATTTGGATACCTTAGTCAATGACATATACATGTTGATAAAATATGGGAGTGGTAAACTTGGTACCTTGGGCAGTTCATGAATTTTGATAGCAATTCCATTTAGTATCTTTATTATGACTGAATGTTAGCCCAAATATTACATGATGTTAGGAAGTATGCATGAGTTGGATGTGATTATGTCCACCAACTTATTCCACCAATTGGTGAACTTGGCTTGGTTCCCAAAATAGTTACTTTACCAAGTCCAAGTGAGGTTCTTGAGCTATAAATCTGGCTAGTAGTCAATGTCGAGATGTACTTCACCCTTGGATGACTTCCACTATGTACATACTAATAATAATACAAAAAAATGGTAATGTAATGTTTGATTCACCATCACTAAGAATTTATCAATACTCAGAGTGAATTCATTGACCAATAATTCATGATAATTAAATTCCTCATTTTGATGTATCATTTAATGGGAAATATTGATGACCCATTTTTTAGCCTACTTAGCATTATTGGTTGTCTACTAGATTCTTCATTAATTTCATTCTAATAAAATGTGCTCTAACACATCATAGATGTCCTCAAGTAGAATTCATCATGAGTTGTGGGAGTAGTTTTCCTAGATATCCAAAAGGATTAGTGGTGTTCATGATTTGTAATGGGATATAGATCACCCCCTCGTAGGCATTCCTATCACCCATTCCATTATAGACATATTCATGTGAATGGTTATTTGTTGGTAAAGATAAACCTTTCCCTCATTGTATTGACTCAAAAATACCTCCATTACATCACTAAATTGCCAAAAACTAGATAATCAGATTAAGTACTCCATATATGTGCTATGGATTATATGTGTTTACACTAATTATAATGGTTGTGTCCCTTCAATGATTTCTTACACAAACATTTAAAACTCTGCATTGTGAACAAAATCATAGGCATCTGGGTGTATGAAGAGCATGTAGCATAACATAATTCCATTGCCTATGTCCCCTTTTTGTGCTTCTATAAATCCTTTGATGATTTGTGATCTCTCAAATCCAACCATTTTTCATATTTTTATTTTATTCTAAAACATTTTGCTAGGATGTGTGAAGTATAAACTCATCAGAGAGTATCAATTGCCTTTAAAGTTTATAAGAACTTGATTATACTTAGTAGTGGATATGAAATTAGTCTCCCTAGTACTGCATTTATAGATTCTTGCATTGCCTTCTATGATTTTTTGTCTTAATTATCTATGTTATCACTCAATCTTTCACATGTGAGCTTTGAAGGATGTGGATCCATTATATTTGATGTGGCATTATTTTCACTAACACAACATTTAATTATGGTGGTGGTTGATGATTTTTGACCTATCACTTTAATTGGGATACACTTTTATTCTAATTTTGACACTAACATGTCACTTTTCCAAATATATTTGTCAATATCCCCCTATACTTAATCACTAATTACATTGGCTTGACCATTAAACTCCACTATCTACTTCATATTTTGATGCATGTGTCCTTCTCAAACTTAATTGATGTCCATACATTATACTAATTTGGACATTACATTGTATTCATTCAATTCATCCATAATAATGAAATTTTATACTTAATATTGGATACATCTTATCCATTACCTTTATATGCACATACTATTTACCTCACACAAGATAAAAAAACACAAAATCCCAACTATTCTAAAATCAATGTTTCCAATCATGAATACCATATACTTGGTGTGATATACCACCTTTATTCCATGTTATACTAGATTAATGGAGGTAATAAATTAACCTAAAACCATTTATCCACCCTAGTAAGACATTTCCTTACAAATCTTGTAGGACCATTGTTCTAGGTTGTGAAATTTCATGGATGATGTAGGGGCCTTTCCAACTAATGTTAATCTTTCTAGAGAAAGCTTAGAACCTGATATCATATAAAGAACAAGTTGATTTACTTGAAATTCCTTTGTTCACATATTTTTATCCTTTTATGCCTTATGTCTATGTTTTTTTATCACCTAAGACCATAATTATATGTATCTGACTTCATCCATGTGATTCAAATCCATCAACCTATTATTCATTGAATGTTGATCACCCTTTCAAAACTATTTTATGACTCATAGACTAGGAAACACATATTCCATAGGCATCACTGATTATAACCCATATACCAACTAGAATTGTGTAAACCCTATCTCACATTTATATGCATGTGATAAGCCCACATGACTATTTTAAGTCTATACTCCTACTCATCTTTCTTAACATCATAGATATTATTGAGAATGTTACATATTAACTTGTTCTAAGCTTCATCTTGGCCATTCACCTATGGATGATACATTTTTATTTTATGATGCAATATCATGAATTCATCCATGAGGGTGTAGATGTTCTTATTCAAAAAGTTAGTTCTTCTATTTCTTACCAATTTAAGAGGGAAGTTGTACCTAGTGATGATGTTATTGTATAGGAACTTGGTTGTTTATTTTTCATTTGAACTTGGAGTCATAATAACTTCTACCTATTTTATAAATTAGTCTATCACAGTGATTATGTACATCACATTATTGCATTTACTTGGAGGATTGATTGGTCCTATAAAGTTAATGGCCCACTATTAAAATGATTATTGATCTAACATGAGTTTTAAAGGCATCTCATCCTACTGGTGTGACTTCCCCATCCTTTGGCATACATCACACTATTGTACTACTCTATGTGTATTATAAAATAGATATGGATACTAAATTCCACATTGTATGATTTTCCTCATAGTTACATCTCCTACAAAGTGAGATCCTACTACTCCCTAATTCCCTTCATCCATTATCTATGCACATTCATGATTTAGATGCACTCTATATAGTAATTCATCTTTACATAAGTAGTAAAAATATCCATTAAAAATACTATATAAAAGATATTTGGTGATCAAGTATTTCTTATCCCTCTCTATATAGTGTTATAATAATTTCCCCTATTCTAGAAACTATGTGATTTATTTTAGTTGATATGGAATCATAGTCACCCTAAATAGGTGTGAATCATATGACTCATCTTAGATTTCTTCAATTTCTTCACCATTATTTAGTTAACTGAGATGGCCTAGGTTGACATTATCCTAACCTAATTTGAGGTTAATATATAATTGAAATTACTAAAAAATCATCAACCAACATGATATTCATCATCTTAACATTAGCTTGTTCACCAAGTATAGAATATATTGATTATTAGTGAATAATTAAATTGGTGTGACCAATAAGTATTGCCTAAATTATTGTAGTGAAAACACTATCACCAAGGCTTCCCACTTATTTGTCATATAATTCTTTTCTAAAGCTGACAATCTGTAGCTTATAGAGTAGATCAGATGATCGAATCCTCCTTCTCCTATATGTGTGAGTACTAATCCAAATACAATCCCTAAGCATCAACATCCACATGAAAATATTTAATCTAATTTGGTAAAACTAGGATTGGAATAGTCACTAGTATTCACTTTAAATCAACAAATGCAGCCCCATAGTCTTCTATCTAGACAAATTAGACTATTTTTTGTAGTAGATTCCCAAAATGGGATGATATATGGGTGTACCCCTTGATAAATTTATGTTAATAACCTTTTCATCCCATAAAATATCACACTTATATTGAAGTCTTGGATGGTGGCATCCCCACAATGATTGTGATCTTAGCCTAGTCTACCAAAATTCCTTTATTAAACACTGCATGACCTAATAAAACACAAAATTATGTGAAAAACAAATTTTTATTCAAATTTATAGTTATATTTAGTTCTCTAAATCTCTCTAACATTAACCTATGTTTTGATAAATGTTTAGTGAAAAAAGAGAACACTACATAGTCATTCAAGTACACTTCCAAGAAGTAATGGATAAAATATTTAAATGTAATCAACACAACCCTGAAGAACACTAAAAGTGAATTTTTGAATCCAAATGAAATGAACCTATAAGTGCATGAACCCCATTTTATTATAAATGTGGTTTTTGTCCTATCTTCTTCTATGATGGGTATCTGATGGTAATTATTGAATTTATATGTGAAGAACACTTCATGCCTTATGATAGCCTCTAAAACTTCATCCATGAAGGGAATGAGAAATGGGTCCTTGACACAAGTATCATTAAGGATTTATTTGTCTCCTTATATGTGTATTTCCTATTGAACATTGTCATTCATTAAGAAAAATACTATTGAGTATTATCATTAAGTGTTTAGATTTGATATGCAATGTGTTCATTGGCATCAAAAGTTCTAATAAAGATGCATGGTTATTTCATTGATGTTAATATAATGCTATTTAATGTAAAAGTATTTTTTACAAATGATTGATCAAGTATACCTTGAGGTATGTGTGTGAAGGTTTTATGATTTCCAACATAGTGAGTGTTGTCATTGTATGAGAGTAGTGATGAGATAATGTTGTTTCAAGAATATACTAATGACATCTTGAGTAAAATCATTAAGAAGTAGCATAAGTGACTACATGTTAGTATAAAAAGTTTAAGTAATCTTGTGATTATTTATATAGACCATGTGAGATAATATTTATATGTGGTAATATGAAATGAATGATCTTCAAAGAAGGAGCTTTAATCTCCAAAGTTCTGTGTAAAAAGTTCTTAAGATGCTCTGAATGGGATACAAAGATGAGAATGATTTGAAGAAAGTTATCCAAAGAACACTTGATAGTGTTTGAGCATGAGAGAGGTTGTCTGATTTTGTACATGAGGCATTGAGGACCTTAAAAATGATTGAAATATCAACTTTAAAGATATTTCTATGTAGTTCTACAGTTTTTATGAAGATATCCTAGTCTCAAGTTCCAAATATCTATAGGTTACTTTGAATAAGTTATGATTAAGTTATAAATAAGAGTAAGTGTATGAGGTTTATTTAGAATACACAAGATACATTGAAACATAGGAGAGTTTCAAGGTCAAGTCTACAAAGTGGATAAAAAGTAATACTCAAGGCATAATAAGACTTGGAGGTCAAGGCTTAGAAAGAAGAAGAGAGATGGTGGCCAGATGAGGTAAAATAATTAGTTTTCATGACATGGGTGAGAATATGAACATTTATAAATGTATTTTTTTTTAAGTTTATGAATGAATTTTTAGGACTTGGTTTGCAAGGAAAAGGCTTGAAAAGTATTTCAAGATTTTATGAGTGCACAAAATGAAGAGTTGTCTACACGATAAAGTTTTCTCAATGATCATTTGCATGTGTAGTACCTATATGAGAACCTAATTTATTCATGATAGATGAGGAAGAGTTATATCTCAAAGTTCCAAGCATTGGTTTCTTGAAAAAGGAGCTAAGTTTTATGAATAATTGTTAAACTAGAAGATGGTCTGAACCATCATAAAACCCTAACTATGACATGAAGTTGAAGATATTATTACAAAGAGATCATACTAGTGTGATATGATCAAAAAAGTTATTATATGTTTAATCCAACTCTCCTAGGCATATCCAAGTGTGATTGGTTTCTTGGGTGAGTGAGAAGACCCTATAAAAAAGTGCTTGTCTTTCAAAGATTTGTTGTAGTAGAAACATTGAGCAAGTCAAAGTTGATAAGTGGATGAAGATAAAAGTGTGAGACTTGTATATGATATTCATGAAGAATTATAGATAGGTTCCAAATCTCATATGTGCAATGTTGATGATCCAAATTGGTGATTCAGTAATAAACCCTATGGTGTAGATTGTGCAAAAATTAGGCAAAATTTAGAAGATGTTTCATGATGTATTTTCATGAAAGAGTAATGTGTTAAAATGTATGATTATGTTTTTTGGGTATTAAATGATATTTTCATGTTTTACATAATCTTGGAGGTTGGTATAAGGTATTGAATCATTAAAACTAAATGGATTATTTGGGTGAGTAGAGTGTGTGGAAGAGAAGGTCAGAATATTGGTCTAAAAGACCACTAGTTCTCATTATATATCTTTATCAAATTTATTGAAATTGATTTGAGGATGCTATAATATCATGTATATGTATTCAAATCATTTTAATATATACAATCATGTATCAGATGTTCATGTTTCCTTGATTATGTTTTGGAGTCAGTTGGTAGTTCTATGTAGACAACTTAGAAAGAAGTATTTGGGCTTGTTTACCCTAAGTTATAGCATCAGATTAAGTTGGTGATGACCTTGAGTTCATAAGGTTTTTGAATATGTAATTTTTTTCCATGTTTTTTTTTGAAAAATTGATTATATACCTTAGTTTTTCAAGGTAGATTTTATGTATATACACAGGGTTTTTATAAGAAATGTTTTGAGTAAGAGTTCAAGTGATGATTGGACCTAAAAACTATTGTAGACCTAAATTAAATGTTTCTAAGGTATATTGGAGTGTTGTATGATTTTTTTCTTCTATGTGAGGTGTTTAAATAATCCTAAAGAAGGATCAAAGGGTAACATGTTGTTGAGAAGACCTATTAGTTCTCAATAAGCCTAAAAGAGGAATAAGGGATAATTGATGTATGGCTGACCCATTATATTGATTGATTAATGTATAAGGATTACTATTTAGATATGATTTAACCTATTCATGTCTGGCCTAAGTGATTTGAATGTATAACCAAACTAGAAGGATATGATAAAGTGACTTGTATAAAATTAAGTCAATTATACCTATTTTAGTATGCTTAGAAGAAGCGAAGAGGGGATGCTAAAAGGGTGCTTAGAGAAGTGAGTAGAAAAGGATAATAAAATGATATAGATTATTTAATAGTAGAAGGATGTCATGCATACCAAAAAATATGTAATGAATATCTAATAGAGGTTCTACAAAGAAGATCAAGGTTAGAATATCTAATAAAGCCATGAAGAGGGCTAGTTGAGTGAAGAAGACTGAAGGTCAGTTTAATAGAGAATGAAGAGAGAAAAGGGATAAAGGAGTATATAATCATATATTGTATAATTAATAAGGGGTTTTAAAGGTGATAAAATAATTAGGTGGCTGAGTTGGTGCTTATCCATCTAGAAGGTTTGAGTCTCCTTGCAAGTTGGATCTTGTTAAAGCCAAGTGGGTGCTTGGTAAATTTGGGGTTAGTGTCCCTTTTTGTGTTTATAATCAGCTAAAGACTATCAAGTTGGAACTTGACAAATTTGGGTTGGTACTCAAAGTTAAGAGGGTGCTTAGCTGAAGATTGATGTTTATCTTATAGGACTATCATCCATTGGTTTCATTACTGGGTTTTTTTCCCTAGAGGGTTTCCCACATATATGTTGTGTTCATGTGTTTCATACTCTTATGTGTTGATACTTGTGATTTTTAAGATTCATATGCATGTTAAAATGGTTTATACATAATTAATTAGAATTGAATTAAAGGTTTTCAATATTGATTCACCCCCCCAACCTCCTTCATCCTTCTACATAGCTAAGTAGAATTAAATTAAAGGTGATAAAATAATTAGGTGGCTGAGTTGGTGCTAATTCATCTAGAGGTTTTGAGTCTCCTTGCAAGTTGGATCTTGTTAAATCCAAGTGGGTTCTTGGTAAATTTGGGGTTGGTGTCCCTTTTTGTGTTTATACTTAGCTAAAGACTATCAAGTTGGTAATTTATATATTTTTGGTTGGTGTTCCTCACTAAATTGGTGCTTAGTTAAAGACTATCAATTTGGTACTTGACAAATTGGGGTTGGTACTCAAAGTTGAGAGGGTTCTCAACTGAAGATTGATGTTTATCTTATAGGACTATCATCCATTTTTTTCATTAGTGGGGTTTTTTCCCCTAGAGGGTTTCCCACATATATGTTGTGTTCATGTGTTTCATACTCGTATGTGTTGATACTTGTGATTACTAAGATGTACATGCATGTTAAGATGGTTTATACATAGTTAAGTATAATTGAATAAAGGTTTTAAATACTAATTCACCCCCCAACTTCTTTCATCTTGTTTCTAATAATTTGTATTAGAGTAGGTCATTTAAAATAGGATTGACAGCCTAAATGAGATTCTAATAAGAAAAGACGATTAGTTAATAAACTCAAGGAGGTTTATCTATAAGTAAGAGCCCATTATTTAATGGATCAGTCTATGCCTTCTTAAGTGTTAGAATTAAGATATATCTAATGTCACAAGTACATGATATTTGGTATTTAGTTATGGATGGCTACATTTCACCTCCAATTCCACCAATATTTGTAGCAAGTAAGAAGTCTAGTGATAATAACTCTAAGGTAATGAAAGCCATTATGTATGGCCTATCAGGCATAGAGATAGTAAACTTAATGAATTTTGTTTCATCCGATGATATATGGGATAAATTGAAGACCATCTATGAAGGAGACACCAAGGTAAAGATGACTAAGTTGTAAACTCACAGTAGAGATTTTGAAATCCTAAATATGAATGAAGATGACTCCATTACATCCTATATGTTAAGAGTTAATGAAGTTATAAAAATTAATAGAGTATTGGGAGAAGAAGTGAAAAAATATATTGTTTTTTAAAAGGTATTGAGATCAATAAATTATAAATTTGATTCTAAAGTGTTTACAATAGAAGAGATGCAATATTTGGATAAGATAGAGATGGATGGGCTTCATGACATCTTGAATACTTATGAGATGAGATAAAATGAAGGAAGACCTCTCAAAAAAGAAGCTATTTTCAAGATTAAAAAAATTTAAAAGGATATAAAGGTCAAACATGAGGTATGTTTATAAATTGATGATGATGAACTCATAGCTATGTTTGCCTGAAAGATGAGATTTGGCTCAGGAATGTACAAGGGTAAGTTACCCTTCAAATGTTTTAGTTGTGGAAAGATTGGTCACTTTGAAACAAAATATCCTAATAGATAAAAATCTAAACATAATTAATAACATGATGGATATGACAAAAAATCCTATATGTTTGATAAAATCAAGAAGAGTTTCAAAAAGTATGAAGGAGAGAAGAAGTAATTCAAGAACAAGAAGAGATTTTACACCAATGAAGATATTTCATTAGATGTAAGTGATTCAAACACATATAATAGTGAATATGATAGGAATTAATCTAAATATTAAAACAATGAAACCCTATTCATGGGCATAGAATCATACAATGATTATTGTTTAAATGGGAAAGGTCTCATGATTGATGCAAAATCAGATGAAGAAGAATACTATGATAGTGAAGAAGCTAAAGTGGATCTTGAAGTAGAGATAGTAGGTTCCATACAAGAGTTGAATATTTTGAATAAGAATAAAAATTAACTAAAGTAATTGGTTTAGGACTATAAGAAGTAGATTGGATTGTTTGAAGAAAGGTTTAGTAACACTGTTGAGGAATATGAAGAGATCATCTAGCAAGTTGAAACCCAAAATGAGACTATGATATAAATATTAAATGTTAAAGAATAATATTTTAGTAGATATAAAACTAAAATAAAATCTCTAAGAGTTGAGTTTGATCAAGTACCTAGAAATATGAAGAGCTTTGTGAAGTTTAAAAAGAGCAATGAGGCTCTAGATGATATCTTGAGCAATCAAAAGTTTGAAAGTGAAAAGATAGGTCTTGGATTAAAAGAAGACCAATAGAATTCACCTCAAATTGAGAATATATTTGAAGATAAGAAGGTAAAAATACTTGTCATACTTCCAAATACTACAAGGTATGTTAGTTATTTTATTGGTTACTATTTTACATGCAATTAATTTGGTCATAGAGCTAGAGAATATAGAAGACCCTCAAAGAAAGGTTACTCATGGAACTATGGAAAGAGAATAAATTAGTTAAAGGAATATAAAATTCATCATTAGTTAATGGTATTCATAAAGTGGTATACTATAGCTATCATAATGTAGGACACATTGAATGATTCTATCCTAACAAAATTAGAAGACCATCAAGTTAAAGCAAGAATTTTAAATTTTCTAGAATGTAAGAAAGTGTTGGAAATATGACTATCATTGATGTCAAAAGGGACACTATGGATTTCATTAATGTCAAAATGATCAGATAAGATTAATAGAGAGAAGATCATGTTTTACAAGTTATATAGTGAAAAGTTATCTTGCTTTAACATAGACAAGTTATGGATGTTTGAAGTGAATCAGATATAATATCTATTATGGGTTTTTCATGAGCATCTTAAATATATGGTCAATAGATTCAAATGAAGAATGAACTCATTAATGATTTATTTTGGCTCTCATCCATTACTAGGGTTTCACAATAAAACCTTATGAGGTTTAGTCATGGTGTCAATAGACATGTTCTATTTTTGTGTTGACTGGATATAGCTAGGATCTGATAACTTAATTCCTTATCATCATTGTGAAACTAGTCCTTTCGACATAGTAATTAATAGCTTGATAAAATGTTTTAAGACTTTATATTTCCTAATTCCTTGACTTTAGATTTGTCCCAACTCAATAAATGGTCAACACCTAATTCTACATTGAAGATTTAATGAAGCGTAGGAAAGTTAATTTTTTAAAGGCACATCTAAGTGAGTGTGCTAGTGATAAGTGTCACAATCACGGAGCTTAAACATTAAATCTATGGTGCACTTAAAATTCTATTAGTTAATGATCAATGCAAGGATGAAAATTGTCTCAATAATGAGAACTAATAACAATGTGTAGAAGGCATGCACTAATACCAAGTGTCACATTCAAAAGATCTCATCAAAAATAAAGTTTGAGCTTGTCAGAAGATTGAATGGTGGGTAATTTATTG
This sequence comes from Torreya grandis, assembly GCA_037957365.1. Lineage (NCBI taxonomy): Eukaryota > Viridiplantae > Streptophyta > Pinopsida > Cupressales > Taxaceae > Torreya > Torreya grandis. The sequence continues at coordinate 796,023 of JARHVA010006430.1, forward strand.
TGTAATGAATATCCAATGGATTGAGTGGAATCAATGGGATAATGTTCTCAATTTTTACTAACACTGAGGTAAGTTAAAGGATGATCTAGTTTGATGAGATTGACAAAGTGTATTCATTCCAAATATTGAGGATGTAATGAGATGAGGATAAGTGATTTATGTTTAACCATAGATAGAGATAACATTAATGTAACTATGAATATGTAATGGCACATAGGAGCTCAGATTAGGAAGATCAATGGACATGTTTTAAATTTGATATAGTTAAGATCTAAAAGTGTACAAAGATCGAATAGAGCATGTGATACTATAGAGAACAATTGAATAGATGTACTTTAAAGATGAGTAATGTTAATCAAGACCATTAGATCATGGTTCCAAACTTAATATCAATGGTTGATATTTAAATATATGATCATACTAATGGTCAAGCATAAGAACATGTAAGAACTTATAATTAAGCCTTAAATATTGACACAAATAATGAGTTATATCACTATGATTGATTAAAATTATGTAACAAGGCTTGTGCATTAAAAGTATATCTTGATATTTTCTAAAGATAGTAATGAGACCAAGAGTCATAGTGGTGGAGCATGAGTTCAATTGTGGGAAACTTACAGATAAAGATAAGAACTAAAGTCTAATATAACTAAGTGTGATGTGTTAGAAAAATAGTGTGAACATAGATGAAATATGAACCATAGATCAATTTATTATATATATGATATATAAGATATAGGAATATGCTACTAGAGTTATTGAATTATGTCAAATAGTGAAATATAGAGACATAGAGATAGAGGTGAAGATAACATGAGTTGTTGTTGATTAATTATTTCAAAACAAATGTAGAGACATAGAGGAGAAGAGTGAGAGAGAGATGAAATGTGTCAAATAGAGATAAATATAGACAAAAAGATAGAGGGGTAGAGAGGAAGTAAAGGAAGAGAATGTGTAGAGTATGAGCAGTTTTAGACTTGACCTATAAATAAGAATTGATATTGGATTATTTTAAGAATTAACATTTTATTTTGAAGTTATGTATCCATATTAAATTTAATTAGTTGATGCCATCAAACAAGTTGAGTTGGTGATCAGTTAGGTGGTGAGTTCTTCTTTAGATTTGGTGCTTTTAAACTAGGGGATTGGTGTCTCCTTAGGGTCAATGTTCTTAAATGTGTAACCAATAAGGTTTTGCTAATGAGGATGGATTATAAAAGTAGATTATAAAAGATATTGTCACCTTCATTTTTCCCATATTGGCTTTTACATGTATACATATGGTGTTATGTGAATTTATGTGTGTGAGATCTGCATATTTGTTTTAATCTGCATATCCTATCTTGTTTTCTTTAAAATGTATTAAAGGATTAATTTTAAGCAATCTACTAATTTACCCAACCCACTCTTAGTAGATAGTTGTGTTTCAACAATTGGTATCAGAGCCCTAGTTCCTTAGAAGAAGATTAATCAGCTTAGGTAGATCTTGGAAGGTGAACACAAATGACAAGTCAAGAAGGTTATTCCTCAATCAAATCACCTTTTTTTGAAGGAAAAAACCATGAATTTTGGAGAATTATAATGGAAGAATATCTATATTCATTAGGGTTTGATGTATGGATGTCTATTGTTAATGGATATATAGATCCTACTACAACTCCTACTAATCGGCTACCAAGAAAGCATATGATAGCAATGCCAAGGCTAAGAATGATATTCTATGTGTATTATCTAATTTAGAGTTTATCAAAGTGAGGCATTATCAAAATTCACAAGATATCTAGAACAAACTAAATATCATCTATTAAAGAGATGACAAGGTAAAGCAGGCCAAGCTACAAACTTACAAAGGCAAGTCTAAAAGCCTTAAAATGAATGAAGAAGAGAAAATTGTAAACTATCTCCTGAAAGTGGATGAAATATTCAATGTATTTAGGGTCCTTAGAGAAGATATGGAAGAATCAGTCATTGTCAAAAATGTCCTAAGATATTTTCCATCAATGTATGACTCTAAAATCTCTACAATAGAGGAAGTATGAGATCTGGACAAATTCACTATTGATGAGTTGTATGGAACCTTCACTTCCTATGAGATGAGAATGGGAGAATAATTTAATCTCAAGAGAGAAGTTGAATTAAAATGAGCTAATAAATTAAAAGTAGGAGCATCCTTATCTAGATCTGAGGAGACTGATAAAGAAGAATCCAATTTTATCAGAAGATTGAAAAGAGGATCTAGAAAGTAAAAAGGTAAGTTACCCTTTAAATGCTTTAACTATGGTAAGGTAGGACAATTTTTTGCTAAATGCCATTAAAATAAAAAGGATGACTCTAATTAAGAATAAGAGATTAAAAAGGTGAAACACCACTACTTCAAGAAGAACTTATTTTAAAATAAGAAGGGTCTATACACAAAAGAAGACAGTGACTCATTAGATGATAGTGATAGCATTGATGATATTTAAGATTGTCCTTTTATGGTTATTGGAGATGAAGTCCTATTCATGGCATCAAGATTAGATTCTATGAATGAAGAAAGAGAAGAAGTTATATACTTTATTGAAGAAGAGGAAGGAGAAGTAGATCTAGAGTGTGAATTCATCTATGCTCTAGATGAGATTGACAAGCTGATAAAAGAGAACTTAAAGCAAAATAAGCTTGGACTAAAAGAAATTGAAAAACTATCTAAAAATCTTGAAAGATCTAATTAGATGGTAGTGAGCCTAAAGACACAATCTAAATCTAATGAATTTATGAATCTAGAAGTAGAAATATTGGATTTGATAAAATAACATGAAAAGGCTAAAATAAAAATAGAAAAATGTCTAAAACCAAAAGGAATTTTAGACATTCTTGATGAGTTAATCAAATCTCAAAATCCTTCAAAATAGAGATCCAACCTTAGTTATGAGAAAGGGAAAAGCTCTGTAACCATTACAACTACAAACCTATATGACAACTTCAAAGCATGCAAGGATACAAAGAAATAGAAAATCACTACTGATGAGAATAAATTTGAAAAGAATACTAAAGAAAGGAAAAATAACAATGAGTCAATCTCTACAAAATCAAGGAAGATATAGAAGATAAAGGTAGATGATACAAATGGTTACATAAAGGTGAGAAAATTAAATAATCTATTCTTGAGAAGACCTCTTAATCTATCATAGATAAATTTTATGACCAAGTATTCATCATATTTTTATGGTTATTTTTATACATATAATAAATTTGGTCATAGGGATAGTGAATTTAGGGTTTTACGTAAAAGAATAAACGTTGTAAGTATAAATTCATTTTCACCCTTAGTAGATAAAAATGTAATATGTTATAATTATAATAATGTTGGTGACATAGATAAACAATTTAGAATAATATTTTTAAGACCAAATATACAAAGTAAAAATAAAATCATGCCTTCTAGTGTCAATAAAGGTTCACTAGTCTCTAAAAAAGACAAAAATAATCCAAATAAGAAAACTAAGGATGTGTGGAAAGTGAAAGATCAATATATGATTTCTCAAAATACACTTTATGTCAAGGAGCAAAATTTGTGGGTAATAGATAGTGGTTTATCAAAGCACATGATTGGTTATAATAGAAAGTTCATCAAACTGAGCAAATGTAAGAAAGGATCTGTCAGCTTAGGAGATAATACTATACTAAATATCTAAGGCAAAGGAACCTTGAAAATAAATGGAAACTACCCACACATGATGCCTTTTATGTTGAAGGATTAAAGAATAATATGCTAAGTGTTAGTCAAATGTGTGACAATGGATATAAGGTCACATTCAATATAGAAAGCTACAAAATAAGGAGATCTAGAAAAATAGTTATAGAAGGAAAAAGAACTAAAAACAATATCTACAATCTTAGTGAGATAAATGGAAATAGTTTCTTTGTAGAAAATATTGATGAGAGTTGGTTATGGCATAGAAGAATGGGTCATGTCAACATTAATAACCTAGTCAAACTGAGCTCAAATAAGTGTGTTAGACACATGCCTAAGATAACCAAACCTACATACACTACTTTCAAGGAGTGTCAACAAGGAAAGAAAAAAAGGTTAGATTTCGAACAAAGGGGTATGCAACTATAAATCCTTTAGATTTAGTTCATATTGATCTTTGTGGTCTAACTAAGACAAGAGGATCTAAAGGAGAAAGATACTTAATGTTATTTGTAGATGATTACTCAAAAGTGACATGAGTAAAATTTTTGAAGAATGAGTCCCAAGCATTTGAAATATTTAAGATCTTTAGAGCCATGATAGAGAATGAGATTAGATGAAAGACCAAATACTTAAGATATGATAAAGGTGGAAAATTAACCTCAAATGATTTCATAGATTATTTTGAGAAGCATGGAATCAAAAGGCACTAATCTACAACAAAGACTCCACAATAGAATAGAGTTATTGAAAGAAAGAAAAAGATAGTCAAGGAGATGGCTAGAACAATGTTATAAGAGGCCAAGTTACTTGATTAATACTAGAGAGAATTAGTCTAAATAATAGTATATATCTTGGATAGAGTTCAATTGAGGGTAAAGAGTGACAAAACTCCTATGAACTATGGTATGGAAAACCTACCTCTATTAACTAATTTAGAGTGTTTGGTATCAAATGTTACATCAAGACAAAGGAGGATAAATTGGAAAGCTTTGAATCAAGATGTGATGAAGGAATATTTCTTGGTTATTCCACATAAAGCAAAGCCTACATTTTTATAATAAAATGCTACACAAAATTGTAGAGATCATCAATATTAAGGTTAAATAAGGCATGAAACATGTTGAACCTATCAAAGAAATCTATAATGAGGAATCAAATTTTGAAGAAGAAGCATCTAATGAAGAGGCTGATGAAATGAAGGAAAAGTCACCTGCAAGATTTTTTCAAAAGGATCATCCTATAGATTAGGTCATTGGTAATAAGAATGAAGGAGTTAAAATGAGGAGAAGATATGCAATGAATAAGGAGAAAGTAAGTTTTACTTTAATGTTTTAAATGGATCCCAAGAGCTATGTTGAAGCCAACAAGGATGAGAATTGGCTAAAAGACATAGAAGAAGAATTGAGCCAAATTGAAAAGAACAAAATTTGGAAATTAGGTCCAAGACCTTATAACAAGAATGTAATAGGTAAAAAATGGTTCTTTATAAATAAGCTCAATGAATATGGATTTTTTATAAGTAATAATGCAAGATTGGTGTGCAAAAGATATACAAAAGTTAAGGGCATAGATTTTGAGGAAATGTTTGCTCTAGTTTATAGATTGGAAGATATAAGAATATTTATATCATTCTATGTTTATAATAAATTCAAATTCTATTTAAAGGATGTTAAGTTTACTTTATTAATTGGGAACCTAGAACAGGAAGTCTACATATAATAACCTAAAGGTTTTCATCTATCAAAAGAAGAAGATTATGTGTGTAGACTAAAAAATATATGTATGATCTAGAAAAGCACCAAGAGCATGGTATTCAAGATTAGACTAGTACCTACAACAATAAGGTTTCAAAAAGGGTTATAAAGATAGTAATATATATTTAAAATTTAAAGGTGAGCATATGTTTTAGATTGAGGTAAAAGCAGGTTTTGAAGGGGCCCTGAAACCCTTTAACAGAGAGCAAAATAAGAACAACTAAGCCCACAGGCAATTCCTAAAAAACACTATAGAGAGGTAGCAAAAATAGGTTTTGACTGGTCCTAAAACCATAAGAGACACATTCGGTCAAAACCCAGAAACAAAAGTCTGGTGGTACAACAAACAAAAGCTAACAAAAGAAGAACAAAGATCAGTACCAGTTTCTTAACCAACAAGAAGGACTAGATTATTCATCCAGTTCCAGTATCAAGTTCATGGCTTCTTTTCCTTTCAAAGCAGTTTCCTGGGTGGTAACCTCCAACAAAGCTCCTTTTTGTGTATCTTTCTTTCTAGAACTTTGCCTTGTCCTTTTGCTGGGACCCTCAAGTGCTTTGGTCTCCTCATTAGCTCGTTTACCTATATTGATAGCAGCTACACAAATGTTGGACGTTACTTCCTCCATTTTCTTTCTGTTGTCCTTTATTAGTTCCTAGAGGTTATTTTCATAAGCTTTGAGCTTGACAGGGATCTCTCTTAACTGATTTTCCATGTTGTTTACTTTGTTCCAAGCAGCTTTCAGAGAATCTTCCAAAGTTTCTGCTTTTCTCTTGAGATCAATGATCTCCCTACACAACCAAGAATCTAATTGGGAAGAAGACTCAACTTTACAGTTAACCCAATTCATAGGAGTGTGTATCTCCTCATTCTGATTCTTCCCTCTCCAATCCTCAGACTTTTTAAGGTGAGCATATGTTAATCATGGTTATATATGAAGATGAAATCATTTTTGGTAGTATAAACAACATGATGTGCAAAGAATTTGTTACTCAAATGCAAAATTAGTTTGAGATGTTTATGATTGGATAACTTTATTTCTTCCTTGGTCTAAAAATATAATAATATAATGAAGAGGTATTCATATCCCAAACAAAGTATCTAAGGAAATTCTCATGAAGTTTTGAATGGAAGATAACAAGCCAAATGGTACTCCCATGGTAACTAGATGTAAGTTGAGTAAAGAGGATGAATCCTTTGATGAAAATCAGAATATGTATAGATAAATGATAGGTAGCTTATTATACCTAACTACATCAAGACTTGATATCATGAAATAAATATGCATGGTTGTAATATTTCAATCTACTCTTAAAGAGTCACATGTTAATATAGTGAAAAAAATATTTTGGTATATCAATAGCACAATTGACTATAGACGGTGGTATCCCAAAGGTGAAGATTTCACTTTAACATGATATACGGATGTTGATTGGGTAGGATGTGTGGATGATAGAATAAGCACTAGTGGTGGTGCAATTTTCCCTGTAAATAGACTTGTTTCATGGCTAAGCAAAAAATAATAGTTAGTTACTCTTTTTATAGTAGAATCCAAGTATGTTACAGTAGTGGCATGTTGTAGTCAAGTATTTTGGATGAAGAAAATAATCAAATATATCAAGGTAGAGTATAAATCACCTATCTCTATTCTTTTTGACAATTCAAGTGTTATTAACATATCAAATAATCCAATGATGCATTCTAGAACCAAGCACATATCAATCAAGTATCACTTTTCAAGAGAGAAGGTTGCAGATCAAGAGGTCATAGTGGAATAAGTGCCAACTAAGGATCAAATTTTAAACATATTCACCAAACCTATTCCCAAATAATAATTATAATATCTGAGATAGAAGTTGGAAGTGATGGCTCCTACACCACATCACTAGATCTTAGTGATAGGTCATGAGTCTAGGGGAGAATCATAGAAGCCTTATTAATCCTTGGAAGAAGAGAGAAAAGGCAAATTAGGTATGTATATTTTTGTAAATTTATAATTATTTTATGGTTGCATATTCTTGGACAAACTCCTTATTTGATAAAGGGGGAGAAACATTTGGACAAATAGTGAAAAAGAGTCCCTTTGCCATTGATGCCAAAGGGGGAGAAAGACTACAAATTCTCTCTATAATCATTGGGAGAAGAAGTGTAAAATGATCTCTATAAAATTTGGAAAGAGCATAGCATGTGTATAATTTAATTTTTGGTTGTGTCCAAGTTGTGTTTTGGTATGAACATCTTCAATTAAAGCCAATGTAAGCAATGATAGAGAAGGAACAAAGTATTAAAATATCAGAGCATTTAGTTTACCATCAATGCCAAAGGAGGAGATTATTAAAAATATGATTGTCATTGATGTCAAAAGGATTAGGTAGGATTGATTGAGAGAAGAGCATGTCTTACAAGTTACACAGTAAAAAGTTATCTTAATTTTATAAAGACCATTTATGGATGTTTGAAGTGAATCAAATAGAATATCCATTATTGGTTTTTCATGAGCATCTTAAATATATGGTCAATAGGTTTAAATGAGAAGGAATGAACTCATAAATTATTTATTTTGGATCTCAACCATTACAAAGGTTTCACAATAAAACACTATGAGCTTTACTCATGGTGTAAACAAATATGTTCTATTTTTTTTTGACTAGATATAGTCAAGAATTGGTAACTTGAGTCCTTGTTATCATTGTGAAACTAGCCCCTTTGACCTAGTAATTCATGGATTGAGAAAATGTCCTAAGACTTTATATTTCCTAATTCATCAACTTTAGATATATCCTAACTTGATTAATAGTTATCACCTAATTATATGCTAAAGATCCAATAAAGTTTAAGAAAGTCAATTTGTCAAAGGCACCTCTAAGTGAACATGCTAATGATAAGTGTCATAATCATGGAGCCTGAATAGTAAATCTAGGTTGTAGTTCAAAGTTAATTAGTCAATGATTAATGAGAGGATGATAAGTGTCTTAATAGTGAGAACTGATAGTAATGTATAGAAGTCATGCACTAATACTAAGTGTCACATTCACATGATATCATTAGAGATAAATTTAGAGATTGCCAAAATACCAAACAATCAGTGGTTGATTGTACAATTAAGATCTAATAGAGTGAGTGGACTCAATGGGATAAAGTTTTCAATGTTTATTGACATAGAGGTGATTTAAAGGCTAAGCTATTTTGATGAGATCAATGAAATGTATTTGTTTCAAAGATTAAGGGTGTAATCGGATGAGGATAAGTGCTCAATGTTTAACCATAGAAAAAGTTAACATTCATGAAAATATGATAATCTAATGACATGTAGAATCTTAGATTAGGACTATTAATAGATGTATTTTAAATTTGAAATAGTTAAAGTCTAAAAGCATAAAGATATTGAATAGAGTGCATGAGCTTATCAGATATCGATCAAACTAATGTATATTAAATATGATTAATGTGAATGAATACCATCAGATAATGGTGCCAAAATTAAGATCAATAGTTGATATTTGAAGATATGATCATCATAATGGTCAAGTGTGGGAATATACAAGAACTTATAGTTAAGCCATAAATAATGACATATACAATGAGTTAGATTATTATGATTGATCAAAATTGTGTAATAAGGCATGTGTATTAAAACTAGATCCTGATATTTATTAAAGATAATAATGAGACCAATAATCATGGTAGTGGATCATGAGTTCAAGATGCGGGAAACATATAGATAAAGATAAGAACTAAAGTCTAATAGAACTGAGCATGATGTGTTAGAAAACTAGTGTGAACATAGATGAGATATGAACCCTAGATCAATTTCTTATATGTATGACATCTAGGATATAGGAAGATGCTACTAGAGTTATTAAATTGTGTCAAATAGAGAAATATAGAGATACAAAGATAGAGGTGAAGATAACATGAGCTATTATTGATGAATTATGTCAAACAAAAAATGCAGAGACATAGAGGATTAGAGTGAGAGAGATATGAAGCATGTCAAATAGAGATAAATATAGACATAAAGATAGAGGGGCAGAGAGGAAGAAAAGGAAGATAATGTGTAGAGTATGAGAATTTATAGACTAGACTTATAATAGAGAATTAAGATTATATTCTTTTATGAATCAACATTATAATTTGGAGTTTTAGCTCCATAATAGATTTGATTGGTTGGTGCCATTAGACAAGCTAAGTTGGTGTTCTTAAACTAGGGGATTGTTGTCTCCTTAGGATTGGCACCCTTAAATGTGTAACCAATTATTTTTTGATTTTGAGGCTAGATTATAATAATATATTCTAGCAACTATTCTCCCCATGGTTTTTCCCATATTGGGTTTTATATGTATACATATGGTGTTATGTGAATTTGTGTGTGTGTGATATTTATATATATATTTTTAATCTACATATCCTATCTTATTTGTTTTAAAAATTATTAAAGGACTAAGTTTAAGCAATATACTAATTCACCTGCATATTAGTAGATAGTTGTGTTCTAATAGAAAGAAGACAAATGAATGTATTTAAAACAAAGGTAGTAAATGTGGATCAAAAAAATAAATAAGAATATTCTATGAAATATCAGAGTATAGACAATGGATACTCAATCCACATGTTATGAGACAATAGAAGTCTTGTTTATCATATGGTTGATCAAAGTAGTAAGAATGAAAAATTGACCAAGAAGAAGAAGAATGACAAGGTAAGTCATGATCAACTCATAAACCAAGGTGGGATGCTTGATACTATAAAGAAAAAATCAAGTAAGGAATGTCAAGAAGATTTTTTATCTACATATGTTTACAAGATATTCAAGGAATCAAAGAAGGATGAAAAGGTGGATGATGAAAAGGCCAAGTCAAAGGTCAAGCCTATAAATCCAATCAAGTATAGAATAATGTTGAATAATATTCACTCTTGTGAAAAGGATATGGATATCTAAGAATCTCCCAAGTTCATATTATTTTAATTCCTTATGAAAAAGGGGTGGCTCCATTAATTTTCATGGAGACATTCTACTATCAATAGAAGCATGAGGTTGTAGTCAAAGATGTTATGAAGACAAAATGTAGAACAATTGGCATATAAGAGGCAAGCTTTTGATATCTATTTGTATAGGTGAAATTGATCTATGAATAATAAGGGGAATATCTATTTATAAAATTGGTATTGATTAATATCCTTTGGTATTAAGTATGGTCAAATGTTAGGTATCTTCTTCAGCCATGTCAAAGAAAGGTATGTGATCTTAAGTTCCTAATTATTTGAAATAAGATATGTTTGGTCTAAATAAGAGCTTGGTAACTCTGAAGCTGTTTGTGAACAAAGTGATTGATGTTGATATGAATGGAGATAAGGAGAGATTGTGTTTGAGATGCTTTATAGACTCTATTTGTTGAGCTTTTGATGACTCAACTAGGAGATGATCTGATTAAGATTTTTTTTGAGAATGGTTGTTATAAGCTTTTAAAGACTATGTGTGATCTAAGTATATTTGAGAGATAATATCATCTCACAAGTAGAGAAAAATATGATTTTAGTAATTATGTATGATCCTTGATATCTAATACTAATTGTAGTATGTTGGATGCTTGGTTTGAGGGGGATCTATTCAAGAAAGTTAATTGAGCCTGATCTATGTTGAAGTGGTCTTGTAATTTGATTTCATTTTAAATGAAATGATAGTTATGGAAGACTTTTTCATTATTTTCAAAGGGGGAGAAAGATAAAAAAATCTAAAAGATCAAAATAGACAAGAAAAAGAGAAAGATCAAAAAGATCAAAAAAGATGTGAAAGGGAGAAAGATCATAAAGGAATAAAGAAAAGGCAAGAATTAGGTCTAATATATGATTGCCTTCAAGAATGGTTGACAAAGGTTTAAGAGTGAGTTTTCCATTAATGATAAAGTGGGGGATTTTTAAAATTGGCATTGATTAAGGGAGAGATTTTTGAGCATTTTCATTGAGTGTTAAGATTTGATATTTAATGTTATCATTGATGTCAAAAGTTCTAATCAAGATGCATGGTTCTTTCATTGATGTTGATTTTTTGTTCTTTCATTGATGTTAATTATTTGAAATAAGATATGTTTGGTCTAAATAAGAGCTTGGTAACTCTGAAGTTATTTGTGAACAAAGTGATTGATGTTGATATGAATGGAGATAAGGAGAGATTGTGTTTGAGATGCTTTATAGACTCTATTTGTTGAGATTTTGATGACTCAACTAGGAGATGATCTGATTAAGATTTTTTTTGAGAATGGTTGTTATAAGCTTTTAAAGACTATGTGTGATCTAAGTATATTTGAGAGATAATATCATCTTACAAGTGGAGAAAAATATGATTTTAGTAATTATATATGATCCTTGATATCTAATACTAATTATAGTATGGTGGATGCTTGGTTTGAGGGGGATTTATTCAAGTAAGTTAACTGAGCCTGATCTATGTTGAAGTGGTCTTGTAATTTGATTTCATTTTAAAAGAAATGATAGTTATGGAAGACTTTGTCATTATTTTCAAAGGGGGAGAAAGATAAAAAAATCTAAAAGATCAGAATAGACAAGAAAAAGAGAAAGATCAAAAAGATCAAAAAAGATGTGAAAGGGAGAAAGATCAGAAAGGAATAAAGAAAAGGCAAGAATTAGGTCTAATATATGATTGCCTTCAAGAATGGTTGACAAAGGTTTAAGAGTGAGTTTTCCATTAATGATAAAGTGGGGGATTTTCTAACATTGGCATTGATTAAGGGAGAGATTTTTGAGCATTTTCATTGAGTGTTAAGATTTGATATTTAATGTTATTATTGATGTCAAAAGTTCTAATCAAGATGCATGGTTCTTTCATTCATGTTGATTTTATGTTATTTAATGTCAAAGGTTATTTTAAAAATGTTGGATAAAGTATGCCTTGAGGTATTTGTGTGAAGGAGTTATAATTTCTAGGATAGTGAGTGTTGTTGTATGATATCAATAATGAGAGAATGTTGTTTAAAGAATATTATAATGAAAACTTGAGTAAAATCATTAATAAGGAACATGAGTGAGTAAAGGTTAGTGTAGAAAGTTTAAATCATCTTGTCATTCTTTTTATAGATGTTTTGAGATAGTAGGTGGCAAGATGACATGAGTGGGCTCTAAAGAAGTTGTGTGCTTTGAAGTTCTATGTAAGTAGTTTAAAAGACGTTATAAATGAGCTATGAAGATGAGAAAGCTCCAAATAAAATGATTTGAATAAAAATTGACAGTGTTTGAATATGAGATAGGTTGTTTGAGTTTGTACATGAGTTGTTAAGGACCTCAAAAATTATTGAGAGATCAACTTTGAATATCTGTATATGCAACTCTAAATTTGTTATGAAGATATCCTAGTTAAGCTCTAACGATTTGTAGGTTGCTTCAAAAAAATTCTATTAAATTTATGAAGAAGAGTAAGTGTATGATGCTACTTGAGCAGATATAATATAAATTGAAACATATTATATATTCAAGGTGGTGTGTATAAAGTGGATAGAAAGATATATTCAATGCACAATAAGACTTGAAGGTCAAGGCATAGAAAGAAAAAGAGAGATGGTGACTAGATGAGGTAACATGATCATTTTCCATGACATGGGTGAGAATATGAACATTGATAGAGGTAACTCAATTTATTTAAGTATGTGCATGAAGTTTCAAGACTTGGTTTATAAGGAAAAGTCTTGAAAAGTATTACAAGGTTTCTCAAGTGCATAGAATGAAGAATTATCTTCTCAAGAAGGTTTTCTCAGTGCTCATTGGAAAGAATAGTATCTACATGAGAACCTAAGTTGTTCATGGTAGATTAGGAAGGGTTATAGCTCAAATTTTTAAGCATTAGTATTTGGAAATATGAGCTACGTTTTATGAATAATCATTAACACTGAAAGATGGTCTAAACCCTCATAAAACCCTAACTATGACCCGATGTTGAAGATATTTTTTATAAATAGATCATAATGGTTTAAAATGATTATAAAAATGATTCTATTTTTAATCCAACTATCCTAGGCATCTCCACATGTGATTGGTTTCCTAGGTGAGTGAGAAGACCCTATAGAAAAGTGCTTATCCTTCAAAGATTTGTTATAGTGGATAGTGTTGACCAAGTCAAAGTTGATAAGTGGATGAAGAAAAAATTGTGATACTTTTATATGTTTTTCATGAATAATTTTGGATAGGTTTCATATCTCATATGTCCAAAGTTTATGATCTAAGTTAACCAATTTCTAACAGAACCTGTGGTGCAGACTATGTGAAAATCAAGTAGAAGTGAGAAGATGTTTCATGATGTATTTTCATGAAAGAGTGAAGCATTGAAATTAATTATGATTATTTTTGGGTCTTTAATGATCTGTACATGATTTATATAATATTTTAATTTGGTTTAAGATATTGAATCATTGAAACCAAAATGGCTTATCTGGTTGAGTAGAGTCTACGAAAGAGAAGGTTAGAAGATTAGTCTATAAGGCCACTAGTTCTCATTAGATATATTGATATTATTAATTGAGGTTAATTTGAGGATTTTGTAAAATCTTGTATGTGAATTTAAATACTCTTAATATATTAAATCATGTATCAGATGTTCATGTTTTGTTGACTATGTTTTGGCATCAATTGGCAGTTCTAAGTGAACATCTTGGAGAGAAGAACTTTGGCATATTTACCCTAATTTTTAGCATCATTTGATTTTTTTGATGACCCTAAGTTCATGAGATTTATAAATATTTAATTTTTTTGAATGTTTTTTTATAAAAATTGAGTATATACCTCAATTTTTCAAGGAAGAGTTTTTGTATATGCACATATCTCTTATAAGTAGTTATTTGTGTAAGGGATCAAGAGATGATTGGACCTATAAGGTGTTGTATACCTAAAGTAAAATTATATAAGGGATTTTGGATTGGAATATTATTTTTTTCTACCATTTTAGGTGTTTAGGTAATCCTAAATAAAGATCAAAGGGTAATGTGTTGTTGAGAAGACTTATTATGTCTTAATAAGTCTAAAAGAGGAATAAGGGATAATTTATGTATGGCCAACCCATTGTATTTATTTATTCATGTCTAAGGAATATTATCTAGATAATTTTTTACTTATCCATGGCCTAAATAAGTGATTTAAATGTATATTTTACCTATAAGGATATCATCAAGTGACTTGTATAAAAACAAGGTAGTTAGGCCTATTTTGGTATGCTTAGAGGAAGTGAAGAAGAGATGCTAAGAGACTGATTAGAGAAAGAGATAAGAATAGGATAAGAAAATTATATTTATCATTTACAAGTATAAGGAGGTCATGTAGACTAATAGAGATGTCATGAATATTTAATAGAGGTTATACAAGAGAGGATCAAGGTTATAAGACCTAATCATGACATGAAGAGGGCTAGTTGAGAGAAGAAGGATGAATGTCAGTTTGAGAGTGTATGAAATTATAAATTCATCATGTCTATAAATCAATCCTATATTAGAGAATATAAATCATACCTACACTTATGATTGGGGATACACTTATTAAGTGGGAGCATGACCAATGTGGAGATCCTCCAGACCCAATTAGGGGACCATATGTCACCACACATCATGGTAGGAAGGGTTATAAAGCCTATAGTATAACGTAATAACACAACAAACCTAATGTAATCATAAGGTTTAAAATATTTAACATATTCTAATAACATTAAAGTAAATCTAATCTAGTGCACACCAAAGCTTGTGGCACAAAGTGGGGGGTTAGAAATAATAAAATAAACGTGTATAGGGAACTTAAATTAAATTAAGTATGAGTAACACCATAATACATAAAATATGAAAGATATTTTTATTCAATCCAACACTTATTCTACTTCTATCTACTAAAAGAGAGGATAACAAAGTTAGAATATACTTACCTAAATGTGAACCTGTCAAGACTCAATCTCTCCCTTGGCCAAAGGGGCTTCACAAGAGGTTGCTGTGGTTTGTAAGGATCACCAAGAAAATCCAAATAATTGAAGACTTATCTAGAAGACTAGATTATCCAAATAAGAAACCTAAGCTAAGTTCTCCTCAATTAGAATGGTAGAAGAGTAGATAGTGAAAAAGCATGAGAGAATAACAACTCTTGATTGCACATATGAATAATGACCAGAATTATCTTGTATATATAGGTAGATATTACCCTAAATCCTTCTAGGAATGTTGAATATATATGGTTGACCCAATCAACCCAATGTATTTTTTGGGATAATTTATTAGGTCTAGGCTAGGTCGGCCAAAGGGATAACAAGCTAAGAATGTAAAGAATACCCGGTTGACCCAATTAATCTAGTATAACTGACTAACCAAAAGGATTTTAATACAAGAAAAGGAAAAATGGAAAGAGGAAAAGACTAAAGGAATATTCACAGGAGGATAAGTATCTTATGGAATGGTTTAGGATCTATTTATATTGTTAATAATGTGGAAATAAGGGAAAATAATCCTATGAAGCACTAAAGGTATACCCACCCTTTTCCTAGTACACCCCTTAGGGTGTGCACTCAGATAGATTGAGTCTCAATGGGTTCCTACAAGATGTAAAGCATTAGTATTTGATACAAGTTGAAAATATTATGTGTATACATATTCTTCACTTAAATCTCATAATGTGTCACTAAGGTGTAACAGGGGATGGTGCTTTGACAAAGAACATTGTAACACACAACAGTGATGCTAAAAAAAAGTTGTCATATTTTAAAAGTGAAAAATAATTTAAAGTAAATGATAGAAAGGGAAACTACTCTAAAAATTAAATAATTGAAATTAAATGTAATGCATACCCTGAATTACCTTTATCATGGGATGGTTGTCTACTACATTGTTAATTTTGATTGTGGAGGGTGCAGAGACTACTTTCAATAAACCTAAGAATACAAAACTAAAGAGTAAAAATAAACACAATAAAAACCAAGATAGCTGGTGTTATGAGGATATGATGTACTTGGGAAATTTAGAAAGATAAGGTGACAAGTGATATGTTAGACCAAATGATCAAGTTAAACAATAAGATTTAATCAGGTAACCAAAAATACAAGGCTACTAAATATTAAAAAACTAAAACAACCTATCCTCAAGTAAGAAAGGAAAACTCACCAAATCAAGCAAAGGATACATATCAAACAAGATGGTAATAAAACAAATCAATGGTAAAAAAACTAACTACAAAATGGAAAAAAAACATTGATAAGTGAGAAGTAACAATCCACATCTCACTAAACAATGGAAAAAAGTGCTTAAAAGGGAAAACAACATTATCTAGTGAGAAGTAACAAGCCAACCACACTCAACAATAGAAAAAGGGTACGAACTCAAGTGTCCATAATAATAAGATAGAAAAATCATGATAAATGGTAAAAGGAAAGTAAAATAAGTCTAGAAATGTAAATCATGATATAAATAAAGTAATCCATGGTTTCTCAAACATGTTACTTTTCTCTAAGGATAGATAAAATTGAAATCAAGTAGTGCTAACATATTTTTAAGTGAAGAATAAGGAAGTAGAGAAGAGGGAAAATAGATTTGGAATCATAAGTTGTCTATCAAGGGGGAAAAATGAAATGGGTGGAGGGGATAATGAAGGAAAAACCAAGTTATAGGAACTCTTTATCAAAGTTAAGACACTCAAATTAGGTTTGTCCAAAAAGAGGACTTTCAACCTTAAAGACTATGAATAACTTCTCTTAGCTACACAAGTCTAAGGATAACAAATGGAGTATATAAATTATCCCATGAAGGCTAAATGCATGAAAATTAAAATGGACCTACCTCCCCATGATGTGTCCCCATTCTTTAGGAGCCATTACAGAGCCATCAATCTACTGCAAATATTAGGTACTTGTGTGAGAAAGTAGGTAGTACCATTTTTTTTTTGAAATCCCCTATTCTAATGTACTGGCTTACCACACCCCAAAGACCTTGACTCTATGTGAGGACAACTATGGAGTTTTATCTTCAATTAGAGATAGTAGATATGCTTGTAATCACATATTTTGGTGTGAATTTGACTTTTGAGATCTGTATGTTGCCTTATAGATATCATTTCCTTCTATTTTAAATGATTTGTATTTTAAATTTATTGATAGATTTTTCGATTCCTCCTCCATACATATTTGAAAAAATAAATATGGGTGATAAAGATGAATTGCATTTGAAAACTTGGGATAATGTTACTAAGAGAGATAACTTAAAAGAGCATGAGGTCTAAGAGTCTCGTAAATCTAGGTAAAATAAAAGTGCTATCTTGACTTTGACCTTGTATTATCCAATGTAGAGATGAAATGAAGGGAAAATAAATAGTGACAAATAGAATAATTTAAATTACTTAAAATTACAAAAAATGTGGAAAAGGGGGAAAAGAGGGATAAAATGATATTAAAGTGTGATTCCTTATCATAAGAATGATGTAAGTGGAGTAAAACATGATAAAATAGATTGTTTTGTAGATTTTATCTAGAAAAAGAAGAAAAATCTAAAGTTTGAGAACAAAGATCAAGAACATGAAAGGGATGGTAATTTTATGAGGATGGTTGGGTCCTATCCATGGTGTTATAAATTAACTCATAAAAAAGAGACCCATGAGGGTGTCGATAAGCAAAGGGAAAAATTAAAATGAGGTAAGAAAAGAAATAGTAGTATTTTTATGAGGGATGTTGGGTCATATCCATGGTCTTATTGAGAAAATCATCAAGTAAAAACCCAAGGGGTGAAAAAGACGAGAGAAAAATCAATAAGATAAAGAAGACTATGGTACATCAAAAAACCAAAAGACCAAAATGGAGGACTAAAGGTTTGAAAAAGGAAGTAAACTACTATAGAGGGAGAGACCCATGCTTAAGTAACATACAAAAATTGTTAAATAGATATAGATAGAAAACATGACAAGAAGTAAATTTTTATGTAAAGTACATTTTAAGGAATTGAGCATTGGTGGGATTTTTGAAAACATGGCCTTCATTGCTTTAAAGATAGTAAATGCTTGGACTAAGAATGTCTTTAACTAAATATGGACCCCACCATTTTTTAGAATATTTACCTTATTTATCATGGGTGTAATCTAATTTCAAGATAAGATCACTAACATTAAAATTCAGATTTTAACATGTTGGTTATGTTGTCAGGTGATGCAAGCCTTATATTGGATGTTATGTTACAAGGAAAAAATATGATGTTCATCAAGAAGATCAAGGGCATGAAGGTAAGATTCACATAATTCTTAATGAGAAATAATTCCATGAAGAGATATACAAAGAGAGGTAATCTCAACTTCTAAAGGAAGAACTGACTCACAACCATAGACTATAGAAAATGGAGTTACCCCAATGGTAGTGCATATGCTAGTCCAATAGGCCCAAAGTGTAGGGTAAAGATGAATATGCCAATATATGTGGGTTTCATGAATTTTATTTTGAAGAATTTTGTTGAGAATTTAATTGGTAGCCTTAGCTTGACCATTGCATTATGGATGATAAGGCATGGAAAAATTGTGACCAATCTTGAATTTGTTGCAAAGTTGTTTAACATGTTTGTTTTTGAGATTACCACCATTATTGGAAATGATGGTATGGGTAATTCCAAAGTTCCAAATAATTTGGTTAAGAATAAATTTGGAAAAGCTAGGACCAATGATGTTAATGAGGGGCATGGCTTCTACCCACTTGGTAAAATATTCAATAGTGGTGATGATAAAGACATGCCCATCTTGGGAGCAAGGAATTTTACCAATGAGATTGAATCCCCATATAGAAAATGTCCATGGAGACTTGATAGTTTGAATTTTGGTAGGAGGTGAATAGATAAGATCATCATGAAGGTAACAAGGAGTATAGTTTTTACCATATTCAATTTCATCATTTTCAAGAGTAGGCTAAAGTAACCCATATGTAGGCATTTGAGTGTTGTAGCATGTATACTATAGTGACCACCATAAGTTCCCCCATGTGTTTGTTCAAGAAGAGGAGGAACCTCATCTTGCATAACACAATGGAATAAGGTACCTTAAACATTGTGATAATAAAGGATTTTGTGTTGAAATACATACTTGAAAGATTATTTTTTAATCTATGTCTTTTTATGAGGGTCTAAGTTAGGAAGATAAGTTTGGTGTTCTAAGAATTGAATGATGTCTTGGTACCATGGATTTGTTGAATGGTAACAACCTGAATATGATAGATAAGAAAATATAGTGGCTGATTTAAAGATGGATATTTTATTATTAGTATAAGAAAGGAAGGATCATAAATAACTTGATGTGGATGAAATTGAAAAGCTAAAAAGTCAAGACAATCAATAATGGAATTCTGATCTCTAGGAATAGGCTCATTATTAAAAGAGATAAAATCCATAGAAAGAGTGGTTGTAATTTGATGATAGGTTACAATATTTTCACTTTCACATTGATAATTACCACTAACTTGATGGAAAATAAGCTTAGAGTCACCTAAAACATGAATGTGTTGAATGTGTAAATCAAGATCAGCTCTCATGCCTATGATAAGAGCTTTGTACTCAAAAATACTATTGGTGACCTCAAAGGTGAAGGGAGAATCTAAATTATTTATCTTACCAAGAAGACTTGTGAGAATGAAACCTGACCCAGGTCCTTGAAGGCATTTAGTACCATCAAAGTGAAGGGTCCAAGTATCCTTATGCAAGTCAACATTGATTTTAGGGAGATCCTCAATAACTAATTTTAGTTTAGTAGTACAAGAGGGAATGGAAGATTATTCAAGATTATGGGCTTTGATATCAATGGTAAATATATGAAAGTAATATTTAAGAGAGATAGCTTGATTAAGACTTTCAATGTAAAGGATATTGTCATCTGAAAGGTCATCTTGGAGGGAAAAAGTGGTTTTAATCAGAGCTGCAATAAGTTGGTCAGCTATGACTTTCCCTTTAATATATTTTTGAGTGATGATGTGAAGATTGAATTATATAAGGACCATCTATTTTTCAATTATATCTCTAGGAAGAAAGGCTTTATATAAGAAATGATGAAGGGGGCAGAATGAACAATGACATAAGTAGTTTGGTAAATCATGTAGTGACAATGGTTTTTAGCTACAAAATTGATAGCGAAGTAGTCATGCTCAATTTTGGTAAAACATGTTTCATAGTTAATGAGGCATTGGATAATGTAGTAGATAGCATACTCTCTTCTCATATCATATTGTTGGGAAAACATTGTCCCAACTGAGTGAGGTGTGGAAGAAGTATATAGAATCAAAGGTTTATCATTAGAAGGAAGACAAAGTATAGGTGGATGAAGCAAAGACTCTTTCATGTTATCAAAAGATTTTTGACGTGGATTCATCCATTCTAAAGTAGTAATTTTATTGAGAAGGGACTTGATGAAGTGAATTTGATATGCCATTTTGGGGATAAATCATCTAGTTGCCCCAAGTTTGACTAAATAAGTATGAATGTTGAGAATAGAATGAGGAATGGGCACATTGATGATTGGACTAATTTTGGTAGGATTGACATCAATGATGCAAAGAGAGACTAAGAATCCTAATAATTTTCTAGATGTGAATCCAAAAACACATTTTTAAGGATTATGTCTAACTTTATATTCAAGGAGATGATCAAAGATGATAGAAAGATTAGAAAGATGATTATTACAATGCTTGGATTTAGCAATGAGATCATCCACATAGGTTTCAACAATTTTTTGAATGAGATCATGAAAGATGTGAGTCATTTCATGTTGGTAAGTGGCTCCAACATTCTTGAGACTAAAGAGCATTTTGATATAGTAATAGGTACCCCATTCCATGGTGAAAGCATTCTTATGTTGGTCTTTAGGAGTGATATGAATCTAATTGTATCTCAAGAAACCATCCATAAGAGATAATATTTTATAATCAGTCATGGAATCAATGATGGCATCTATTGAAGGCAAGGGAAGATTATCATTGGGACAAGGAAGATTAAGGTTGTAGAAATGAATACAAATGAAAATAAACATAGTGAATTTTATCTGAATATGAATAATGTTGGAAACCCATTCACAATAATCCACTAGTTTAGTAAATTTAGCATTGAGTAATTTAATGATTTCCATAAGATATAAGGTTGAAACTTCAAGAATTTTTTTATGACTTTTATGCATAGGCTTGACATCAAGATAATTAATGATGTTATGCACTAGAATGCTAGGGTCAATGCCAAGCATGCCCTCATAGAAAAAAGTGAAAGCTTCATGATATTTTTCAAAGAACAAGATAAAATTATCATGTTCAATAGGTGAAAACTCTCAAAACACTTTAATCATTCAAGGAAAAGATGGGGTACCATATTCTATGTGATTGGTTTCTTTAATAATCATGAAATTACCATCTTAAAAGTAGTATGGTGTGTTAGGCAAGGCTAAAACTAGATTTGTTTTAGGATCAATGTTAGAATTTTTTTTGTTGAAGCAAGGAGTTTTAGTTTTATAATTTCCAAGTTTATGATGTTTCAAGGAAGTTGAGGTTCTTGATCATGAAGTAACTAGAGAATAGTTTTATCGCTAGGCAAGGTAGGAATAAGACCATAGTAATCAATATCTACTTCAAGATCAAAATTTTTATTTCCATGGCTATCATACCCATAATGAATATGATATACATTGGTTTCCTTGGAATCAAGTGTAATTTTAGAATTAGAAGAAGTAGATGGAGTGGAAGAGATTGGTGTTTTGATAGATTCAATGATAGGAGAGGGATTAGATATAATGATTAGATCTAAAGGTGTAGGAATTTATGGATATTTAGAAGGCAATATTTGTTCTACCACCCAAGGAGTATCAATAAGAGGATTAATAGGAGGCACATGACCCTCAGGATCTATGATATGATCCATAGAAAGGGTATGCACATACTGATTAAAAGCATAGATTTGGGATAAAGCTATTTGGTAATGCTAGACATCCAAATCTTTAGATTAAGCTTGGGGCATAATATAGTTGTCCTCATATGTTGGACAAATTATACAAGATTGAGAATCAGGGGGAGTTTCAGAAGGTGAAATCTCAATATTGATAAATGTATGAGGAGACATGATGATAGGATCTTGAAATAATTTAGCTTCTCCTATATCATTGCAAGTGAAGGCATCTTCTAGTAAAGATGGATCTTAAGCATTTCATGGAGGGAAAATTTTGTAATCTCATCAATAAGAGGAACAATATGGTCTCTTGGTAATAGGGAAGGAGGAAGACATTGTGAAATATATAGAGGTGACTTGGTAGTATTACAAGTGTGTTTCAATTCATTAGGCTTATCATCATCATAATCCATAAGAGTAACCTGTAGATCAGGATTCATTTTGATGAACTTAGGTAAAGGAGATTTGTTAATATTAGGATTTATAGGAATATGATATTGAGGTTTAGGATTAGGAAATTGGATTATCCATGTATTGGGATTAGCTTCATGCTTGTACCATTTTCCATTATGTAATAATTTAATATATTGACTATTGGAAAAAGTAATGGCCCTCATTTGATGAGTCCATGGGTGACCAAGAAGAATATTTTAAGATAAAGGGAGATCAAGGACCATAATCTTGTTTTGAATGGTCTTAGGTCCTATGGTAATGGATGTCAAATACAACCAAATGATTTTGATTAGAATTATTAAAACCATGACAATTAAGACAAGTTTGCTTGAGATTATCCTTGTTATAACCAAGTTGTTGTATAACCCACAATGATGTCACATTAATACCTAATCCTTCATTGACTAAGAATTTTAAAATAAGAGTGGTATTAATCACTATTTTAATGATGAGTGGCAGATCATTGGCATGAAAAATAGTTTCATCATTGATCATGTCTTCCTCAAGAAATTCAATAGAAGGTTTGGAAAAATAACATGAGGTTTTAATGGTGTTGACATTAGTAGGTTGAGAATCAATAGAAGGTCATTCTTCATAAATAGAGGATGGATATTCAATTTATTAAAGTTTTTTCATAAGGAATTTATGATGATATGATGAAGTATGAACCAACTCCATAATTATAATCTTACAAGGCATAGAGTTGAGTTATTTAAGAAAATTCTAATGAGATTTAGAAGAACTAGCATGAGTTTTAGAAGGTAAATTAGTCTTTTAAGGTATAGATATGGTTAGAGGATCAAGAGGAGGAATTTTGTCCACATGTTTTTCTAAATAAACATTAGAGGTGGTGGTAAATTTAAGAAGTTTTTCTTTTAAAGATGGATTTTTCAGCTTGGTAATAGGACATTTGTAAGCTAGTTTATGACAATAATTGGCCTTGGTAGTGTTGACATATTGAGATTTGTTATAATATTGATCATAATCAACATTAATGGAATAAAAATCATTGTCATTTACTTTATTATTATAATATTTTTGGTTATTAGAGGTAGAATCTTTAAAAGTTTGTCATTTTTGGGAAGCGATGGTGTATTTTTGATAATGAAGATTGATCATAACTTTATGATTGAATGAATCACCAAGCATATAGGAAACAAAAAATGTATTGATCCCTCTACAAGATTCAATAAAATTCCCAATGCCAGTAAGGAATAAGAAAAATAGATTAGGGTCATACCACTTAGGAGGAGAATTGGGATAGATGAAAGGTTTTGAGGGAAGCAAAAATTGTTTCATTTTTTGAATTGAAAGAGGTGTATGATAAGGTGAAGGAATATTAGTTTCCCCTTGATTGGTTTATGGATAATTAATAGAGATAGAATTATATGTTTGGAAAGATCCTCTAAGAAGTTTAGGATTAGGTTTGAGTCATTTCATAATAAAGGCTTGATGTTTAGCTTGATCAAGAGCTTCATTAAGTGTTTGAGGATCAAAGGTTAAAACCTTATATTAGAGAGTGGGAGTTAAAGAAGTGATAAAGAGTTTGAATATATTATCATCTTTCATGTAATGATCAAATTTATGAGATACATATTTTTTTATTTTAGTAAAGTCATGAGTTGATTCAATGGGAGATTATTTAGCATTGATGAAATGATTAAGATAATTTTTTGGAAGATCATTCTATTGAAACTCTTTAACCAAAGGATTAACCAAATATTCAAGTTGCCAAATAGAATGTTGGGAAAGATGATTATACCATTCTAATACATCACCAGTAAAATTTTTACTAAGATTTTAGTAGTGGTGAATGTATTAGTTTGGATCCACTCTTTGTAAAGGTTGTCAAAGGCTTTAAGAAATGAGGCAGGGTCTTTAGTCCTATCATATTTGATAGTTGGAGATATGTTACCATTATCAATGGAAATAATAAAGGGAGATAAAGGATCATTTTTAATGGTTTGAAGCATCTTATTATTAATTATGGGTTGAGAATAACATTACCTAAGGCATCCCTAAGAGGTGGAGTAATATAATTAGGATTAGATAGAGGATGAATAGTTAGAGGCTGATAAGCCACATTGATTAGATGTTGTTAAAGTTACATCATTTGGTTGGTATTATAATTTTGAATAATGTTTATTTATTCAATGACATGGACTAAAATTTGGGTTGTATTAGGAGGTGGTTTGGTGTTTGTATGAGCACTCCCCATATTGCTATTAAGGGGAGGATTGATAGAATAAGGATTACTAGTGGGATTGTTAATTAAACTTGTATCAATCACTCCCACACTAGTTTGAATATTTTGAGAAGTTTCTTGGTAGGTATAGAAAATATCATATCCATCAACTTCATCTTAAGGTGTTATTTTCACCATGTTACAATTCATAGATGAAGGAGGAGAAGAGGTGCCCCAAGAGTGATGGTGATCTTGGGAGGAAAAAAGAGGAAGAAATGAACATCACATATAGTACCTAAATGGATTCAACCTATCCAATAAGATTCTGATAGGATATTTCATTCTAATGGAAGAGAGATGAACATAATGCAAAATTGGAAGGATAAGGAATTAGATTGACAAATAGGGAAAGTAGAAGACAATACAAGGTCAACTAGGTTGATCTAGTATAGAAAATAACGTTTATAAACTATACAGGGTCGATTGGATCGATCCAATATAGTAAACAGAGGTAGGAAAAATGTGTAAAAGTAAATGAAAACAATACAAGGTCAATTGGGTCAATCTAGTATAGTGAACAAGATGGTTTTGTGTAGTTTGGGTTGAAAAGTACTATTGTGGAAATGATACACACTTGGTATTAGGGCCTACCCCCTCACTTCACACACAAAAATGATAAGGGTATTAAGTGCTTAGCTATAATATACCACTAACCATGATTTATACTTGTCCAGAGAATCAAATTAGCTTCCCCCTTGGTGATGAAATCCACGTAGGTTGGCCTAGGGTAGATAAAATGTTAAAGTGATTTGTTTAAATTATGTGATTTGGTCATGTGTGTATAAAATATAAATAGTGAAACTAAGCGATTAATTAAAAATTCCCCAATTAGACTATGTGAGATATTCTAAGCATGAAAGCAATAAGAAAAGAAATGCATGAACTAATTATTAGCAAATATGAGGTTAGTTCCAATTTGAAACAAGGTATAGTGTTGACACTATATTCAAAAAATATAGAATAGGGTCAAACCTATACTTCTGAATCAAATTATAAAAATGAATTGGGTTGGCAGTGTCAATCTAATTATTTTAGAAAGCACACAAAACGTAGAACTAGGTCAACAATGTCAATCTAGTTGACTATACAAGAGCAGTTTTAAAGACTACAAACTATGAAAGGAAAGATAAAAAAGAAATGAATAGAGAGATAAAAAGCAATCTTGGTGGATTAGAGATGAAATGAATAAAGATTACTTATGGAGAACCTTGAAATATGCTTGAGAAACCTATAAATTAGGTTTATAGAAGAGATCAAGCTTTACAAGAGCCTATTAAAAAAGTGTTGAAACTATAAGGGGTCAATTGAGTCAACCTATTAGGTTGAACTAGGTGTTTGAAAGGCTAAAAACCTATACTGGGTCAACTAGGTCGATCTAGTTACCTATTATTGGAAATTTCACATAGAGAATAATAGTTGGGTTGCTAGAATTGATCTGATATGTCAAAATATATGATAAAAATGATAATCAAAATAATGACTGAAAGAATGAAAAGTGAAAGAAATCTTGCAAAGGTTAGTTTCACATCAGGTTCACCAAAATGTAATATAAAGGTGAAGCCAAGTGAATGATAATACTAATAAGAAAAGAAACAAAAATGGAAATGTGAAGACAATCTAACCAGTGGTGGGATAGAATTCACGTTAGGTTTGCTAGAATTTATGTAATTAGAGATGCATCATGTCTATAAATCAATGTTGGATTAGATAAAATAGAACATACCTACACTCTGATTGGGGATACACTTGTTTAGAAATATCATGACCAAATGGGGATATGTTAAACCTAATTAGGATATCACATGTCATAAAACATCATGATAGGAAGGG
Organism: Torreya grandis; assembly: GCA_037957365.1. Lineage (NCBI taxonomy): Eukaryota > Viridiplantae > Streptophyta > Pinopsida > Cupressales > Taxaceae > Torreya > Torreya grandis. The sequence continues at coordinate 822,889 of JARHVA010006430.1, forward strand.
TTCCAAAGCCTACAATCTAACACAATCACATAACAACCCTAATGGAGTCCTAAGGTTTAAAACATTTCAATTATTCTAATAACAACAAAATAAATCTAATCTAGTGCACACCAAATCTTGTGGCACAAAGTGGGGGGGGTAGAAACAATAAAAGAAACATGTATAAATAAATTCAATTAAATTAAGTATGAGTAACACCCTAATACATAAAATATGAAAGATAGTATTATTTAAGCCAAAATTTATGCTAATTCTATCTACTAAAAGAGAGATCAAATTTAGAATATACTTACCTAAATGTGAACCCATCAAGACTTAATCTCTCCCTTGGCCAAAGGTGATTCACAAGAGGTTGTTGTGGTTTGTAAGGATCACTAAGAAATGCCAAAGCATCCAAGACTTATCCACAAGACTAGATTATCCAAATGAGAAACGTAAGCTAAGTCTCCTCAAGTAGAATTTTAGAAGAGTAGATTGTGAAGAAGTATAAGTGAATAATAACTCTTCATTTCACATATGAATAATGATTGAAATGATCTTCTATATATAGGTAGATTTTAGCCTAAATCCTTTTAGTAACATCAATTATACAGGGTTGACCCAATTGACCCAATGTATTTTTGGGGATAATTTACTAGGGTTCAGCTAAGTCAGTTAAAGGGCTAATAATCTAAGAAATTTAAAAATAGCCTTAAACTATACTAGGTTGACCTAGTTGACCCATTACATTTGACTAACCAAAAGGAGTTTAAGATAATAAAAAGGAGGAATGGAAAGAGGAAAATACTAGAGGAATATTCAAGGGAGGATAAATAGCTTAGGGAATGGTTTTGGGAGCTGATTAGATTGGTAATAATGTGGAAATAAGGGAAAACAATCCTATAAATCACCAAAGGTCTACCCACCCCTTTCTCAGTGCACCCCTTAGGGCATGCACTTAGAGAGATTGAGTCTTAATGTGTTCCTATAAGATGTAAAGCATTAGTATTTGATCAAAGTTGAAAATATTATTTGTATATAGAGAGAGACTAAAGATATTAAAGAGCTAAAGGTGTAGATAATCATCTATTGTAAAAGTAACAAGGGTGTCTAAAGGTGATCAAGTAATTAGGTAGTTGAGTTGGTGTTGAGTCATCTAGGGGTTAGATCCTCCCTTCAAGTTGGAGATTAATAAATCCAAGTTGGTGTTTGGTAAATTAGGGGTTAGTGCTTAGATACATACTATGAAGTTGGTTCTTGACAAATTAGGGGTTGTTACTCCTCACTGAGTTCATGCTTAGCTAAACATTATCAAGTTAGTGTTTGATAGATTGGTTTTTGTGATCCAAGTTTAGTGGGTTCTCAATTAAAGATTGATTTTTATCTTATAGTAATATATTCCATTTGCTTCATCAGTGAGATTTCTACCCCAAGAGGGTTTCACATGTATATGTTGTGTTCATGTATTTCATACTCTTATGTTTTGGTGCTTATGATTGTTAAGATGTACATGCATGTTAAGATGGTTCATACATAGTTAAGGAAAATTAAATGAAAGGTTTTGAAGACTGATTCACCCCCCTCTTAGTCATCTTTTTTATAACATTTCCCTAGTCTTCTTTGGCTATACTACCATTGGGATAACCCAATCATCTTTCTTGATCAGGAAGATAATGCCTACTTACTACATATGATCTAGTTTAGCTTTCACTTTCATCTTCATGTTTGGGTTCATCTTATATGGTACCTTCTTGATTGGTCATGCACACTCCTTTATATTTGTCTAAAAATCCCCAAAATAAGGATCAATAACTTTGACTTCTAGGAAGGTTGTAGGAAATGCATCCTGATATTCTTTGATTAACTATAAAACCTATGAGATATATGTTTGCATCCAATAGTCTCTAACATGTGCCATTTTGGGTTCATATTCTATGTTAATATTCACTATGTGTTCCTTTAATAGATCTTGGTACATCCTATGTTATTTTACATGAATGAGGTCATAGATTATATAGTATCCTTCACATTTTAGGAATTGTATGTGTCATAGATTTCCCCCTCTATTTCCTCTATAATTGTTTTAGGAAGAGGCTTCAACTCTCTCCATAGATAAAAGAGATCCATTATAGCCATGATGTCCTTAGTATCCATCCCAAAGGACTACTTCTACTCATCATATATCCTATACAAATGTTTAATCCATGTTTGTACCTCATCTTGGCCAACTTCCCAAAGCTATATGATGTGTGTTGATTTTTTTCATGACTTCATGTGAACCTAGTTCTAGTGGCACTAGTAAGTCTTCAAATATTCTATGGCACATAAAGGTTTTCATATTTTGTAAATACAATTATAGTTGAGATTTATCACTCTCAAATTTGAATGGTTGAATGAAATCATATTGGATTTATGCCTAATGCTTTATTTCCCTTCTTTACTCCTGATGATGTACCATGTTATAGGTAAAACACCTAGGGTATAGATGAAAATATGTTTCTAATAGTTAGGAGTGATACCCTCTAACATCCATACCTCAATACACCAATACACATGTAATTTAGGTAATTTTCCCTCCTAATAAATAGGCTAATCTCTTTTAAAGTCTCTAGCAGTTGGAATTAAGCTACTAACAATCCACATATTTCTTCCCATATTTAATGGTCATCCCTAATGAGAACCCATTAATTCAAAATAATTCCTTTCATCACATAATTTAGGTTGTTAACCCTCTACTTCATATTTGGTACATATTATTAAAATCATAGGATGAACTAGCCAACATCCTCTATAGTAAAATATTGGGGGTTTTGTTCATTAGTTACAAAGACCATTCACAAAGGTCACAACTCATGATATCCTTTAGTATAATTGAGTACATGGGTGTCTGAGTCTCTACTTATTTAAAAAGTTATATCCCATGAGAGAACATCCTATGGATTTAGTTTTATGTAGTCTTACTTAGTATGACATATTTGATATATAAAATATATATATCATATTGTGTTAGAGATTTTACCATCATTGATCACACATTCTCCTCAACATTCTAAGGGATCTCTAGGGTTTCATCCCGATCTTAACTAAGAGTCATTATACACTATGAATTTGAGTCTACATAATAATTTTTTTGTAGAGGAAACTATTCTCTATTACTGACAAATCTTTCTATTTATCTTTGTCCATAACCTTCATCTAGCTATAATTAACACTAAAATAATGTGATTCTAGTTCTTTTGTAATGATGTAACTCCTAGATTTAGTCTTATTTAGAGGAATGATAATGATATTAGCATCCTAATGAGACTCTACATAATTCATGACTATGTTAATATTCATACACCCATCATAGGCCTACTTATTCTCTAATAATGAAAGGTAGTAAGGCTCATCTATCTTCATATCGATTACTTTGAAATCACCTCACATCTAAGTTCTATGAATTTGATATATACATTCTCTAGTGACCAATAGGTTAGACCTTTTTATAGTCTAAAAGGTTGAGTGTGATAGGACTCTAACTTAATCTAGGTCTTTCCAAGGCTTCTTAAGTAGATATGATGATCATATTTATAATTCTTCTAAAGTCAAATATAATGTTAGGTAGTTCATACTTGGATAACTCTATGTCCATAATCACATCAATATCTCAAGGTTTTTTGGTTTTTACAAACCAAACCAACTTTATGCATTCATTATTGGCCTTTTTCCTTTTTGTACACAATATAATAGGTTATGGAGTATGTTCATGATGTTCTAGGAGATATTTTCATTGTAAAACATACTAAAGAGTTTTATTAAATCTATCATCACATTAACAACCTTATCATGTCTTGGTATACACATTATCTAGACATACATCTATGCATTAAGAGCTACATCATCCCCTTAATTCATCCCCTACTACTAGATTATCTTTAAAATATGCATAGCTTCACACATTAGGTCTATTTTAATTGTATGCTAGGGATATCTATCTGGTCATGCCTTTTCAATACCTAGGTCTTTAGGAATTTATAATGGATGTAACCTTTATTCTTCATGTTATTGTCTAGTTACTACATATAATGTGTCATCCTCTATCAGTTGTGCATGGATCATGTTAACATTTCTAATAGGTCTTTCCCTTCATTATCTCTCTAAGACTAGATAGTCTTCTATATTGTTCTACTCTATCACCGTATAGTATGTACAGTAAGGTTATCTTTGGGTAATTTATCTAAAAATGGTTTAATTCTCTATAGAGATAACAATGATAGGTGTCCTAGGTCTATTATTTCCTTAGCCTTGCTTCACACCACCTTGATATCCTCCTCTATTCCACTAAAATCCCCATACATCTTGGTGTTATTTTTGCCTAAAATTTATAATTTTCTATGAAGCATTCCATCCTTTCTACTATGGATATTCATTAAATCCATTCACTAGTGGTCATTATGTATTTAGGACCCATCTTATCTACTATTATTGAGGAATCATAAGATTTCATGGATCTTAGTATGGGTGGGTTGCAATTTTCTCTAGGAAGTTCTCTCTAGTGATGTTGTAGTTTTGTGTAGAAGGTATGGTACCTTTTAGTTATTGTGGTTGATATATTGTTTTAGGGACCCAAGTTGTTGCCAATGGATTTTGACCTAGTATGGGCTTCCTCGATTAGGAGTAGCCTGAGGTGAAATGTGGATTTTTATGCATCAACCATGAACATGTTCTTATTGATATCCTTTTTAGTTAATAGAGTGATCATCAATCCTTGTCATCATGTGTAGGTGACTTACATAATTTACAATTATTTGCTATGGGTTTTTCATGTACTATTGTAAAATATTACACTATGAGGTTGCATTCCCTTCCACTCTGCATATCTCACAAAACTCCATATTAACCCTAGGGCATTCATTTATATGATGCATTTACTATATATAATATATACACCATATATCTAACTTGGGTCTCTCAGCCCTTCCTTGAAATTGGTCCAATCTTTTCATATTATTTTGTAAGTTACTTTCTACTTGGGCTGATGTCTTAGCTGCATCCCAATACTCTTCAGTCTACTCCAACTAAATTTCAATGGCTCTTACATCTACCTAATCTTAGAACTGAGTTTGGGCTATGGAAAATTTGATATTTGGTCTTAAACCCTCTACAAACCAAGTGATTTCATCTTTATCCTCCAAAAAAATTCTACTTTATTTATGATGTCAAATAATCTATGATCATAGTCACCGATAGTCTCTTAAGGTCCTTGTCAGATCTCCTTCAAATCCTAGATTATTTGGCTTGAACTCCTATTAACCTCAAAATTTGTTAGGAACATGTTATTAAAATCATCTAAGGGTTATTTGGATATATTTTTTTCCTAAAAATGAACTCCATTCCATGTCAACTCAAATCACCAATTAATTCAAACTTATTTATATTGTCGTCAGTGATTGATTTTGCCTATGATTTCATGTCGCATGTAAGTACTATTTAGGGTTGGAAAAACATCATAGGGATCTAGATGTATAAAAACACCTAATTGAGCTTCCATATTGGGGTTTATTATAGGTATCATAATTGATTTGGTTATAGCTAATGTCAGGGATTGTTAAAATTTTGGAGACTTTTGGGAATTTGGAGGTGGTTCTTGATCTGGTGTTGGTTGTGATGTCTCTTCTAGTTATATAGATTTAGTGGTTGTAGATATATCTCCACTATATCCTTATTATTCTTCTAATATTTTAGGTTGTGTAATAAAATCCTTAGTCTACACATTAATTAGAGTATCTAACTCTATAGAAAGCAATGATGTTGTATTCTTCTATCAGTTTGAGAAACTTTGTGCAACTTCATGATATACAACCTTTTGTAATTTTAGGGTTTTCTATGAACTTGTTGTTGAATTTATCCTTGACAAGTGTCATCATCTAAAGTTATATAGGAGTTATTATGATTTTGAAAAAAAATTTACTTGAGGGATGTGTGTTTCTTAGGTAAATGATCCTTACCTCAAAATACGTATCTCCTAAAAATTGAACCTATACTATTTCTATGACTATATCATAATCCTTGATTTTATTTCTAGGATAGCCTTTTTGTAAACTATAAACTTTTAGCCATCTATTCTACTTCTATTCTACTACTTTATTCTTTCATCCATGTTAAATCCTCATCACTTCCTCATGCTCTATATCTACTTGGCCCAAGATGCTTGCTCTATTTCTCTTTACCATACCCTTATCCTTATCATCTTCTTTTATCCAAATATCAATGTTATTACTATTCCTCCTTATATTTTTAGTTTCTTGAAATATAATCTTTTTATTCCATATCCTCTATTGTCTCAACTTTATTTCTAACTCCAAAGTCTTTTTCTAGTCCTTTTCTTCTAGATTCTCCATGTTGGACTTAGGTTCAAGCTATATATTTTCATATTTTATTCATTCTCCCTTATCTTTCACATACCCCCATACACTTAAATCGATCGATCCTAATTAGTAGGAGTGGGCACCATGGCCTTTTCTATAGATAACATTTTGAACAATATTGAGAGTTGATAAAAATATTTTCATTTGAATCCTATTAGAAATAGGTCCTTCATTGTGTCAAAAGATAAATATCCTTATAGTATGATCTCAGTGATACATCCATCAATAGTGGTATCTATACAATGATAGATCACACAAGTCTAATTTATCTCTAGATTTTACAACTTTTCTATCTTCCCCTTAGTTGACATAATGGTTTCACTTAATCATGTCTAGAAATAGTGATATTCAAATTGATCCAACCAATCAACTAGTAGGATCAATAAATTGTACTATAAAATCTCATAAATTTTACCATAGAGGTATTATTTTATAATCTCTCTTATAATACACCCAATTCTTCAACCTTCTCTCTATGAATTCAATGATTTTCTTGTCGAACCATCTATCTACCTTTATTTAGGTTGGTAACCATTATAATATATCCTTGACTAACAATTTCCATGCTCACCATACCATAATTAGAAGAGGTTCTTGGGTTTTCACCAAAACATGATAATTATAGGGATATAGTGTTTGAAGTTACATCAAAATATTACAAGATGGTTTAATCAAGACTTTGGAAACATATGGAAATACACTGGTTTAATAACTCAATGTATGATGCAGACTACTTATATCTATAGAAAAAAAAACATCAGAGTAGATTAATAAAGGAAACATTCTTAATAACATAGAGAACTCTATGATTATACCATACAAGAGTACAAATTCTTATAAATCATAATAGAGGATCTAGTACTAGGGATTACAAGGAAATCTCCATAGATAAAGGTCCAATTCTATCTATATTCTATACAAAAGCTCTCTAATCAAAATAAAAATCACCATTATTTAGTCACATACTCATCAACCCTTCTATTTCATTCTTTACAATTACATATATGAATTAGTTCCTATGGTTTTAACTTTTCTATTTACCATGCTGAGAATAGTTCTCCATATCTCATTTGGTTGAGTCCTGACTAACATAGAGATTTTCATAACAACTTCTAACAACCTAAAAATAGAATACATTTATATCTCCCATAGAATTTTCTCATACATACAACCAATTTTATAGTTACCTTTTACCTCTAATAAATAACATGTAAGTGTTACAAGATGGTAAATTAGGACTTTGTTTGTGTGCTCACATCATGCATGTTAAATGTTCATTAAAATTTTAATTGTTGAGTATTAAAGACCATATTTTAGTATCTAAAATAAGAATATTCCCCACCATTAGCATGACCTTTCGTCACATAATAGTTATCAAACATATATGTATACATATGTCATGGAAATGCATGGCTTGCGTATCATTCATGTACCATGTGAAATGTATGTGTATATATAAATAATATGTAATCTACCAAACACATGATAAATAACATATGTAAATGATGTAAATTAATAATATTTTACAACTCATCCCCTACTATTTTATTTTATATTTTTTAATATTTTTGGAATATGTCCTCAAGTTAAAGGTTAATCAATTATCCAATCTAAGGGATGGTCATGAGATGGTTAATATCATACACAAGAAGGGTAACGTTATGAGAACCTATGGCATGATGTAATAATATATGTGAATCTAAATATAAATAAGATAAATAATCTTGTGTTGTGTTATAACCCTCACCATCATCACTCAAAGAGATTGGTATATGATGAATAACTCGAGGATGTACCATATCTAGTGAAAAATACTATATAGTATAAGAATCATGTAATTGTGTCTATTGTGAAATATGCATAATTATCATTTATTATAGTCTAAGATGTGAATTTAATATTTATTATACCAAATATTTAATGATTTTATGCTATAATGGGAATTATAACATTATCCTCCTAGGAAATCTCACTCCTTTCCTCTGAGTAATGAATGTACAATGAACTTGAATAGGTTTTATTACTGATTGTGTGTAATGAATAAGTGTATTTAGGTAACTATCTTGATAACATGATCTTGAATAGGTTTAATAATTGGTGTGGTACAAAAATGTTGAATCAATAGATTAGTATAATAATATTGAATATATGTAATAAGTATATATGGACAATAATGTTGTGTGGGTGTAATAACTAAATGTGTTAGTGGAGGAGGTGGAGGAAGAAATGTTTAAGATGTTATAAGGTAACCATATGGAATACATGGGAGTATCATCACCTTGTAACCATGTATATGTTTAAAACATTGATGCACTGATGATAATACTATGGAATATTATGTATCCAATGACATCCATAAAACATATCTAATACTCATGTACTAGATAAAACTAAGAATGTTCTATCAATTAACATAGGGCCCATCATAATAAATAACACAATGTTTCCAAAAGTGTTATTTTGGTGTCCATCAAATGTTATAATTACTTTGGTAATTTAGATCAAATCCTTAAATGTGCATCCAAGATAATGTAATATGTGTCATCATGAAAGCATTCTCACTTGATGCATTGTATATCATGAAACAATGAATAGGTATTGAAATAACGTAAGTTCATATAAATAAGTAATTGAAATAAGAATCATCCTTTAAAATATCACTATCATCAAATGTAATCATAATTATTAATATTTTAATGCTTATAACTATACATATAATAATATCCAAAGGGTTCTCGTATGTAGTAAGAGGAGGTAGGGAATTATATTTAAAATGCACCAAATTATTATCCCAGTCTTTTTCTACTGCTTGATGATTTGGAAGAAGGTAAAAAAAAAATTAAAATTTTGAATTCCCATTAAGTTGAGGTCTTCATTTCTCCAAGGTTTGTTAAGTTAATTTGTATTATTATTGATAATACTCTTATATTATGCTTGGGAGTATTTTTTTAGAATGTCAAATAGAACAATGATAACCACAATATATATTACTGTCAAATTCGTAATGATAGATTCATATAAATATAAAATGGTGGAGGGACGGGTATGAGGCTATATCATAGTAACTTAGGAAATAATATATGAACTTCAGGTAACCATGAACACTTCCTCTTTAGTGAGGTAAATAGAAGAAGTTGATATTTAGGATATGATAGTACATTAAGTATAATTTTGGATGCATTATTATTGTCATTTTATTTATCATTGTAAATTGGATTTCTTTGGAACTTAATAATATAATTATTTATAGAAATAATAATGTATTTGTGTTTGGTCAAAACTAAGATATTTACTTCTCAATATTTGACTTTAGGGCATAGATCAATAGTATTTGAATTTATTGAGTACAATAGACCCATGAGGTGTTGATATCAATTTTTTTAAATGTATCTTTAAGGTCGTTATTGGCCATAATATTTTTCATCTTAGATAACATGGTGTTATACCATAGAACATAATCACTAAGTGTCTTGTTCGATCATTTCTTGAGTTTGGAAATCTAAGCATAAGATACATTTTCATTTATGTTGATGGAGATATAACCCATAACATAATATTACAAATTTTTAACTTATTAACTGATTGATATAAGAAATCAAAATTCAATCAACATCCCTATCATTGTTATTAATGCCTTATAGGCTAAAAGTACCAATGAATGTTAAAAACATCATTTCTTTGCATGCGTATGCTCTTATTTTGAAGTGGTGGATCTTAATTAGGCTGATCCATTATTATACCTATAGGAGGGGACATAATTTTTATAATGAGTCTTTGATGGGCTTCCCAAACTACACTTACATTTCTCAAATATACTACATCTAGAAAATTCCTCCTACTCACTTCGACTCTGCATACACTGTTTCAATAGGAGGTGATAGGGATATATTAGAACCCATCTCTTGCAAGGATGTTCATAGCTAGAAAAAAGTTTAGAGAAAGCTAAAACATGAAGGACTTATTGATTTTATGGAGCCATTCATGGATCATAATGCATAGGTTGTCTATGAATTCATTGTGGCTTAGAATAAGAGAAAAGTGACAATTCATAACATCAAAATCAATGTTTCAATGGAATGCATTAGTGAAGTGACTTGTATGTCATGTGAATGTACCAATGCATTCAAGGACTGAACAAAAGACCAAGAACTACTACAATGTTTTTCAAGATGAATGACTTTGTGTAAATAGATAAGAAAGGCTTCCCATAGGCTAATCTTCCATGCTATTGGCCTGACATTTATCTTCAAGTCATGAGTTACATGATGATTTAAGGTAAATACACTTATATTTTCCCACCACTTTCTATTATTAAATAATTTTATTGAATAAAAAATTAGTTTGCCTTTCTTTCTCCTAAAGTCCCTCGGAAGCACTATATTATTACATCAAGTGAATAGATCTAATACCATCCTCCACCAAGGTTTGATTCTCCTCCTAGATAATCATGGAAAAGCCTTTCATGATCAAGATCCCACCACAAGATCCCACTAATCCCTCTGATCAAACCCCCAAAGATAGCATATCCACGTCCATTCCTAACAACCTCCCCCTTAAGTTGTTTATATGCAAACCTAAGCTTATCTCTCTCTAAGAATATACCACGATGGAGAATACCTAGAAATTGAAATCCATTTTGACTTATGAGATGGAAAGGAACAAATTTCAATGTTATAATTTTAACTCTAAGATTCAACAAGTAGGGATGGCCCTTGTCAAGCTCATTTAGGACTAGAACTCTTGACACAGATAGGTTAAATATATGGTTCATGATTTTGTTTAGTCTACCTAAACCACCCAATCCCATACCATTCAGTCACATAAAGCCTTGATATCACCCCTCTGGGTTCCCATAAGGGGGTCCACTCAAATCAGTTTCCCTTACATGTTAAGGACAAAAGTGTCCCCATATGATATTCCCTAGTGAAGCTACCGAAGGCCCCAGGAACTACACTCAGGTAAATGTTTATAAGGTAAAATAAATAATCTTGGTGAATATTCATAAATATTATAAAGAACCATCAAATGGAATTTCATCTTAAGTCTCCTTTTGGTTTCCTATTTTTTTGGTTCTTGTTTTAGTCCTATAGTTTTTTTTGTTTTGGTTACTCCACCTTGATTTGGCTTATTTCAACTTTTTGTAATGCAGTTTTCTGGTTCCAAGATCCTTGTAAAACCTAGTTGTTAACTTATAAAAAAATTTATTGATACGATATATCATATAAACATAGGAGTGCATAATACTTAATACTATGTAGGAATAACTTGCTTAGTAGTTTGTCATCTTATGCATAATCCACACATGTTGTGTGTAAATATATGAGGTGATACTTGAGATACCCTTTACCATCATATAAAGGAATCTTATGATCTAATAATTCCACATGTAAAGTCTGAGATGAAATATCTAAGGATAAACTACTGTGAATCAAAACATGTGAATCCATAGAATGACTAGTTGTGCGATACCCAATTTTCATTGTGATATTTTTTTATTTTTTATTATTTTACACTTGTCTTGATGAATTTTGATATATATATTATTTATGACACAATATGCATATTATTATATTATGAATGAGAAATTTATTTTTATGTACTTGATTTTATTATATTTTATTATATGATTTTTATTCATATATTAAATGGATAGGATTTCATTTTATTCACTGAGATGAATAATTATATTACATTGTTACTAGAGATACTAATTATTTATCATGTGATTTTATCATATGGATGCTTTCATGTTGAAATGATGATATTACATAATGGTGATTATTGAGATGTTTTTACACATGCATTCTGTAGTCATATGTGTTACTTGAAATCGTTATATAGATTATTTATGAAATGATGTCTATATTACAAGAGGCCATGTGAGGAATATGGAACTATACCAAGCATTATTTTACCAATTATATTATATGGTTAGTTTATGAAATGAGACATTTAATTAAAATCTAATCATAGTTATATCTTGTTAACTAGATTTGAGTCTTTGACATCTACAACTAACTAAAATTATTCATACCCCTCTATGTTAGAGGTATAATCATTGAGATGGGAGGTGAATCAATGAGCCAAAATATTTAAAATTTAGTTCCAATTTCAATTTTTATATTCATAAATACTTAAGTAGCTACCAAAAGAATTCATGAAGCATAAATAACATTCATATTAAAGAGAAAGGGAGTCAATGTAATATCAATGACATAACACAAGACATACATGGGAAACCCTCTTAGGGAATAAAACCCACCAAAACCTACAATTGGACAATTGTCCTATAAAAAACAACATCCAATTTAGACCATTTGAAACTAATCAAGGAACTAAAATCCTTATTTAGTGAGACACCAATCCCACAAGGTGATACCACACCTATCTAATTGAGTTGCAACAACAACCAGAGCTTTTAACAAGTTTTACTTTACAAAGAGGCTAAAACCACCTTAGATTATAAAAAATCATAATAACACATATAAAACACTTATACCTCTTAACTAATGTCAACAACACATAATGATTGACCTCAGCTAATCACACTTCACCTTTGCTTTCACTCAAATAATAAGCTCTCTATTTTTCTAACAAAATATTGACCAATAGGTCATACAAATATCCCTCAATCTATTCTTCTCTTAAACACATCCTTAGGGAAATCTTCCCCTCTTTCACTCCACAAATAAAAAACACATAAGACTCCCTACTATCTCTCCTTTGTCACACTCTTAAAATTTTATAACCCAATAACTCTAGTTCTACTATTTATAGAGAAATCTTGATCAACATTATCTTAGTAAGCCATTAGGCATGTATTAACAAATAAGACACCTATCATAGGATGATAAGTCTCAATAAAATATACATAGGTCATCTATAGAATTTATGGGTCACTCTTAAGTAGTTACACCTTTGAAACAAGGAACTTGTAGCTCTTATAGTTCTCATGGATACCTAGTCACCCATATAGCTTACCCTTGAGCAAAACATGAACACAAGATCACTTCCAATACATAGTACCACTCCTTATATCCCCTAGGACATCCTCAAATTATCATAGTCAACTTATCTTGCCTTTGTATATGTTCAAATAATTGAAACATATACCTTATGCACACAATCACCATGAACAAACATACAATCAAATTATTAAGCATTTCTCATACTCAAGATAGATTGATCATGCCTGCAAAATATACATATATCTTCCTCATGAATTATACAACATGATCCAATGGCTTATTCATCATGAGACATCAAAACAACACCAACACAAGCTTTAATATCATGATCGGGTCAATTTGTAAAACAAGCATGAACACATAATTGACTTTTAAGCTTAATATATTTGTTTGCACAAACTTTCATAAATTTAAATTTATATTATTATATGTGCCTTAAATTACTCTAAAATTTTTCTTTTTACTACATGAGAAAATTTGTCTTCTGTCAAAAGATATGATTGGAATATAGATCTCTTTTTTTCCTATGTAAAATTCAAAAATTTGAATAACAATGGTCATAGTTAACCTTTGAGAAAAATGCTTGAATCTCATGGACTCTCAGCTTAGGAAAAATATAGCACCATCGATCTTGTCTAAGATTTAACATATATACCACCAAATCCAAATGTTTAAAATTATCATGTTGACCTCATCTTGTGCCAAATCAAAATGTTGACTTAATACGCTTCATCGGTCTCTATAGATCAACAAGGTCTTTATCAATCAATTTTCATCATTTGATCAACTGTATGAATGCCTGCTCAACATTAGATCAAGATTCTATACCTTTGATCATAAATTAAGCATTGCATACCTATCCTCATCTCACTACTTCCTAATCCTTGGAGGAAATACATAATGTTGATCTTGCTCGAGCTTTAACACTTTAAAAATGACTATAAGCACCCTATCAATAAGCATAAGTAGTCCTTTTTGCACTTGAATTACTTATTTTGTGCTTACCTATAGGATATCAAATTTTGAATAGATGATCTCCTTCCATAGGATAATCCAACCATATGACATAATGATCCTAGAAATATCATGTGTGAGAGATATAACACCATTAACATGCCTTTTCATAAACTTTTGTCAAAGATCTAATCATGTCCAAATCTATCTAAGAGGTTAACTTTGAACATCCATAAATTTTGCCACACTTTAGCACATGAAATAAAATTTAGCATAAATGATCTATTATCAAAATTGAACAAACACATATGATTAGTTTTTATTGAAACCCTCACATGTATAAGATATAACACCTTCAAAATTCTCACTCAGTTCTTTCTACCACACTACAAAAATGGCTAAGTATGGGAAAACATAGTCAATTTGCATGGGATCCCAACTTTGTATATACATAAATTTTTGTACACTACATTTCATGATCTATAAAATAGGAAAAATAAACTAGGTTAAAAAAAATAAACCCATATGATCACCTTCGCTTCAAATGTCCACACATGTGAGATATTCAATCATCAAATTTCTTACTCAACTATAGCCTAGCTATATTGTAATTTTTTCTAAGTATGGGAAAATAATGAAATCTATCTTAGAAACCAACTTTGCACCCTCATTTATTAGACTTACATTTGATGCATGAATTGAGATATGGAACATAAAGACTAGGGAATTAAGTGATCAAATACATATGAACATCTCCCCTTGACTCACTACCATGTGGCAATGGTGACATCATCAATCTGCCTACTCATTTTTTCTACCACTAGACCCAAAGGGTCTAGATGAAACTATGGACTATCAAATCAATTCCACTTATGTACACAAGCTCTCCAAGCATAGATAAAATATTATATGACCCCTTTTACATGCATAATCCTCTATACTCATCCCTAATCCTCTCAAACCATGTCAACACGGATGATCAACCAAGCATACATAAAGCACACTAGAACAAGCACACTAAACACTTTGTTATTGTCATATATACTATCAAGACACTTCATCCAATTAATAAGAAACCTTCATGACACCACCATAAAATCAATATGAAAACTCTCTAACAATCTCCCCCTTTGTCATTAATGTCAACACCTATCTATATAACAATATATAGCTCACCTTCTCTCTCTTTAAAGCACTTCCTACAATAAGAACTTTGTCCTCGATAAGAATTTTCTCCCCCTTTGACATAATGATAAAGTGGGCATAATCTGATCTTGAGTACCTAAACAAACAATGAAATTAGGAAAGGACCATCTTATTAATATGATACAAACTCCCCCTTACCTTGAGCCTACTTTTCCTTGTCTTAATAATGTCATCTTGCTCCATGCCAACACTCTCTTCAATCAACATTGAAATCAATGAATAAAGAACACATAAAAGAAATAAAATTTGATATAAGTTACCAAGAAACATTTGAGAGGGACTTACCCTAATATTTTTGATAAATTACACCTTCTGAACATCTTCAGATCTCCACACACCATGAAGAACCATTATGTAGGCTTACTAGCCTTCCTTCTCAAGACACTTGCATGACCACCAACTCTACATATGCACTATGGAAACATAGAAAATATATATTAAACCAACCTAATAACATACATATAAACATATAGATCAAGTCTTATGAATGTGTTTCTCCCCTTTAACCAAAGACCTTCTATTGATTCATAGAGAAATAAATGACACCCAATCTCTGTCTTAGATACTCAAAAGTAGCTTTTGACAATGGTTTGGTCATAATATTTGCAAGCTACTCTCTTGTAGGCACATGTTTCAACCTAACACATTGATTAATAATGTTTTATATTAATAAATGATATCTAATATGAATATGTTTAGTTTTTGAGTTCATAATGAGATTCTTTAAGATACTAATTGTACTAGTATTGTCACAAAAAAATAGGACAAGGTCCATTTTGTCTAACCTTGTAATCCTCCAAAGTTTATTCCATCCACATGACTTGTGTACAATAGGAGGTAGCTGCTATTTACTAAGCTTCTTTAGCTAATAAAGACATTGAGGCTTGCTTCTTGCTAAGCTAAGACATTGAACATTCTCCCATGAAGAAGACCCCATCACTGGTACTCCTCTTATCATCCACACAACCTAACTAGTCAGCATTAGTATATGATTTAAAAGAGAATTATTTACTATTGGGATACCATAAGACATGGTGTATGGTGACTTTAAGATATATTAAGATCTTTTTTACTACTTTCAAGTGAGATTCTCTAGAATCAGCTTGAAACCTTCCTACAAGACCTACTGCTTTCATGATGTTAGGCATAGATGGAGTAGAGTATAAAAGACTTACAATCATGGATCTATACAAAGTTTGATAATCTTTTGGTGAGTAATCTAATTTGCTTAACTTACATCCTATGATCATTAGAGTACCCATTGGCTTAAAACCCATTTTTTTTAACTTCCTTAGCATATCCTTGATGTAATTAGATTGAGAAATGAAAATTCTTGCATCAAGATAATTGAAATATAATCATAAAAAGTAAGACATTTATCCAAACATTAACATTTCAAACTCAAACTCCATAGTATCTACAAATCCTCTTCTTAATTTATCATTATCAGATTTAAAAATTACATCATCTACATATATAATAATTATCAATTGATGATTAACTTATTTCTTAATTTACAAATTACTATAAGTTATCCACCTTTTAAAACCTTGAGTCAAAAGATAATTATCTAGCCTATCATACCAAGCTCTATGAGATTGTTATAGACCATATATAACCTTCTTCAATTTACACACAAAATATTGACTACTTAACATGAAGTACCATGTGGGTAGCTCAATGTAGACTTATTCTAAGTTTCCATTTAGGAAAGCATATTTTAGATCTATTTGATATGCCTTAAAACCTTTCAAACATGCATAATCTAAAAAGAGTCTATTTTTTTCCATCCTTGCCATAGGAACAAAAGTCTTATCATATTCTATTTATTCAACCTGAGCATATCCTTTACATACCAATCTAGCCTTGTTTATTTTGACTTCTCCTTTATCATTCATAGTACTTTTAAAAACCCATTTGGTACCTATCACATTTTTATCTTTTGGTCTAAGAACTAAGTCCCATGTTTCATTACTTTCTTTTTGATCAATTTCTTCATCCATAGAATAATTCCAACTTTAACCCTTACTAGTTTCCATAAATGTTTTGGGTTTACTCATGGATAATAGAGATAAGCCTTGTTGATTTTGATTGATCAACATTCTCCTTCTAGTCTGCAACCTTGCACCAACATTTCCAATAATCTAAGAGATTGTATAATCCTTGTGAATTCTTCTAGATGAATCTTTAGTATCTTGTTTTTCTTCCTCTTATTCATCTTCATCATCTATTTGAACATTAAAATTATCATTATTTTCAACATCATTCTAAGTTGAGTCACTTACCTATAATTTTGGCTTCTTCACTCTACTTGTCTCATCTACTCTTACATTTGAACTTTCAACAATCTTGTGAAGTCTCTTGTTGAAGAATCTATAGGTAGTACTAATTGAAGAATATCCTAGGAAAATGCCTTCATTATATCTTGAATAAAATTTTCCAATATTATATTCATCTCTTTTTATGAACCACCTACTCACAAATACTCTAAAATGTTTATCATTAGTTTCTCTATTTTTCTATAACTCATAAGGTGTCTTATTACCATTTAATCTGATTTGACATCTATTTAGGATGCACATAGAAGTCTTAGCTACCTCTTCCCAATATCCATTTTATATTTTTGCATCTTTAATGATGGTTCTACCCATCTCAACCATAGTCATTTTCTTCCTTTCAACCACACCATTCTATTGTGATGTTCTAGAAGCAGAGTATTATTTTCTTATCCCATATTTAACATAGAAATAATCAAACTTATGAGACCAAAAAACACCTCCTATCTGATCTTACACACTTGATTTTTAAACCTTTATAATTTTACACAAGAGCTTTAAATTCCATAAAGTTTTCAAAATATTTTGATTTTTCTTTAAGACAATATCCAAGTCATCCTAGTAAAATCATCAATGATAAGCATGAAGTAATTATTACTTTGAATACTTTAAGTTATCATAGGTCCACATATATTAGTTTGGATCAATTTTAATGGCTCTGTAGTGGATAATTCCTTGTTTTTGTATCTTATCTTGGTTTTCTTCCCATGAAGACATACCTTGCAAACATAATGAGGAATATTATAAATCTTAGGCATATGCCTTACCAACCACGTTGAATTGATCTTTACTATATTATCAAAACTTATATGTCTAAGCCTTCTATGCCAAAGCCAACTTTATTCCAAATGACTCATGAAGCACTTCTTCTTATCATATTCATGGAATACATACATGTTTTATCTATTTTATGAAACTTTGTAACTAATTTGTTAAATTTTTCCATTCTTACTTCACATACATCATCATGAAAAGTTAAAACATTTCCTTGCTTACATATTTGGATTATAATTAAAAGATTATGTTTCAAACCTTATACATATAAGACATTCTCAGTCTTTGCATGCCCATTATCCAAACCTATAGTACCTTTATTGACTATATTAGCAGACTTGTGCTCACCAAATCTAACTGCACCTAAGTTGGTCTTCTTTAGGGAGATAAACTTAATCTTGTCTCCTATCATATGATTTGAGCATCCAATTTATATGAACCATCTCTTTGTCTCATCTTATTGAGTGTGTAAATCTTCTTAAACAAATAATAACTCTTACTTTTTTGATATTCTTGGATTTTTTTTCTTTTCATCTTTAAATTTGGTATCCTTAAACCATTTGATAGTGTCAATGATCTATATATCATTTTTCCAAAAGGATCTAATGCAGTTCTTAGATATGTGACCTTGTTGGTTATATTTTTAACATGAGATAGCTTTTTATCTCTAGAGAGATATCATAATCTTTAAATCTATGACCAAATTGATTGCAAGAGAAATAATACCCATTGAATACTTTGTTCATGTTTGATACTCTTTTCTCTCAATAATTACCTCTTAATGTATTTTCAATATTGACCTTTTTTATGGAGCTAAAATCCTTTCTTTCCTTGGATAAGAGAACATATAAGTAAGTTAAGACCTTATTTTCACATTGTTCCATCCTTTGATTAAGATCAGTATTCACCATGACCCGTAGATTCTTAATAGTTGCTCCTAGATTTTATACTACATTATTAACTTTTGATAAAGAAGAAACTAGGTTGTCTTAAAGCTAAGCCATAATCTTTTTCTCAACCATTGTACCTTTTATCAGCTTTAAATTATTAATCCTTTACCAAAGGACCTCACTCTAATACTTATTATTAGAGGTATAGTCAATGAGGGGGGTGAATTAATGAGCCTATATATTTTAACTTTAGTTATAAATTCAATTTTGATCTTTATAAATACTTAATTAGCTATGACAATCATTCATGAAACATAAAAAACATTCATAGAAAAGAGAAAGATAGGCAATGAAAGATCAATCACATAACACAAGACATATGTGAGAAACCATCTTAGGGAATAAAACCCACTAGAACCTATAATTGGACTATTGTCCTATAAAAAAATATCTAATTTAGAACAACTACAATTGATCAAGGAACTACAATCCTTATTTAGTGAGACACTAATCCCACAAGGTGATACCACACCTATCTAGTTGAGCTACAACAAAAACTATACCTTTTAGTAAGTTTTACCTTGTAAGGAGGCTACAACTACTGTAGATGATGAATAAACACACCAACACCTATATAACACTTCCACCTCTAAATTTATGTCAATAACACTTTATGTGGACCTTAAATAATCACACTTCACCTTTACTCTCACTCAAACATTAAGATCTCTATTCTGCTAATAGAATAATAACCAACAGGTCATACAAATAGTATTCAATATGTTATTATATTTAACACATCCTTAGGTAACTCTACCCAAGTTTTAGTCCACAAAAAACACACACAAGCCTCTCTACTATCACTCCATCTAAATATTACCTATCTAAAACCCAACAACTTTGGTTCTACTATTTATAGATTAATCTTGATCAACACTATCTTAGTCAACCATTAGGCATGTATTAACCCTTAAGACATCTATAATATGAATATAAGGCTTAGTACAATCTATATAGGTCAACCATAACATCTATGGGTCACCCTTAAGTAGCTACAACTCTTAAACAAGGCACTTGTATCTCTTATAAGTCTCATGGAGACCTATTCACCCATATATCTCACCTTCAAGAAAAAAATGAGTACAAGACCACTTCCAATTGCATAGGTCTACTCCTTATGTCCCCTAATATATCTTCAAATAATCATTGTCAATTTGGCTTGCCTCTGCATATGCTCAAACAACTCAAACACAAACCTTATTCACATAGTCACCATGAATGAACATACAATAAACTTATTAATCATTGTTCATACTCAATATAGATTGATCATTCCTCCAAAATCTACATAGAGATTCCTCATGGAGTCTTCAACATGTTTTAATAGCTGATTCACCATGAAATATTGAAACAACATCAACACAAGCTCAAATATCCTTCTTGTGTCACTTTTAGAACATTAACAAACACACAACCAACTTTTAATAATAATAAATTTGTTTGCAGACACTTCTAGATATTTAAATCTATATTTTCATATGAACATTGAATTCTTCTACATGTTCACTTTTTACTACATAAGCAAATTTTTCTTGTATCAAAAGATATGATAAAAATGCAGAGCTCTAGTTTTTCTTATGTAAAATTCAAAAAATTGAATAGAAATGGTCATAGTTAACCTTTGAACACAATGCTCAAATCTCATAGACTCTCAACTTAGGATCAATCTCTCACCATCGATCTTATCTAAGTTTTAACTCACACCATTAATCTTGTTTGAGATTTAATGTCTTGTACCATCTCAAAATGTTGATTTAATATGCTTCAATAATCTCTATATATCAACAAAGTCTTTATCAATTGATGGTCACTATTCAATCAACTGTACCAATGCCCACCTATCATTAGATCAATATGTTATACCTTTACTCAAATATTAAACATCGTGTACCTATCCTCATCTCTTTACTTCATAAATCCTTAGAGGAAACACACATCATTGATATTTCTCAATCTTTAACACATCAAAAAATTAATAAGTTTGGGAACCCTACCAATATCCATGAGTAACTATTTTTCACCTGAATAACTTCTTCTACACTTACAAGATTTCAAATTTGGACCAAATGATCTCCTACCTTAGGAGAATCCAACCATATGATATTATACTCTATACAATCTTGTGCATATGAGATATAATTCCATTAACATTCCTTCTCATAAAATTATGTCAAAGAGCCAACCATGTCCAAATCTGCCTAAGAGTCCAACTTTGAACATCCATAACTTCTTCTATGCTTCAACACATGACATCAAATTTAACACAAATGGTCTATGCTCAAAATTAAACAAACTCATGTGATAATTTTTTTATCACACCTTGACATGTATAAGATGTAAAACCTTCAAAATTATCACCCATCTCTTTTTGTCACACTATAAAATTGGCTAAGTATGGGAAAACATAGCCAATCTGCTTGGGAACCCAACTTTGTATATACATAACTTTTGACACACTATATCTCATAATATATTACATAATACAAATAAACTTTGTCCAAAACTATACAAACCCATATGATCACCATCACCTTAAGTTTCCACACATGTGATATATTCAATCATCATAACTACTTGGCTATTTTTGGTCATATTGCAAATTTTACTATGGGAAAATACTGAAATCTATCTTAAAATCCGAATTTACACCCTCATATCTTTGACCACACTTTCATGCATGATTCGATATCTATTTTATAATAACTAGGTACTATAATGATCATAACCATATGACCAAATCCCCTTGACTCACTCCCACGTGGTAATGGTGACATCATCAAACTACCTACTCATCTTTTATGCCACCTGACCTAAAGTGTCTAGATGAAAACTATAGATTACCATATGAGTTATTCTTATGCACACAATCTATCCAACCATAGATAACATATTATAGTACCCTTTTTAGATTCTCAATCCTCTATACTCATCCCTAATCCTCTTAAACCATGTCAATACTAAAGATCAACCAAGCATACATAAAGCACACTACAACAAGCACATTACACACTTTGTCATTATCACATAAAAAATCAAGGCACTTCATCCTCTCAATATGACACATCCATGACACCACCATGACATCAACATGATAGCTCTCCAACACTTTGACATACCTTAGGAGTTATTTCAATCTCCTCATAAAGCCATATAATTGAATAAGTAGTCAATTTATGCTTGCATATACCATAAAATTATATGGAAAAATATACCAAAATAATTATGGTAATATAAAGTATAAAATATATATTTTTCAGTGTATTTACAACCAATTTATCAAAGAGAGAGAGAGTGTTGGAAAATTTGGGAGCCTTTAAAGATATTTTAGGATATCTTATGTCATATTTTATGATAGAAAAAGGAACAACTACTAATGATCATAGGATAGAAATGCTTAACCATATAGGTTTGTATAAGAAGTTATACATATGAAGAATTTTAGAGGAAGGTCCAAGAATTGGGAAGGGGAAAATGTCACCTTTTCATTCAAATTTTTTTTTTAGTGATCATCTATAATTAAAAGGAAATACATACTTATAGAGACTTGTTTTTACCACTATTTTCAATTTGAGAGGATATTTTGAGCTTAATGAGGATGGAAAAAAATTAAATTAGAGGAGGATAATTTATAACAAGGAATAGTTGAAGGAGTTTTTGCTTAGGATCTAGTGGAGGAACCAAGGTAGGCTACCTCACTACACCCATACAAACTTATTTGTCTTTGATTATGAAATGTATTGATTCATTCTTGTTTGAGTTTTTCAAAGGCTTAACATGGATATTTTACTTTTCCATTTTGATTATTTATTTTCCATGGTTTTCCTATGGCCACCATGTGTTTTTTATCCATGTAAGGGAATGGAGGTGAATAAATGCCTCCTTTAATTGTTGTTGTTCTGATAACCATTTTATTGACTTGAAATTGTATTTTTATGCTACCCAAATGTGCTTAGGTTACATGTTTTATGTGTGCCTTATTCGGTATAGTTTGGGAAATAGGAAAACCAAAAATATCCAATGTTAGGTTTTGGAGCTAGAAGCTTGACTAATACAAATAGGGGAGGAGGTTGCTGAAGGTTGCTGAGTTGCAAAGCAACTGGCGTCGATCTGATCAGCTGACATCGGTCAGGTTATTGAAGAGAAGCAACCAACGTCGGTCAGGGATCGGCCAATGTCGGTCACCTCCAGGTAGACAGGGACCGATGTCGGTCACCTGTGTAGTTTAGAACTACAAGTTTTATGGGCAATTAGTCAATGAACCAAGTGTTTACATGTTAAGAGCCAAATTTAGACTTAAAGCTATGGATCTAATTATTGTAATTAGATGCCTAATTATTGTTTGCATGAGATATATTTAAGAGACTCATGGGCTGTATTATAAAGTGTTCTAGTTTGAGTTGAGCAAAGTTAGCTCCTTCTGTGATTGAAGTGAGCAAGGGTGTTCCTCCTAGTTCCACAGCAGTGCCAAGTGTGGGTGCTGGTTTTGGAGAATTAGAAGGGTTCTTCAGGTGTGTAGGATCTTGGTTAGCAGGTGTGCATGGCTAAATTAGGAGATATACATGGTAAGTAAGATCATTGATTTGTAGGTGTATGTGTGTGCATGATCCAGGTTTACAAGTGTACAGAACCAGATTGATTTGTAGGTGTGTAAGATCAGGGAGGATAGCAACACAATAGGGAGCAAGGTTAGGTAGGATCTACTTGGAGTATAGTGTGTACTCAGAAAGAGATCAAAGAGGAAGGCAAGGAATATCCTTCCATAAGTGAGATAATTTGGGTTACAGGTTGTTATAGTTCATGGGAGATCTACTTGAAGTATGACTATGTACTTGGAGTGCATGGAGCACTGGTGTACTAGCAGTAGTGGATACTGACTAGTTGGAGGTGAACACCAACTCTGTGTTTGAGTTGTGTGGTGGGACCGTAAGAGAGAGAGAGAGAGCTTTGAGGGAAGATTTATTGTTTATGCCCTAGAGGTGTGGGAGCCTTAGAGGTGTGTAAGGAAGAAGAACTATGGCAATCTTCTTTGTTGTATTTCCTTCTGGAAGAGTATTAATACAATTGTGTATTGTCTCTCATATTTTGTGTTATTTTTGAATTCTAGTTACTTATGATTCTGGTTTAATTTTGCATGTAAGTTGCTTGTATTTGGTAATCAATTGTGTGCTTCTATTATTTCCCAACAAGTGGTATCAAAGCTAAGGTTGTAGGGAGTAGGTTTTGTGTTTGGTTACAAGTCACTCTCAGGGGTTTCTAATTGAGTGGGAGTAGAGCAATGGCAGAAGAAAGTACACTAAGAATGGAGGAATTAAAAAACACAGATGATCACTTACGGTGTTATGGAAAGAAAGAGCAGGTAAAGAAATATTGTTGGTTTATGGAAGATTAGCATGAAGGAACTGAAGAAGCAGATGTTGCAGGTGATGTGGCACAAGATGCTTTGGTATGTTTCTTGGATAAAGTAGAATCTTTTTTTATAGATTCTATTGCCTCTTTCTATGTAGTCCGAAATAGAGTATCTTTTCATGGTAAGGTCTTTGGAGACTTTGGAAAGATTTATTTAGGGGCTGGTGTGCCTTGCCAAAGAATTGGCAAAGGGGAAGTGAAGCTGAAATTGCAAGAGGCCAACACATGGGTGATGAAGGAGGTCATCCAAGTCCCAGGCTTGAAGATGTGGCTAATTTCTTTAGGGAAGTTGGGTGATGAGAGATGCACAAGAACTCTCACAGTCGATGCACTTGAATTAGTTGGTGGTAAGAATGTAGGTACCCTTTATCTACTTGTTTATATTACTAATTCTTCTTCTATTGTGGATACGTGGCTTTATAGGCTTGGTCACATGAGCAAGAAGGAGATGCATGTTCTTAAGAGGAAGTCAGATGTGTTTAACAGGCTTAAGAACTGGAAAGCCTTGGTGTTTATGGAGGAGATGGCAGATAAAGATCAGTGGAGAAGGCTGAGTAACTCTGAGCAAAGTAGTTTGGATAGGGATTTGATTCAAAGAAATCTCACAGGTAAAAATTCATCACTCACAGGCAAACACAGGTACCGACATTGGTCAGGAGGAACCAGCGTCAAACAGATAGGTGCCGATGTCAGTCATGTGTAGACTAAAGTCAGTGATGTCGGGTAGGGTAAGACCAATGTTGGTCAGGAGGCCAATGTCAGCAATAGGTAAGACTAACATCAGTCAGGAGGACCGATGTCGGCAATAGGGACATCGACATTGGTAGAGTTGGTAGTCAAGACAGGTGCATAGAATTGACGTCGATCGGATGCAGATTGTGTAGTGACTGATGTTGGTCATTGTAACAGATTTTGGGTGGACAACAAGCTATCAAGTGGTCTCAAATGCCCAGGTGGAGGATTGAAAGTGGTAAGTAAGCCTCAAATTCATTATTCCTCTTCTTAATACTCATTGCTCACTGTAGAGTAGGAAGGATCTAGGAAATAGTGGGAGCATGGCATGATGAGAATGCAGAACCAAGCGAGAGATTTGGTAGGGTTACCAACTGGTATGAAAGCATAGAGATGAATGGATACCTAGTTAAAGAATAGAGAGAATGGACATGTGAGATGGAAGGCTAGGTCATATGGTCTTGAGGAAGCTGCAGGACAGTGGTACAGGGTTGACAGGTGGAGGACAAAGCATGGCTTTAGTCAATGTCAGGGTAACTACTGTGGGTTACTTTACCAGGTGGATGATGAGTTGAAACATCATCCTATTACTGTATGTTGTGTGTTTGCATGTAGGGTTACACATACAAGGTTTTGTTGAACTAAAGGTAAAGTTAGTTCAGTAGTATGTCATGAGGAATTTGGAGTAGCAAAATTCTTTGGCATGAGTGGGTTCTAGAGACATGGAGATCACAAGTTGATTTTGTCTCTAGATGATTGTGTGAAGTCAGTGAGCACACCAATGGGTTGGATAGTTTTATGAGTAGTGTCCTGATTCACATGATGAGGTTAAGTACATGAGTACTGGACCTGGGTTTCCCATGCAGTGGGAGCTATCAAAAAGTTTGGATCCAATTCGAGAAAGAAGCATTAGAGGGTAGTTCAGTGGATTCTCAGGTATTTGAGAGGGACTAGTAGTAGGTGCACATGCTATGATGGGTCAAGTTATTTTCTACATGTGTTTGTAGATGCAAATGTGGTAGGTTACTTGGATGACAAGAGGTGCACCATAGGTTGTGTGGTGGTTGGTCTTCAAGATTCATCTTGAAGAGGGATACAAGCCAAGATCCAAATTAAATGGGGTACAGGTATAGGTAGAGTGCATCTGTTTATCTCTAAGTGGGAGATTGTTAGGTTGTGGAGCTAAAAGCTTCACTGATGCAAATAGGGGAGGAGGTTGCTGAAGGTTGTTGAGTTGTAGAGCAATCAACGTCAGTCTGATCAGCCAACGTCAATCAGGTTAGTGAAGAGAAGCAACCGACGTCGATCAAGGATCAGTCGATGTCGATCACCTCCAGGCAGATAGGGACCGACATCAGTTGCCTGTGTGGTTTAGAACTACAAGTTTTATGGGTAGTTAGTTAACAAACCAAGTGTTTACATGTCAAGAGCCAAATTTAGACTTGAGGCTATGGATCTAATTATTGTAATTAGATGTCTAATCATTCTTTGCATGAGATCTATTTAAGAGACTCATGGGTTGTATTGTAAAGTGTTCTAGTTTGAGTTGAGCAAAGTTAGCTCCTTTTATGAGTGAAGTGAGCAAGGGTTTTCCTCCTAGTTCCATAGTAGTGCCAAGTGTGGGTGTTAGTTTTGGAGAATCAGAAGGGTTATTCAGGTGTGTAGGATCTTGGTCAGCAGGTGTGCATGGCTACATTAGGAGATCTACATGGTAAGTAAGATCATTGATTTGTAAGTGTATGTGTGTGCATGATCCAAGTTTGCAGGTGTGCAGAACTAGATTGATTTGCAGGTGTGCAAGATCAGGGAGGACATCAACATAATAGGGAGCAGGGTCAGGCAGGATCTACTTGGAGTACAGTGTGTACTCAAAAAGAGAGCAAAGAGGAAGGCAAGGAAGATCCTTCCATAAGTGAGATCATTTGGGTTGCAGGTTGTTGTAGTTTAGAGGAGATCTACTTGAAGTATGATTGTGTACTTGGAGTGTGTGAAGCACTTGTGGAGTGCATGGAGCACTGGTGTACTGGCAGTAGTGGATATTGAGTGGTTGGAGGTGAACACCAACTCTGTGTTTGAGTTGTGTGTTGGGACCATAAGAGAGAGAGATTTGAGGGAAGATTTACTGTTTATGCCCTAGAGGTGTGGGAGCCCTAGAGGTGTGTAAGGAAGAAGAACTGTGGCAATCTTCTTTGTTGTATTTCCTTCTAGAAGAGTATTAATACAATTGTGTATTGTCTCTCATATTCTGTGTTATTTTTGAATTCTAGTTACTTGTGATTCTGGTTTAATTCCACATGTAAGTTGCTTGTATTTGGTAATCAATTGTGTGCTTCCGTTATTTCCCAACATCCAAAGCGAAGCCTATAGATTAAAAATTCAAAGAGAGAGCTACTCAATAATTACTTAAATAATCAAAACAACTTGAAGAGATAATCACTCAAGCCCAATCCCTTGGGTGAGCCAGGATAATCAAGAATGAAATGCAAATTGGAAGGATAAACATAATAATTTTAACTCCCTTGAAGATATGCTTGAATATTGGCCTAAAATTGTTTGATCTTAGCTTGTTTATATAGGATTCCACATTGATGCTTGAACCTTTGTGTGGGGAACACCTCTACTTGTATACACTTGGTCTTGGCTTTGGACTAAAATCAGAGAAGAAAATTGATGTAGCTTATTTGAATCAATCCTATAAAGTAATATTAAACTATGTATCTTTAAGAAATGAGAGGTAAGAGGGTTATATTTATAGATTCCATCAACTAATATGGATTGTTCTTCTTATCTCAAGATGGAGGGTTAATGATCAATTCTCAAATCCATTATTACACATTTGGAGTGTGTAAGATATGTCATTTGAGGCATTTTTTAGTATGAATTTAAATTTCAAATAATGTTAGTCACTTGTCCTCTTATGTGTGTAAAAAGGGTGTAAGAGGTGTAAGATTGTGTAAGTGGCCATGTCATAAGCCATCTTGCCCACATTCCACTCTATTCCATTGACTTACCCATATGATATCACCTATGTGAGGTCATAATTCAATTATTATTTATATAAAATAAGATATTTCCAAAATGTCATAGAATTTCCTATTAGAGGAAGATATGATAACTAATTAGATATTAATTAGAAATTAGACCAATAAGTAAAGTTGGAAATGTTTCTTTGTTAATAAAACAATCACTTCATTAGCCTCTGAAGACACTTGAAAAGGGATGATTAGAATAATGATGAATCATATAAGAAAAATGATTCAATATGATCCATTTCCCCAAGTAGGGATGTATTGCTACAATTTTTATTTAAAATAATAGTTGTGTAGATAATTAAGGTCCAGTGGTAAAATTCTAGTTAAACATGGATATGATTGTGTAAAGCCATTCTAAATTCAATTTAGACATGCAAGTGGTTACAATTAAGTGTCTAAAATAACATGGCAATGGATAAAAGTTTTAGGAAATGGATGAAACCCAAATTCATCCTTCTCCCACCTGATTAATTTGAGATTAGAAATTTTCATTCACATGGGTGATTCATGATCCCTGTTAAATATTAAAATCTATTTTGGATGTCATGTTTCTTGAACTAAATTTTATTAATGTGCTTCTCATATTTTTTTGTGATATTTTTTAGGTGATATTAGGATCCCTTGATAGTATGGAAAGTTTATAGGATAATACATCTTGTTATGTTTCCCACCTTTCACTTACTCACACTTTACATTACCTAAAACTTGTTAATTCTATGTATGATTGGAGATGGGAGTCCTTGTATTGGGGGCTACCTGAGGAAGTTGACTAATGATGATATCAATGAATGAGAGGACATAACCTCATTGGTTTGGCCTTCTA
Organism: Torreya grandis; assembly: GCA_037957365.1. Taxonomy (NCBI): domain Eukaryota; kingdom Viridiplantae; phylum Streptophyta; class Pinopsida; order Cupressales; family Taxaceae; genus Torreya; species Torreya grandis. The sequence goes on from JARHVA010006430.1 coordinate 852,459, forward strand.
TGTTCCATTGGAGTATGGAGTTCAAGACTAAGAATTACCTTA
>JARHVA010006430.1:857500-915881 GCA_037957365.1 Torreya grandis
ACATTTAACCTATATAATGGAGTATATTATTTTAAGTATAAGTGGGTAAGGGTCCTAGATAATATCTCTAGGCATTAGTTTTGTATTCAATTAGTAGTCCTTTATGAACAATCATTAACACCAAAACCTCTGTTAAACCTCCCTAAAACTCTTATAAGGTCCTGCTATGAAATATTTAATTCAAAATAGATTATTATGGATTAAAATTAATATATAATATATTTTATCATGTATTAAAATATAATAGGAATCTTAAGGTGGTTTTGGTTAGTCAGATGAGAAAGAAAATGTATAGATACATGCTTATTTGTCAAGAAGTTATTGTAGCTCTCAGATGTTTATTGTTAAAATAGAGAAAATGGATGGGAAAATAAGATAGAGATTAATTTTATCTTCTATTATGTTATATATATATATATATATATATATATATATATATATATGTTGTATCATTCAAATTATCTAAATTAGTCATCTAAGTAATCCATTTTTAGATAGACCTAATGGTACAAATAATGTAAAACCCAAGCAAAGATGAAGACTTAGATTTGAGGGTCTATGCATGATAGTTTGATGAAATAAAGTTCATGAAGAATTTATTTATGAATTTTCGTTCATGATAATTATTTTGATAATCTTTGGATTTTAGTGTAAGTGGTGAAAATGTTGTTCATAAAATGGCTTATTTGGTTCAAATAAGATTGTGAGACACAAGGTCAGGAAATTAGTCTAAAAGTCAAATATTTTCCATTATACCTTATGAGTTTTATATATTATTATGTTATATATATTTCATAGGACAATTTTTATTCATAAATATTCATTAAAACCATCTACATAGGTGTTGTAGGTCTAGTTCTTCATGACTAGTTTTTGAGGTGAATTGGCATTTTTGAGTAAGTGAGTTGCATAGATGTTTTTCAACCCTTATTTATTGAATGAAGGTGTTTAAATCATTTAGTGATGAATCTAAGGTCATGGATAATATATATTCATGTTTCATTTTTCATGGTTGATTATCTTAAGGGTCTTTAATCTTCACTATTGTAAGACAAACTTTTGAGGTACATAGGCCTAATAGGGCAATTATTCCTAAGGGACCTTTCATGGTATTAATGAAGGATACATGTCTAATAAATAATGGAAGAGGTATAAAGTGTTCATTGGATTAATTTTTTAATTTTTTTATTATTATATAAATCCCTCTAGGCATAGGAAGATCAAGTTTTGTCATTAAGAAGATAGACCTAATGCATTTAGGTCTCCATGAGACCTAAATGAGGAGTAAGGCCTAATTGAGTTATTTAAGACCAAAAAGGTTAAAATTATGATATAAACATGTTCATAATATGTTATAAGACCTATTTTTTGACTTAATTAAATTTGTATGGCCAACCAAGTAGTGTGTGACCATGAGATTACTATATATACAAGGTAGTTTATATCTATTTGAAGGTATGTAAAATAAGTGAATAAAATATTACATGGTTGAGTAAAAGGAGGTATTGAAATGAATTTTAGATCATAAAAAAAGAGTATAGGTGTGAATATGATAAAATATATAATGTTTATAATTTAGTGTTGAATCACTTAGGGATTTGGTGCTTCCTTGCAAGTAGGTGCTTGTTAAAGCCTAGTCAAGTGGGTGATTGAATTTATTGGGGTTGGTACTCCAAGTTGAGTTGGTGCTCAAATAAATTTTGTCTTTTTGATAGGAAAGTATTAAATTTGTATATATCATAGTGATTTATTCCCCTTTAATGTTTCCCACTCATATATGTGTTATCTCATTTTATGCTCATCTAAATGGTTTTTTATACATTAATAGATAATTATGTTACTTTCATGGTTCATAAATGATTAAGTATAATAGAAATAAAAAATTTAAACATTGATTGACCCCCGCCCCTCTTAGTGATTATGATTTTTTTATAAAATTTGTTTCAAATATTGGTCCTTTGAATTATGTCTAACATCTTAAAGGAGATCCTATAAGCACAATTATGTTTAGTCATCATGTTCAAGGAGGTTTCTCAATCAACAAGGATCCTCTCTTTAGTGGGAATAACTATGCATTTTGGAGAATTATAATGTTGACCTATTTAATGTCCTTGGGATATGACACATGACAATTAGATGTTAATATATTCACTCCACCTCCTATACCACCAATTGATGCAATAGAAAAATAGGAAAGTGAAAAAAACTCTAGAGCAATGAATGTCATACTATGTGGTCTTCCATAGGTAGAATTTGTGAAGGTCATGCTTTTTTATTTATCAAAATAAATTTGGGGAAAGTTTAAAACCATTTACGAATGGGATACCAAAGCCAAATTGTCAAAACTACAAACCCACCAAAGGTAGTTTGAAAGTCTGAGAATGAAGGAGGATGAAAACATTGCATCTTATCTATTATGAGTAGATGAAATGGTAAATGTCATCAGAGGTCTAGGAGAAAAGTTGGAAGAATCAACTATAGTATAAAGGGTATTAGAATCCCTAACATACAAGTTTGATTAAAAAATATTTTATATAGAGTAGATCAAGTATCTTAACAAACTATAGATAGATGAGATTCATTACATATTGACTACCTATGAAATGAGAACAAGTGATGGAGGACCTTATAAGAAGGAATTTATATTCAAAGTTGAGAAAGAGTCATAAGGTAAAAATTTTAAGGATTATTTTGACACATATATTGATGATGACAAGATAGAAGATATGTTTGTTATAAAACTAAGGATTAGGTAAGTATAAGAGCAAGTTGTGATTCAAGTGATTTAACTATGGTAATATTGGTTACTTTACATCCAAGTGCCCTAAAAAGGATAAGAATTAACATGATGGAGAAAAATATAAACATCATTTTAGGATAATAAGTTATACAAAATTAATAAGAACAAAAATATCTTCAAGAAGTATGAAGAAAATAAAGGGTCATTCAAAAACAAGAGAAGTTTTTATACCAAAGAAGATAGTAACTCCTCTAATATAAGTGACACAAGTATATCTGATAATGATGATGATAGTAATGATCATGATAGCAATTAAAATCTATTCATGGCCATATAAATAGATAATGAATGTTGTTCAAAAGGGAAAATTCTTATGGAAGATGAAGAATGAGATGAATAAGAGGCTAAAGTGAACCTTGAAATAGAATTGGTGAGTGCTCTAGAGGAGTTGAAGTTCCAAAGAAGGAAGAATTAAAAATTGAGATCATTGGTTAAGAGTTATGATGAATAAATCAATCTCTTTGAAGAGAGACTAAGTAACAACACCAATGAGCATGAGGATATCATAAAATATTTGGACAATCAGATTGATATTATCACTAGAATTCTTAAGACAAAGGAGGAAAAATGCACCAATTTTAGAATAGAAATGGATTCCTTGAAGTTAGAATTAGATCAAACAACAATAAAATTGAAGACACATCCAAAATTTAAAAAGTGCATTGAAGTCCTTGGTTATATTATAAATAGATATAGGTCTTCACATGAAAAGATAGGTCTTGGTTTAAATAATAGCCAAAAGAAAACAAGGAGATTCATATCTAAAAGGATAATCAACAATCAAGAAGTGATGAAACTGATAGATTAAAGATTTATATAGATAATATCAACTATGAGACTCAAGTGGATCATTAATAAGTCAATACTAGTGTGACTCCTTCAAGAGATAACAATGGTATAGATGCATCATTCAACATCAAATATACAAGGTACATGAATTATTTCAATGGTTATTGTTTCTCATGTAATCAATATGGACATAGAGCTATGAATTGTAGACATCAATATATAATAAGTTCCTCATGGAGGAATAGGATGAATGCTCAAATCAATAGTAAAATCAGAATTTTGGTCTATAATTGTGATCAAAGAGGACATATTGCAAGGGATTTTAAGATGAGGTAGATAATAAAGATCAGTCAAGATGAAAAGGTATATAGTCATACAATTGAGAAGTGGATCAAGAATTTAGACCCTATGGACAAGGTGAAGGAGGAGCATAAGACTAAAAGAGAAGAATCTATGTTATCTCAAACTACCTTTCACATCCAATATGAAGGAATGAAATAGTATATAGATAGTTTTTTCCTCAAGCCACATGATATGGAATAAGAAGAAGTTAATTTCATTGAATAATAATGCTACAGGGATATCAAGATTTAAAGATAACACAACTACCAATATTGCTGACAAGGGTATCCTGAGTTTAGATAATGGTAATACCAAGATATAAAATGTGTTATATATGTAAGAATTGAAACAAAAATTTCTTAGTGTGATTAAAATATGGAACCAAGGACAAACACTTAACTGTCATGATAGAGGGTATGCTATAAGGAGAGCCAAATTAGGAAGGTTAATTGTTAACACTAAAAGGACTGAGAACAATCTATATGTCTTGAGTGAGATAAAGAAATAGGGATGATTTATGAGAAATACAAATGATTATTATCTATGGTATGGAAGGTTGAGCCACCTAATCTTTGATAATATTGTTAATATAATCTCTAAGAAGTCTGTGAAGGATAAGCCTAAAATCACTAAAATTATAAACACAATTTTTTGCAAGGCACGTCAACACTATAAGAAGACTAGAAGCAGGTTCAAGTCTAAGGAGTATTATAATACAATAAATTTATATCTAAGACAAACTAATATTTTTTATTTAAAATAATACAAAACATTCAAGGAGATAGTTATTTCATGTTACTCATACATGACTACACAAGAATGACTTGGGTAGCAATATTGAAACAAAAGTCAGAAGCTCCTGATAAGTTAAAGGCATTAAAGGATATAGTTGAGAATGAAAATAATGTAAATATCAAATTCCTAAGATTTTATAGATGAGGAGATTTTTTTTATAATGAATTTGATGACTTATGTGAGTTCCATGGGATAAGGAGACAATTCTCAGTAGCTAGGACACCTTAGTAGAATGAGGTAGTGGACATAAAGAACAGAACAATTCAAGAAATGGAAAGAACTATGATACATGAATCAAGATTATTTGATGGATATTAAAGAGAGATAATGAGTACTATATTATAAATTTTAAATAAAGGTAAAAATAATGATCAATTACAACAAAACCCCCTATGAACTATAGAAAGGTAAACCTGATAATGTGGAACACTTTATAGTGTTTGAAAGCAAGTGATTCATCAAAAGAAATGAGGAAGACATAGGTAATTTTGATTCAAGGTTTTATGAAGTAATATTATTGGGATACTCATTATTAATCTCAAAAAATATATGCTATAATAGGAGGTTTCATAAGCTAGTGGAAAGCACCAATGTGAATATTGATGAGACCAATTCTAATAAACCACACTCTTAGTCAAAGGATGCATCAAATAATTTGGACTTAAAGAATGAATAATAGACAATATATATGGATGAAGAAGAATAATAATTTGAGGAAAGAAAATATTCAAAAGGCCCTTTAAGACAAATTCAGAGAGACCATCCTAAATTATAAATTAGTGGTAATAAGGATGCAGGTATGCAAAGAAGGAGAAGGCTAGTAAGTAACCTAAATCAGGATAATGTTTTTATATTGTCTAATATTTAACCTAATAACCTTGTATAATTAATAAAAGACAAGTTTTAGATAGATTCTATGAATGAGGAGTTAGACCAAATAGGAAAGAATGAGACTTAGGAACTAGTTCCTAGGCCTAAAGACAAGAATGTCATTGGCACAAAGTGGGTGTTTAAGAACAAGTTGAATGAAGATTCATAAGTCACTATGAATAATTATAGATTGGTATGCAATGGATATGCACAAGTAGAAGGGGCATATTTTGAGGAGACCTTTGCTCTAGTAACAAGATTGGAGGTGATTAGATTGTTTCTATCAGATGTAGGATTCAGAGGGTTTAAAGTGTATCAAATGGATGTCAAATCATATTTATTAAACGTGAACTTAGAAGAGGAGGTATACATAGAGTATTGTGAGGTTTTCTCACTATTAGGTAATAAAAATTATGTATGTAGGTTGAAAAAGGCACTTTATGGTCTAAATAAATCTCATAGGTCTTAGTATTCTTGATTGGATAAGTACTTATTAGACCAAGGATTCAAGAGAGGAGTTGTAAAAAATAATATATAGATAAAATCATAAATTGATCATCAGTTGATATTGGCTATCTATGTAGAAGACATCAAATTTGGTAGAAACAATGAGAGTATGATTGAGGCCTTTGAAAATGTGATGAAGGAGTTTGAGATGTCCATGCTTGGAGAACTATCATTCTTGGGTTATAAATCATTAAATATAAATAAGGTATATTCATTTCAAAAGCTAAGTACATAATAGATATGTTAAATAAATTTGAAATGGAATATTTCAAGGCAATTAACACACCTATGATCACAAGGTATAAGTTAAGTAAGGAGGATGAATATCCAAAGGTTAATTATACATAATATAGGTCAATGATTGGAAGTTTCTTATACATTATTGTATATAGACTTGATATCATGTAAGCAGTATGTCTTTGGGAAAATTTCAAGTAGACCCAAAATAAAATCATTTGCAAGAAGTCAAAAGAATACTTACGTATCTCAATGGGACTATGGAGATTGGGTTGTGGTCTCCAAGGAGCAAGGAGGTTTACCTAATAGCATATACATATTTAGATTGGGAAGGAAGCCTAGATGATAGGAAAATTACTAGTGGAGGATATTTATTGTTAGGAGAGTTCCTAGTATCATGTGTTGGCATGTTGTTATCATTGATGCCAAAAGGGTGCATCATGTAAAGGCATAATGGTCATTGATGTCAAAGGTGTATTAATCATGGTAATAACTTATTAAGTGTGTGTTCCCAATTGGAAGAATGATGTTTTAAAAGGTGTTGAGTGATCAAGATTGATATTATAGTGAATGTTGTGAGCATGGAAGGTGCAAATCATGCAAGGGTTAGACATGTAAAAGAAGCATAGTGAAATGAATGAACAAATTTGACTAAGCCTAGTTGATAGTAAGAGATGAGATAAGATGAATTGATAAGAGTGAGTTAAATAGATCATTTGAAGTCAACTAATATATTATGGTTACATGAAAGTTAAGGTTGATGTCAAAGGTTTTGAGGTGCATGGAAAAGAGATGTCAAGTCATATGAAGCCTGGTCATATGGTTTTAGGTATATATGAGGCTATGTAAAATTGTTGTCATCAAAAAGAGAATAGTGGAGTGATATGAGGAAGGTGTAATGTCTTATATCTACTTGGTTTATGTTTAATTTAGGTCATGACATGGAAGGAAAAGGCCAAGGCATCAAGTGCTTAAGTAGCCTAAGCCTAGTAATGGCATGAAAAGAGCTTATGAGAAGGTATGAGAATCATGGCTGGGTGAGATGACTGAACAAAAGAATTAATGGATTTATGATGATGTTTTTGCATTTATGTGAGGCATTGTAACACTCATCAGAGTTTCAATGTGATCCTATAGGGCTAGGACCTTTAGTCTAGGTCTATATCTAAACCTCTCTTAAGCCCTTCCTAGCCTAATAAGGTATCATGATCTATTGTCAAGGCATGTGAAGGATGTATGGTATTGGTTAAGAATGAGAGAGTTTTTATGGAATGAGAGTGAAATGTTGATCATGATAGTGAGGTTTTGAGAGCATGAAAAGGGGCATGAAGGTTAGTTCAAGGCCTAGTAAGGTATGTTGAATATTATATATAGAGAGACTATAGCCTAATGAGGTATCAAGATTAGTTTCCAAGGTAAGTGTGATTATTTGAGAATTGGAATAGATTAGTTATGTTTTTTCAAATTGGAATTGGCATTGGCATAGGAAAGTGTAGTTGAGGTTCAAGATTGAATGAGAAGGCAAGAAAAGTTATTTGGAGGTCTGTCAAGTGCTTAGAATGAAGGGTTTTCAACCTGAGAAGGATTTTATTATGATAATTAGCTCATAAAAAAATTTCATGGGAACCTAAGTAGTTTATGGAATATGGAGAAGGGTCCTAGCTCAAAATTATAGGTATTGTTTTTTTATTGAAAGGTTATGCTTTATGACAAATCATTAATAGTAAAAACATGTTTGAACCCTCTTAGGACACTGATGAAGACCTAGTGTTGAATATGTCAATAAAAAGTGCCTAGAATGGATTTGTATGATTAATTAAGATATTGGATATTGTATTTTAATATCTCTTAGATACCTCTATGTGATTTTTTTAAAAGAGAGGAGCGAGAAAATGTTGAATTATAGGCTTGTCTATGAAGAAGTTATTATATAAGTTAAAAGTTACATTTAACATAGAAATAAAATGGATGGATGAATAAGGTATATACTAAGTTTTCATTTCCATGAAGGTTTTTGTATAGGTTCTAGTCCTTAAGTTCTCTAAATGATTCAACCAATTTAGCTAGTCATTAACAGACATAATGGTGTAAACAATGAAAAACCTAGGTAGTATTGAGAAGATGATTTGGAGTGTGTTTTCATGATAAAATGATGAAAACAAGTGCATGGATATTTTTTTTAGAACTTTTAAGATATTTTAATTCTTGGAAGAAGCTTTAGAGGTCATGTGTCAAGTGAAAAAGTTGCTCACAAGTTGGCCTATCTAGTTTAGATAAGATAGTGACATATAAGGTCATGAGATTGGTTCAAAAGATTAATATTTACCATTAGGACATATGATATATATATTTCAGGATGGTATATATATATATATATATACACACACACACACACACACATATATATATATATGTGTGTGTGTGTGTGTGTGTGTGTGTGTGTGTGTATATATACGTATATATATATATATGTATATATATATGTATATATATATATATGTATATGTATATATATGTATATGTATATATATGTATATGTATATATATGTATATGTATATATATATATATATATGTATATGTATATATATATATATATATGTATATGTATATATATATATATGTGTGTATATATATATGTATATATATGTATATATATGTATATATGTATATACATACATACATACATACATATATATATATATATATATATATAAGATAAGGCTTCAATAGCACCTCTACAATATATATACCATCCTAATATATATATATATATATACATATACATATATATATATATATATATATATATATTAGGATGGTATATATATTTTAGAGGTGTTATTGAAGCCTTATCTTCTATGTGGAGGTGTATAATGCATTTGGTCATGACCTTGAGGTCATGTAAACTCTATCTCTCTCTCTCTCTCTCTCTCTCTCTCTCTCTCTCTCTATATATATATATATATATATATATATATATATATATATATATATATATATAACTAGTTTAACATATTTGAGTGTGTTAAGTATGTTTTAGCTTCATTATTTCTAGACAGGTTTTTTAAAGGCACATATGCCTAATAGGGAAATTGGTCCTAAAGAAGGTTTCAAGGTATGAGTAAAGGACGAAGATCAAAAACATAATGGATAAGGTCAAAAGAGTTTCTTTAAAAGTGGTTTAATGGTTTCAAGTGTTGTATAAATCCATCTGGACCTAATATATTCAAGTTTTTGTGTTAAGAGATAGACCTAATACAATTAGGTCTCCATGAGACCTACAATAAAAATAAGGCCTAATTGATTCATGACAGACCAAAAAATACTCAATTATCATTTGATTCATGTCGAAAGAAGTCTAAAGACATATTATATGGCTGACCTAATAGGTTAATGGTTTATGTTTGACTAAGTAGTATATGAAGGAATGGTATATATAAAATGTAGTTTTAGGCCTATTAAAGTAAGATGAGAGTATGCAAATGAAATAACACAGTATTGAGTATAAGTAGGTATTTTAGACAACCATAAAAGTGTATAGTATTTCTAATTAGGATATAATAGTGTGTCTACATATTAATATCAAGGTCATATAACCTAAGTAGTCTTGAAGAGATCTTGTTGAATGAAGAGGCCTGGAAGACAATTCAAGAGGGATAGGAGTGTGAAGAGATAAAGAGGTGGTCATCATCTATTATGTGTAAAACAAGGTGTTTTGAAGGTGATAAAATAAATTAGGTGGATAAGTTTGTGATAATTCATCTAGGGGTTTGGTTCATCCTTGGAAGTGGTTATTTAATGAAGCCTAGTCAAGTGGGTGCTTGGCTAGTTGGGGTTGGTTCTCCATGTTGCATTGGTGCTTCAGTAAACTTATTTTTATCTTTATATAATTATAGTCTATTCTCATAAATCAATGTTTTTTTTACCTTGAGGGTTTCCCACATATGTGGCATGTTCTTGTGTTTCATGCTTATCTAGATAGTTATTTATGATTATTATATCTATATGTTTGTTTGAATGGTTCATAATTACTTAAGTGTAATTGAAGAATTTTTCTATAATAATGATTCACCCCTGCTTCTCAATCATTATGATTACAATAATTGGTATGAGATCTTGGTCCTTTGAATCAATCCTAACATCTTGAAGGATATTCTTGAAGCACAAGAATGTGTAGTCAACAAGCACAAGGAGGTTTCTCAACCAATAAGGGTCCTCTCTTCAATGGGTCTAGCTATGCATTTTGGAGCATCATAATGAAAAACTATCTAATGTCCTTGGGTTATGAAATATTTTAATCTATTTTTGATGGTTTCAGTCTAACCTCTACACTACTAACTAATGTAGCAATCAAAATAAAGGTAAATGATAATAATTCTAAGGCAATCAATGCCAATATGTGTAGTCTTTCAAAGGCAAAAGTTGTAAAGGTCATGAATTGTGATATAACAAAAGGGATTTGAGAAATTTGAAGAACATTTATGAAGGAGACACTAAATTTAATTTATAAAATTTATAGACTCATCATATGCAATTTAAAATTTTAATAATGAAGGAGGATGAAAATATTGCATCCTACCTATTAAGGATTGCTAAAGTTGTCAATGCCATCAGAGGTCTTAGGCAAGAAGTGAAAGAGTCTATAGTTTTACAAACTTTATTGATATCCCTAACTTTTAAATTTGATTCAAATGTTTCTAAAATATAATAAATGCAAGATATAGACACACTTTAGATGGATGGGCTTCATGGCATCTTGAATACCTATGAGATGAGAACAAATGAAGGAAGACATCCAAAGAAGGAAGCATCATTCAAATATGAGTAAAATTCAACATCCAAGAAGGTTAAGGATGAGGTATGTTCAGATATTGATGATGATGAATTAATATCAATATCTACTATGAAATTGAGGTTTTGATCTGGTAAGTACAATGGTAAGTTACCTTTCAAATGTTCTAACTATGGTAAGATTTGTCACTTTCCATCTAAGTGTCCTAATAAGGATAATAATGATCATGATGAATAACATTATGAACATCATGGTGATGATGAGAATATCTATAATCTTGACAAAAGTAAGAAATATTTAAATAATTATGAAGGTAAGAAAGGGTCATTCAAGAACAAGAGAAGTTTATATACCAAAGAATATAATAACTCATTTGATGTAAGTGACACAAGTACATTTAATAGTGATGATGGTAGTAATGAGAATGAAAATAATGAAACAATATTCATGGCTAGAAAAATAGATAATGAGGGTTAATCAAAATGGAAAGGCCTTATAGATGATGAAGAATCAAATGAAGAAGAGGTTGAAGTGATCCTTGAGGTAGAATTGTTGAGTGCTCTAGAGGATTTAAAGTTCCAAATAAGGAAGAATCAGAAACTAAGATCATTGGTTAAAATTTATGAGGATAAAATCAATCTCTTTGAAGAGAGACTAAGTATAAACACCAGTAAACATGAGGAGATCATCAAATAGTTGGAAACTCAAATCAAAATTTTCAATATAAGTCTTAAGACCAAGGAAGAAGAATACATCATGTTTGGAATAGAAATGGAGTTTTTGAAGATAAAACTAGATCAAACATTAGTCAAGTTAAAGACACATCAGAGATTTGAGAAGAGTACTAAAGTTATTAGTGATATTTTGGGTAGTCAAAGGTCTCTACATGACAAGATAAGTCTTGGGTTCAAATAATACCAAAAGGAAGAGTAATAAATCAAAAGGTATGTATATAAATGTTGTTTGTTACAATTGTCACAATATGGGACATATTGTAAAATTTGATCCTAATGAAGTTCGAAGGCACTGAACATTTAACAAGGTATATGTAGGTCCTAGATTACATGAGAAGAGACAAACATTGGTATGGAAGCAAAAGAAAGTCAAGATTGATCATATTGATCGCAATGGTAAAGATGGATTATTTGTTAAGATAGAGCAAGAATCAAAAGTGAAAAAATGTTAATAATACTTATTATCTTTATGTATTGACAAGGAAATCAAAAATAAGAGTAAGGATGACAATATGGATGACTCAAATTCTTCAATCAAGACTAAGTGGATTCTAAAGAGAGACTACCAATCTAGTTATTTCAAGTTAGCTGAGGAAAATGGTTTGGAGATCTAGTAATCTCATGAGCTCATGGAGATTTGAGAGCCCTATGGAAAGGGGTGAATCCATTAGGTTTCATGAAGACACTCTTATATTTTTAGAATCATGAGGTTGTAGTAAAATAATGACTTATCTTGAGAAGATTTTAGGTTGTCTATGTTGTAAGATATAAGTTGTTTTCTCTATAGCTTGTATGTATATGACAAGTGAAAGGAGTTTTGTCTTTGATTTTAGAGATTAGTTCATAAGGATTGGTGGTATTTAATGCAATCCTGAGCATAAGATTATATATAGAGACATATATGTATTAGTCTATAATACCAACATCACCATAGAGACAATTTTAAAATTGTTTATAGAGATGGAAGTGTGATGAAGGATTGTGTATCTAATTGGTATTTGAGTGATGCTTGAAGGATATTGATAATGGTTTTTAAGTTTTGATGACTCATATGATGAGCACAATCTATGAGGTCAAAGGTGGAGCATGTTTACATAAATCTTCATAAACTTTATGATCTTGTTACAAAGAAAGGGATAATTGGCCTTTTTAGAGATGTTTTTGAGAGTGGCTTACATATTATGAATCAAGAGGAGAGTATGGTGTTAGGGGGAGGTTTTTAGCTCTATGTTATTCATTGAAATTTAGGTTCAAGGATTAGATGTAATTTTGTCTAATAACCTTTGCCATTGATGTCAAAATGGGGAGAATAAGTACATGGGAAAATTATCATTTTGAATTGATTTCATCTGTGTAGTGTGTCTACCATCAATGACAAAATGGGAGTTTATTGGCATGTTTTTGTCATTGATGTCAAAAGGGTGCATCATGCAAAGGAATAATGGTCATTGATGTCAAAGATCTATTGAGCATGGTAGTAACCTATCGAGAGTGTGTTCTTAGTTAGAAGCATGATGTTGTCAAAGGTGATGAGTTATAAATGTTAATATTATCATGAATATTATGAGCATGGAAGGTACAAATCATGTAAGGGCGATCCATGTACATTAAGCATAGTGAAATGAATGAACAAAGGTGACTAAGCCTAGTTGTTAGTATGTGATGAGATAAGATGGATTGATAAGAGTTTGGTCAAGAGAGAATCTTAAGGTAACTAATGTATTATGGTTACATGAAAGTCAATTTTGATGTCAAAAGTGTTCAAGTGTATATAAGAGAGATATCAAGTCATATGAAGCTTAGTCATTTAGTTTTAGGTTTATATGATGTTGTGGAAGATTTTTGTGATTAGAAAATGAATGGTATAGTGATATGAGTAAGGTGTAATTTCTTATATCTACTTATTTTATTTTTTATTTATGTCATGAAATGGAAGTAAGAGGTTAAGGCATCATGTGATTAAGTAACCTAAGCCTAGTCATGGCATGAAAAGAACTTGTGAGAAGGTATGATCATGGTGGCTTGGTCATATGAGTGCACATAAGAATGAATGGATGTATGAGGTTGTTTTAGCATGTATGTGAGGTATTGTAACACTCATGAGAGTTTTATTCTAAGTTTATAGGGGTAAGACTTTTAGTCTAGGTCTGCATCTAGACCTCTCTTAGGCCTTACCTAGCCTAATGAGGTCTTATGATCTATTGTCAAGTCATGTGAAGGATGTATGGTAGTGGTTAAGCATGATTTAGGTTATATTTCATGAGATAAATATGTTGAGCATGATAGTGAGCTATTAAAAGCATGACAATAGGCATGAAGGCTAGTTCAAGGCCTAGTAAGGTATGGAGACTATGGTATATATATAGAGAGAGTGTAGCCTAATGGGGTATCAAGACTAGTTTATAAGGAAATTTTGAATAGGTGAGCATTAATAAAGGTGAGATATGTTTTTTTTAAAATTTTTCATGTAGTTTTAGGTTATAATTTTAATGATAAGGCATGAAAAGTGGTTTGGAGGTCTCTCAAGTGCTCAAAATGAAGGGCTCTCAACCCAAGAAGGATTTTCTTGTGCTCATTAGATCTTTAAACCATTGAATTGGAATGTAATAATTTCATGGTATATAGGGAAGGATCCTAGATAAAAATTATATAAATTAGTTTTTAGATTGAGAGGCCATGCTTTATGAATGATTATTAAGAGTGAAAACATGTTTAAACCAACTTAGAACACTAATAAAGACCTAATGCTGAAGATGTTCATAAAAAGTGACTAGAATTAATTGGCATGCTTAGGTAATATATTTTACATTGTATTTGACTCTCTTAGATACCTCCAAGTGGTATTGGTTAGAGAGAGGAGAGATCAAATGTTGAGTTACATTCTTATTTCTGAAGAAGTTATTATATAAGCCAAAAGTTTCATTGAACATAGTAATAAAATGCATGGATAAATAAGTTAGAGACTCATTTTTCATGTCCATGAGGGTATTTTTATATTTTCATATCCTTAATTTCTCTAAACTAGTCAACTATATTAGCCAGTCGCTAAAATGCTTAATGGTGTAATTAGTGAAAAATGCAAGCAATAGTGAGAAGATTATTTTGAATGTGTTTTCATGATAGAATGATGAAACCAAGTGATATATTTTTCAAGAATTTTAAGATATTTTAATGCTTGGAATAATATTTTGATGTCATGTTTTTAGTGAAAACTTCTCTTAGACGTTGACCTATCTAGTTCAAATAACATAATGAGATATAAAGTCATCAGATTGGTCTGAAAGACCAATATTTTCCATTAGAACATATGATATTTATATTTAAGGATGGTTTATATATATCAAAAGACAATTCACATGCATCATAAGTAATTTAAAATGTATATATAGGTGTTGGAGGTCAAAGTCACCATGACTATGTTTTGAGGTAATATGGTAGTTCTAAGTGAGTGAGTTGCAGAGGTGTTCTCGAAACCTTATCATCTGAGAGGAAGTGTCTAATTCATTTGGTGATGACACTTAAGTCATATATAATATTTTTATATAATTATTTTATCATATTTGAGTTTTTTAAGTATGTTTTAGCTTCACTATTGTTAGATAAGTGTTTTTAAGGCACATAGGGCTAATAGGGCAATTTGTCCTAAAGAAGGTTTTAAGGTATGTATTAAGGATTCATATTTAAATAATCATGGAGGAGGTAAATATATTTACTTTAATAGGTCAGTAAATTGTTTTCACATGTTGGAGAAAGCCATCTGGGTGCAAGAAAATTAAGTTTTGGCATTAAGAGATAGACCTAATGCAATTAGGTCTCCATGAGACATAAAAGAAAAATAACACCTAATTGAGTCATGAAAAACCAAAAGGGACTCAAATATAATTTAATACATGTAAAAAATATGTAAAAATACCTACTATATGGCTGAACTAAGAGTTTAAGGTTTTATGGCTAAGTGGTATATGAACAAGGAATGGTATATATAGAAGGTAGTTTTAGGCTTATTAAGGTACACTAAGATTATGTGAATGAACTATCACATTATTGAGTAAAATTATGTATTTTTGACCATGAAAGGAGTGTATAGGATATTTAATGAAGATATTATAGTGTTTATATAAATGAAGATCAAGGTCATATGACCTAATCAGTCTTGAAGAGACCAAGTTGAGTGAAGAGGCCTAGCAAGTAGTTTGAGAGGGATAAGAGTGTTAAGAGATAAAGAGGTGTTCAACATCTATTGTGTGAGAAAACAATTGTTTTTAAGGTTATAAAATCAATTAGGTCATTGATTTTATGCTGAGTCATCTGTGGGGTTGGTGTCTCCTTACAAGTGGGTACTTGTTGAAGCCTAGTCAAGTGGGTGCTTGTCTAGTTGGGGTTGGTGCTCCATGTGGATTTGGTGATTCACTAGACATAGTGTTTCACTTATAGGAATATATTCCATTTACATATATCAGTGGGTTTTTAAACCCTTTACATTTTCACACATATTTGAAGTGTTCTTATGTTACATTCTTATGTGGATAGTTGATTATGTTTGCTAGATATATATGTTTATTTAAATGGTTCATGATTTCTTAAGTGTATTGCAAGAAAGGTGTTATAGGAATTATTCATGCCCTCTTAGTAATTATTCTTATAGTATCATGAATAAGAAATAATCATCCACAAGTGGCATTATATACTTATGAGGCTGAGTACATTAAAACATCTTCATGTTGAACTCATCTTATGGATGAGGCAGACCTTAAAGGACTATAAAGTGGAGTATGATAGTCCCAGTCCTATCTATTGTGAAAATATAAGTGCCATAATTGTATCAAATAATCTAATCATGCACTCAATGACTAAGCACATTCCCATCATACATCATTTCCTAACAAAATAGGTAAGTGAAAAAAATGTCAATCTTGAGTATGTATCTACTAAGGATCATATTGTAGATATTCTAACCAAGCCACTTCCAAAGACAACATTTAAACATCTAAGGTAGGAATTGAGTGTAATTCCTACCCTTAGTAGTCATTAAGGAAGAGAAGTTCTTAGGGGGAGCTAATTAGGTGGTTCATTAGCTCTAAGAGTAGGTGATTAGTGTCAAGGAGGCATGCATGCAAGATAGGGGAGCATGTTTGTATGATGCATCATAAACTCATAATCCTATGTGTTGAGTTGTTTAGTTTCAAGAGGTTTGATCTAAGAATTTGTAGGTATCTCTTTGTCATTAATGTCATAGGGGAATAAAGTTTATAATGGGAGAGAAATATCCTATTGAGATTTTTTTTTGAGTGGTTACCATCAATGACAATGGGGGAGAATGTTGAGTATTGTCATTGATGTCAAAGGTGCAACTTGTGAAGGTTGATGTCAAATGTGATTAAGGATAGTTTGAAATATGTGATGTGAAAAGGTACATGGAATAGTGTTTACATGATATTGTGTCGTCATGATAATAAATATAGAGATAATTTGAAGACAACTTATGTCTTATGTTTGCATAATTGATGTCATAGAATGTACATATCATCAATGTCAAGTGCATGGGAAGTGTAATCATGACATGAAGAGGCATGTGCATGGTAAAATGTATGAGCATAGGCATGTTAATGTTATATGAATTTTTTTTATCATTTAAATAAGGTATATAATCATTCATAAAAAATTTATGGTAAGCCTATAGGGGTATGACCATCAGTCTATGTTTACACCCAGACCACTCCTAGACCTTGCCTATATTAATGAGGAATGAATATAATATTTTGAGGAAATAATGCACATGAGTTCATGGAAAAATGTAAGATAAGTTTTCTTATATATGATCACAAATTTTGAGGTTAAGGTTTGAATTAAAAGTACATGAATCTCTTTTTAAGGCCTTCTCAATCTCACAAAATGAGGTCTCAAACCCAAGAGAAGAACTTTAAAACCTTCATTGGCATGTGTAACCTTTACATCAAAGTATAAGATGTTATATAGAGATGGGGAAGGGTTGTATCTAATATTTCCTAGAACTATTTTTGAATTTAAGTGGTAGTCCTTTATGAATAATCATTAACACCAAAACCTACGTTAAACATCCCTAAAACCCTAACAAGGACCTGATATGAAATATTTTATTAAAAATAGATTAATATTTACTAGAATACCTAGAAATTATATTATATAATGTACTTAACTCTCCTAGGTACCTCCATGTGGTGGTGGCAAGTCAAATGAGAGAAAAAATGTATAGATAGAAGCCTATGTATCAAGAAGTTAATGTAGATATGAAAAATTTTATTTATCAAAAAGAGAAAATGGATGGGATAATAATATATAAAATCTTTTTATATTTTTATAATGTTTTATAGATATGTTATAGCCTTCAAATGCTCTAAACTAGTCATCCAAGTAAGCCAGTCACAAATAGACCTAATTGTGTAGATAATACAAAACCTAGGCAGAGATGAAGAGTTAGATTTCAGGGTTTATGCATGATATATTAATGAAATTAAGTACATAAATAATTTATTTATGAATTTTAAGTCATAATCATGCTTTTTTATGTTAGTGTATTTGGTAGAAATGTTGTTCATGAAATGGCTTGTCTAGTTCATATAGGACTATGAGACATAAGGTCAAGAAATTGGTTTGCAAGACCAATATCTTCCATTAACCATATGAATTTTATATATAATGATGTTATATATATATCATAGGACCATTTTATGAATTATTATTGATGCAAAGTATCTACATATGCATTGGAGGTCTAGTTATTCATTACTGGTTTTTGAAGTGATTTGGCAGTTCTAAGTAAGCGAGTTGCAGAGATGATCTTGAGCACTTATTTATTTAAATTATTGTGGTATAATCATTTGGTGATGAATATAAGTTCATGGATAATATATATTCATCTTTAATTTTTCATTTTTTAGTATCTTAATGTTATGTAAGCTTCATTACTATAAGATATACTTTTGAGGTACACATGCCTAATAGAGTAGTTAGTCCTAAAGGAGCTTTCTTGGTATGAACTAAAGATGTAGGTATATTAAAGCATGGAAGAGGTTATAATATTTCATTTTATAAAAAATTTAATGGTTTTTTATTGTTGGATAAATCAATCTAGGCCCAAGAAAATCAATTTTTGGTGTTAAGAAGATGTACCTAATGCAATCAGGTCTCCATGAGACCTAAAGGAGGAGTAATGCATAATTGAGTTATGGGAGACCAAAAGGGGTTAACATTTTTATTTAGACATTTTAATAATATGTTATAATAAATATTGTGTGACCAAAATAAGAGGTTGAAGGTATGTGGCTAACCAAGTGGTATGTGACCATGATACTAGTATATATACAAGGTATGAAAAACAAGTGAATAAAATTTTGCATGGTTGAGTAAGTATTAAAATGAGGTGTATAAAATAATATAATATCATAGACTTGAATATTATCAAATTTATGAGGTGGTTGACTTGGTGCTAAGTCACTTAGGTAGTTGATTTTTCTTTATAAATAGATGCTTGACTTTATTGAGGTTGGTGCTCCAAGTTGAGTTGGTGATCAACTAAATTTGGTATTTTGTTTTCTAGGATAATATTCCATTTTTAGATATCATAGTTTATTTTATTCCCCTTGAGGGTTTCCCACTCACATATGTGTTATCTTATTTTATGTTCATCTGAATTATTCTTTATACTTTGCTAGATCACTATGTTGCTTTCATGGTTAATGAATGATTAACTATAATTGAAATATATATTTTTTTAAATTATTCATTCCCCCACCTTTCAGTGATTTTTCTTCCAATATAATCATCCATCCCATCAATATCCATAAAATTATAAATAACTAAGTTGAAAAGGTTCTATTGATTACAATTTTCAACCATTTTATGTATAGATTACAAATGAGTTTTCCTTAAATTATTTTTAAAAATGTAGACATGAATACAAAACCATGTTTTGTTTTAAAATTCCATGGCCTCATTAATGGAAAATGAGATAAAGTTTTCATGCTTAACATTTTCTTTCAAATATTCCTTCTCAATCATTGGAAGACATTTTCCCATGTCCTAAGCACTACTGTCTAACCAATGTGATTATGTAAAATTATGAATTTAAATATTTTAAAAGTATTATAATTTAAAAAATTAGATATAGGTCTACCTTTTTTAATAATTTGGTCTATCATTAAGAACTATACATTATTTGCATGCTAATTAGACTGAATAACTTTTCCTGTTTGAGCTAAAATTATTCTTCATTTCTCAATTAAATGTTGCATATGTCCATGATTATTTTCATACTATATTATGTATATAGCATGCAATAATTCATTAGAATATTTCCATCTATGTGTTTTTTAATTTTTTCATAATTTTCTACCAAAGCATAAACTTTTCCATAATATTTCTCAATTGTGTTTATCTTAAGTTGCATTTTGTGGTCCTTTCCTATTTTCCAATTACATATTATCTATTTAAATACATTGAGGGTATCATTACTATTTATTTTCTCTATGAGCTTAATTAAATTAATTTTTTTTCCTAGTTGAAATTAAAAGGCCTTCTAATTGTCCATATACTTCACTTTCTTTGCACAAATTTCTAAGTACCTTTATCTACAAAAGTTTGTGTCTATTGAGTGGAAGTGTCTACTACTACATATATCTCATCATATAGAATGTCCTCAAGTCTCTTCTTTATTGGTAGAAATTTTGGATTTGTATTTTCAATAGGAGTTACTATTTTATGAGATACATAATTTTATTTTAATGTTTGTATCACATCATTTGGTTTTTCCTTCACTAGAGCCATGTTATACTTAGGTACATCTTCAAGTGGTGGCATGCCATCATAAATAATAATTTAAAAAGGTGAAATGATATTTTGATTAAATATTTCATTTGGAAAACACTATTAGTGGAGCTATCTTAATGCATATAGGTTTTTTTATTATCCTTCAAATGTAAAATAATAATTACTAAAATAAATAAATAAAATATGTAAATCATCTAATACCTATATTTTGAGTGGGTGTAGGTGGAATTTTCATGGGTGTTCTTGTTGGATTATCAAAATAAGGTAATATTCTATTTTTCATCATTAATTATCCCAATGTTTTATCTTTCTCACTAGAAGCCATCATATACAACATCTTTTTGGAAGACAAGTTGTGACTTGCCACATAGTCTAGTTTATTATGGTGTCCTTTCCTTATGGCTATTATCTAGAGTTTATAGTAACTACCAAGTACATATATTCATCATCTTATAGATGTTGTCTAGACCTTACTAACATCATCCATCCACTTTAGCCATTGTATAAACTATATGAATGATGTACAAACCCTAGGGATGATGTCCAACCTGATCAATCACTATTTAGACCCTATGGATGTTGTCCAACCTCTATGGATACTATCTAACCCCTTTGTCATAGTTTGATCCTATTAGATATTGTCTAGAATCTATAGGTGGCATCTTATTTAGTTGGTCACTATCCAGACCCTATGGATGATCTCTAACCTTTATAATTGCCAACTATCCCCTATAGTCAGCATCTTCTCTTGGGGGATGTCATCCAACATCTGTATTCAACATTTATCTTCTTGGTCACCATCTAGATCCTTTAGAAACCATCCACACCCTATGGATTTTATTCACCTCCTATGATTGCCATATAGTCTTGGTGGACATTTTTTAGCCTCTATGGATGTTGTCTAGTCCCTTTGATCATCATTTATTTTTAGTATATGTCATCTAGAGGTTTTGGATGCCATCCCATCCTTTTGGTCACTATATAGGTCATGTGGTCGATGTCAATATCTTGTAGATGACATCCTTATCCCTTGGTAATCATATAGAGTTTATTTTCACCTCTTTAGAGCATTTGGATGTTGTCAATTCCCTATGGTCATAATCTTGAGTGTGTGGAAACATACATGCATGTTGGAGCTATGTTGATTTTCTAACATAATACATTAGATATGTGGTGTATAATATATATTGGTGAAATAGAGTAGAATATAATTTGATATCATGGTGATTCATAGTCATATATTTGGAATTAGTTGTTAATTGTATGGAAGATGACCTCTCAATATAATTTATAACCCTAAATATTTGGTGACCCAATGCTCTTGATTGGTCCAAATAATCACCAAATCCAAATTTCACAAAATGGAATATTCATGAATTAATGAAGATTCACCATTTTTAAAAACCCTGACACTTCCTCTATACCCATATCAATTGGTTAAATGATTTCCCAAAAATATCAAATAGGC
This sequence comes from Torreya grandis, assembly GCA_037957365.1. Lineage (NCBI taxonomy): Eukaryota > Viridiplantae > Streptophyta > Pinopsida > Cupressales > Taxaceae > Torreya > Torreya grandis. Next base: position 879,641 of record JARHVA010006430.1, read on the forward strand.
CATGAATATGCCATATACTATATCAATCACACTCTAATAGATTTTGAGACACTATTCCAAAGTCCAATGTGATTGTCTCACCATTTATTTCATAGTTGAAATTGTTTTCCATTACATGATCTATCAAAAAACTTATGTCATCATCCATTCCAATCCTCTTTTCCATTTATTATCAAAATAATTGATAATTGATGATAAAATTATCAAATGGGTGGTTATTTTTATGTAATTTAACTTGAGAATCATTATGCAAAATATAGTGAAAGGCCAAGTCATTATTGATCAACTTTATTCTTCTCCTATACCAACCACAAATCATATTAAAGGCATTTTTCCTGATGAATACATATATAAAGTGAAGGTATTAATCAATTTTTTTCACTAAAAATATATTTTCATAATTTTATATCTAACCTTGAGACAAATAATCTTGGTGAACCTAACACTTCCATTTATAAAATAAAACCAAAGTCATCATTGAGAATTATCTAAAATTATAATTGACCTATATGAATATACTTGGAAATTCTATTTCAATGGTGATAAATGTCCTAAAGGGGATATGGAATGAAGTTTTGTAGATTATACTCATATAAAAATCATAACCATTGCTTTCCTATTAACCATCAATGTTACTAACAACATGGCTGAGTGTGAAGCTCTCATCCTAGGCACGCAAACTACCATTGATTTAGATATCCCATATCTAAATGATTTAGGTGATTAATAACTCACATGTCATTAATTAAATGGTGACTAAAAATTTAAGAGTTAAAATGTCATCTCTTATCATCAAATTTCCACCAATCTTACTAAATAATTCAAATATTTCACTATAAAACCAATTCCATTAGAGTATAATCCCATAGCAGACCTAATTTCTTCATCAACCTCTCTTTTTCACCCTCATCAAGCTCTTCATGATTATAAAATTCTCATACACACACAAATAACCATATTCATTACATCTCATCTCATCATAATAGAAAATTGCTCCTGCTCTACGCAAAAAAATTTGAAACTAGTTTTTCCCACCTAGTAGGGCCTCTGAGTGTGACCAGAGTGATCATGGATCCAATGGAGGCTACTACCAGTGGTAGTGCCTCTGGGGACCTGATCAAGAATCTGATAGAGGATATTCCATCCAACAAATGGAAGAAATCACTAATAGGTGAAAAGACATGTCCCTTGAAAAGCATGTTGAGCCTCCCTATTTCCATTGAGGGCACGTACCTAAATATCCCAAATGATATGGTGGAGGAAATCATGGCATACATGGAACTTGCATTGGTAGGTAAGTTTTTATCCTTCCATCCTAATATTGAAATGGTAAGGAAATGGGTTTTGTCTAGGTAAAAAGTTAAGGGTAGTGTTTTGATCACTGCCATGGCAAGAGGCTTATTCCTTTTTAGATTTATGAATAGGGAGGACATGATAACTACTCTTACTAGAGGACCATGGCTATATGGCCCACATTCTCTTGCCTTATGCTCATAGAAACTAGGATTTGATCCTAACTCAGACCTTAGTAAGTTTTCTCCTACTTGGGTAAGACTGTCAAGGTTCCCATTAGAATTATGGGATGAAAAAATCTTCACAGCTATTGGAAATTCTATTGGCCAATACATCATTGTAGATCACACAACTAGAATGAAGTTCAGATGTGTGTATGCTAGATTACGTGTCAATGTTGAAATTAATAAGACTCTCCCTATGTCCATAGAGCTAAACTCTAAATATGGGGTTTGGACTCAGTCGATTACATATGAATATGCTACCACTTTCTATCAAATATGTAAAATAAAGGGACATTTGATGACACAATGAAAAGAAAAGCAAACAAGAAGGAAAGATGATTCCTTAGTTGAAGGGGAGGATCAGTCTCTCAATCATAGAATGACTACAATCAAGGAATGGGGAGCAATGCAAAAAATCTTGACAATACAGAAAAGGTAGAGGAGGAGATGGGCAAGGAGGATATCTTTGGTAATGGAGGAAAAGTTTTCCTAAAGGAAAATAAAGTATCAGATGATAGTTATAAGGCTACATTAGACATAGCTAACCCTTTAGACCAACAGACTAATATGTCTGAGGAAGGCGAAATAGGTACCCAACTGATAGAGGAAGACAATGCAAAATATAAAGTTTCAAGAGATGGATAGGAAAAATTAACTCCAAAAATATCTCCTACTAAAGGATAAGTAGACTTACAGTTAAACACATACATTTTCCATGCTCTAAAAGTCAGAGACCAAGCAGGAAAGTATTCAGCAATAGGTGAAATAGGACAAAATGATAGTAAGGAATAGGAGGAATGGGTTACCCCAAAGAAAAAGAACTAAAAAGGTAAAAAAAATTAGATGTTGGCACTGATCCCAAATAAGGGAGACCAACCCTAAGAGAAATAAGACAAAGAGAAATTGCTAGGGAGATTGTTAGTGGTAAATAGAAAACACTGGAGACCATCCCCTCAAATCTTTTAAATGAGAATCTTATCTTAGAACCTAAGGGGCTTTAATAGTCCTTCAAAATAGTTTGAGGTTAAAAACTACATTTTAGATAATAAATTATATTTTTTATTACTCTAAGAAGTCAAGATGAATGAGGAGAGTTTTAGGAAAATTGCTGACTACATATGGCCTAAGGTGGTTTTTTACATCAGTCTAGCTGAAGGGGCTTTAGGGGGGATTGTAACTATGTGGAATAGTACTAAGATTTAGGGATCTCTTATGGCTTATAACAAGCACTTCTTGATTATGAATTTCTCTTTGAACTCTTTGAACTGGTCGTTGATCAATGTCTATAGACTGAATAACAGAGCATTGAGGCAAAATTTATGGATAGACTTGACCAGTTTTAAGAATAATTCCTAGAACACTAGATGGATGTTAGCTAGAGATTTTAACACTCCTCTACACCCTTCTAAAAAACAAGGTAGGATTATTGATTACTTAGACAACATGTTTGAATTTTCCAAATTTATTAATGACTGGGGATTATTGGATATAGAACTACAAAACCAAAATTTTACTTGGTCCAATAAAAGAAGAGGAGATCAAATGATTCAAGTTAAGTTAGATAGATTTCTTATCTCAAGTAACTAGAATGATTATCATAATATGCATGTACAAGATTTTCCTAGAACCATGTCTAACCATTGCCCGATCTTCCTTAGTTGGAGAGAATAGGGATAATTTGGACCTTCCCCATTCTATTTTGAAGCTATGTGGATCAAACACAAAGACTTTAGACAAATGGTGGCCCAATGGTGGAAAATTCTTATTCAGGGCACTCATATGTTCAAAATTGTCAAAAAACTCTAGCATATTAAATAAGAAGTTTATGGATGGAATAGATACAACTTTGGGCAGGTCTTTTAGTAGAAAAAAAACATAGTGGGAAAACTCAAAGATATTCAGCAATAAATGGCTCAAGGAGATGATTCTGAAGACACTTTAAAAGAAGAGAATGTCCTATCTTCTGAATGGAAGAATCTTATGGAAAGAGAGGAGGTTTTTTGGAAATATAAATCTCATGTTCAGTGGATTAAAGAGGGTGATAAGAACACTACCTTCTTTCATCTCTTGGCCATGAAACATAGGAAGGCCAACCTAATAACAAAGCTAGTTATGGATGATAGTGACATTATAACTGAAGATAATGAGATAAGGGAACAAGCCAGGGATTTCTTTTAGAATTTGGTCACTAAAGAAAATAATGATGATGGGAATGATAGACCTGTGAACCAATTCATTGATAAAATCCCCTATTTGATAACTGAAGAAAATAATTTGGAGATGTTAAAGCCTATATTTGAGGAAGAAGTCCATGCTATTTTATTTTTCATGGGTGCATTCAAAGCCTGGGGTCCTGATGGCTTCCCTCCTATATTCTTTTAGGAATATTTGGAGATAGTAGGAGTAGATCTTATGGTTTCTATTTGTGATTTTTTTAGATCAGGTAATCTTTTGAAACAAGATAATAATACTTTCATAGTACTTGTTCCTAAAAAATCACAACCTACTCACCTTTCAAATTTTAGCCCATTAGTCTATGCAACACTATTTATAAATTATGCACTAAAGTGCTGGTTATGAGGATTCAACCTTTACTAGACAAAATTATTTCTCTTAAACAAAAAGGTTTCATTCTAGGCAGGCAGATTCGAGATGTTGTGATCACCACACATAAGACTATTCACTCCATGGAAAAGAGCAGAATCCTTGGTATGGATCTCAAGCTAGATATTTCTTAAGCATATGATAGAGTCTCATGGACTTTCTTGTTCCAAGTCATCAAAACATTTGGGTTTAATCATAAAATGTCTCACTTGATATGGAATGTTGTCTCTTCTGCAAAATTTTCAATTTTGGTAAATGGTGTACCTAGAAGGTTTTTCTCATCTTTGAGAGGAATTCTCTAGGGAGACCCTCTCTCCCCATACTTATTAATCATAATGGTAAAGGCACTAGTAAGATACATACAAGCAGATATATCCTCAAAAAAGTTAGTGGGCATCAAACCTGCCTCCTCCCTTTATCCTATGGTGGTGTAGCAGTTTGTGGATGATACCATCTTTTTTGGCATCTCATCAGTGATTGAAGCTAAAAGATGGAAGAATATCTTAAATAATTATTCCATAGAGTCTGGGCAAAGGATAAATTTCTAAAAAATAAATGTGTATTTCTTCAACACTCCTAATGACCTTAGACATATAATCATTGATATATTGGAATGTTCTGAAGCTACTCTACCAGCTACCTACTTGGGTCTACCATTCACGGTCAAAGAAGTATTTCCTAGCTTTTGGAATGGAATTATGGAAAGAACATAGAGGAAACTTATTGGTTGGAAAGGGAAACTCCTCAACAATGCTGGTAAACTGCAACTTCTTCAAGCCTCGTTGCAAGGGATTCCTACATATTTCCTATCTCTTTTTAAAATTATTGCATATTTTGCTAACAAACTGAAATAGATTCAAAGAAAATTTTTATTTATGGGGATGGAATACAAACAAATAATGTCTTTAGTCAAATGGGAAAAAGTGTGTCTCCCAAAATATCATGGTGGACTCAATATTAGGTCTATCAAGAATTTGAAAAAATCCCTTGTCTCAAAAATTAGTTGGAACCTGATCCATTAAAATAATGATTGGGGGGAGATAATGTAAGCCAAATACATGCATATAACTAATGATTCCAACTTTATTCAATAGATGGGATTACCCCAGGGATCTATGATATGGAATAAAATGATAAAAAGTGGAAGCCTTCTTAAGCAGGGAATTAGATGGAAACTAGGAAATGGCTGGCATATTAAATTTTGGGATGATATTTGGTTAAAGGATAAGGCTCTAATCACACAAGGAAACTATGGAGAGATTACTAACTTGGCTACTTAGTTTTTGGGAGATAGAGTTAGTGATTATATGGAAAATAACAATGGTATGCAAAGCTGGAAAAATCTATTAGACTATTGTGATCACCAGCCTAAGCTTATCCCTAGAGTGTGGGAGGTCTAGTAGTACATTCAGGGGATTAGAATCCCTTGCTTCCCCTATGAAGATGAATAGTACTAGTGGCTAGATAAGAATGGATCATTTTTTGTCAAGTCTTCTTACCATCTACTGATTCTTGAGGCTCAGAATAAAGATGGATGGAAAAAGATTTGGAATTATAAACTTATCCCAAAAATTAACATGTTTTGGTGGGCTACTGATCATAACAAAATCCTAACATAGGATAACCTTCAAAAGAGAGGGTTTACCCTGGTTAATAGATTTTTTTGTGTGGTTCAAAAGAGGAACCAGTTTCACACCTCTTCATCCACTATAATTTTGCCCAGGAATTATGGGGCATAATACTTAATAACTTTGGTATTGAATGGGTTTGTAATTCTAACCTTAAAGAAGTAATCCTTAGCTATAATCCAACCTTAACTCATCCTTGGCTTATGGAATTATGGAAGCAAACTCTACCTTGTTTGAGTTGGATTTTATGGAAAGAGCACAACCACAAAATTTTCAGGGACACTGCTAGAAATGCATCTCAGGTGTTTCATTCCTTTGTTAATACCCTTATGGAAAGTGTCACTACAACCCATATTTGTGCTATGGAGAAACCCCTATCTCAAATTGAAAACCAAATTGTAGCCAAATGGAAGGTTTGAAACTAGATCCTTGAGTATAATAACTCCAAAATTCTATAGAGACTAAATACTAAATAGATTCCCCCAAAGCCTAATTAGATGAAACTCAACATTGATGGGGCATCCAAGTCTGATGGTAAAGCTAGTGGAGGAGGAGTTATAAGGAATTATAAATGATGGATGATTACTATCTATCATGGTGGAATAGGATGCTAGAGCAATAACTATGCTAAAGTAATGGCTTTCCTATGGGGTTTAAAATTGGCTATATCCCTAGGAATAAGGAACTTGAGTTTACAAGGAGACACTAAAATGGTCATAGATGTAATTAATAAAGCATAAAATGTGGGAATCAAACTAAAATATATCATTAAAGATATCTAGTTTCTTTTGCAAAAGTTCTTCAAAGTCAAGATTTCTCATATTTACAGAGAAGGAAACAGTGTTGTTGATGCATGTGCCAATCTTGGTCAACAATTCTCAGGTTGGAGGGTGTGGTGACAAGGTGTTCATATTCCCTTAAACATTAGGGATATTATTCAAAGGGAGATGACTTGTTAAGGATGAGTCTAATTTATGACAAGGATAGCTCTTGGAGGTGGCCCATTTGGAGGGGACCATCATGGATTTCAAAACTTGATAACTTTTGTACTCTTTTGAAAATCATTCATGATCTATTGTATCAAGAGGTTAAGGCACATGGGCCTCATTATGAAGATCAATGGGAAATTATTTCCAAGCATGGGAGTAGACAATGTCATCTCTCAAGGGTATCTCGAGTAAGGAGCCATCACATCTTCATTATGCATAGGCAGAATTAAGGGTTAGCTACCATTTCAAAGCTAAAGGCTAAATTTAGGAACTCCATGGGTTGGGTCTATAAATACAAAATGGGAGGAGACCATATTTAAATAGAACTAGTCTCCTACTATGAATTCAAGGATAATCTACTAGTTTGGCATTATTGTAAAGAAGGGGGAATTAGCTCATATTTGGAAATGCTTAATGGGTTTAATGAAAACTTGTCTGAATAATTTGTGAGATCTTGGTTAAATAGGTGGGTCACAGTTGGTGGAATCAATTTTGAAATCTCTAAAAAGGTGATTGTTATGGCCACAATAATGGCCATGTAGGGGACAAAGATTCAAAGGAAAACAAAAATTATGGATCTTTCAAGCCATAAACTATTCTTGGGAGAGGGAGAAGAACTCATCCCTTACCAAGGAGGATTTGATCATGCTAAACTTCTAGAGCCATGAGACAGAGTGTGATTCATTCTCATGAAGTAATTCACACTCAAAGGTTGATTTATGAGGTTCTATAATTACCATCTCCCTCTGTTAAATCACTTCAGGTGTAATGCTATCATTAGTTTTCCTTTTTACCTACTCTCCTCTTTAGAACACTTTGTCCTTAGGGTGAGACAAAAAATGTCTAAAAATCTAGATATGAACCCTATTCCCCTACACTAGGGCTCATTTACTACTTGTATAACTTTCACTGAGCCCTTGAGCCATCCAAGACTATCAGAATTGATAGTGGAGACATCACTTCCAATCTAGTGTCAAGTGATGCTATCGATGTCTCTTGTTTTTCCCTTACTCCTACCAAACCTAAAGATGTTTCTTTCTCCACCCCAAATGAAACCCTTGTTGACACCCCTGGCTCCTTTGTGAGTAAGGAGGGTAAGAAGAGGAAGGTTGATGAGGAGGAAGATAATATTAGAGAGACCACTAAGGGGACCCACAAAAATCTAGGTAGGGCCATGGGGGGCCAAGGTGGTAAATTTTATAAGTCTTCTAAAGTTAATAAGGAGGGATTCTCCTCTAGAGTTTGAAGGTCAAGGTGGATTACTGGTAAACCTTCCTTGAAGGCTAGACTTATTAATTATTTAAAGAGTGCTTCAGAGGAAGCAACCTAGGAGGAAGAGTCTAAGGAGATAAAAATCTAGGAAATTTTTTAGGACACTAGAGGGAGGCAGGAGACTAGGGATTTTGAGGTTACTAAGGAGCATGGTGCTGACACTATGGAAACTACTGGAAATAAGGGGAAAATGTATGTTGAGGAAGCTAGTGAGGAAATAGAGAATGATACTGATTGGAAATCTAAAATTGGTACCCTGAAGGATCATATTCAGAAGCTGGAGCAGAATTTCACCAAGGGACTCTAGAATACAATTCTCCTGAACATGACTATGCTAAAAGAAGTGGGTAATATTGGGCCTACTAGTAATATAGATAATACTTAGAAACTAAATGATCTTCCCTATTAAATAGCTATGTAAGGAGACACTCCTTTGACTTTAGTCTTTCCATTTCTTGTTTATTTTGTTTCTGTGTCTGTTGGTTCTCGGCTAGTGCCATCGTCTCTCTGAAGGCATATTTTGTTTGATTTCCTTCTTGTCTTTTTTTCTCTATGAAGGGTTCAACCCCTGGTTTGCCACCTTACCTTATCAGAAAACATATTCATTACCAACCATAAATGATTCTTTTATTTTCCATATTAAGGTTATCACTATCTGACAAAGTCTATGGTATAAAAATATCATCCAATTTTTTGACTATCATACCTAATATACTAACATTGATTCTTATAAACAAAAAATGTTTCAATAATAAGCTTAAAAATATGTATTACAAAATCACATCTTATATTATAATAATTCCAAAGGTACTTTGATTTGTTGTGTCACTCAAGGTGAAGTTCATTCCATTACTGAACAAGCACATAGGGGCATTTTTGTTGGTCACTACAACATACACACTAAAACCCATAAATTGCCACACATGGGATATTTCTAGCCTAAATTTGAAAGAGATACTATATCACATTCAAAAAAATAGTCCCTTCCAATTACATGATGATCTTATTCACTCTCCTTTGACTGATCTTCAAACATTAGAAAATCATTGACTTTATCCATGTCAGGATTAGATTTCATTGGTAAATTACCTCACTCTCAATATGATCATGTATTCATCATTATGGACATGGAATATTTCAATAAGTGCATTGAATCTATGCCCCTTGTTAATGTCACGTGTATCACTATATCCAAATTTATACCTAATAAAATCATTTTTCTCTTTGTAATTTTCAATGCCATTATTTCCAAAAAAATGTTAGAATTTCAAGAATAAAGATATGAAATAATTATGTGCTAAATTAAAAATCATGCATAAATTTTCCACATGTTATTATCCTCAATGTAATGTCCAAGTATAAGCCACTAAAATATATCTTAACAAAAATTTAAAAAATAGAATTTTAGATTATTATCTTGATTACCATCTAAAACTTTAACCTGCACTTTAGGCTTACCATATTAGCCTATGTACTTCTACTAGGAAAACATCATTTTATTTAGTACACAATTATGAATCTGCATTACCTATAGAATTTGAGTTACCATCCTTAAATATATATCTTCATAGTATTATCACTTATTAATTACTTCATTAATCACATCTATATCAGTTAGACCTTCTAATGAGTGTCATATGAGTGATTTATAACATAACTAGAAATATAAAGCATTAATTGCCAAACAACATAAGAAATTGGTCAAATTTTATACCTTTAATATTGGTGACTTAGTCTTTAAATTATATTATACAAATGATAAATAAGGTAATTATGCTCAAAAATGGTGGGGCTCTTATCTATTCCAAGATATTATTAGTCCTAGTACTTACAAATTACAAACTAATGAAGGATATATTTTCAAATAACCCACTAATGATCAAATTTTAAATAAATATTTTGATTAAATTTTCTATTATTATCTTACATATATTTCTATATACTAGAGTGCTAACACTTCTTACATGTTTTTTAAAAAATTCCCAAAATTATAATATCACATCAATTTCAATAGCCTTAGTTTCTATTGTCGGTACTTTGGTATATCTATATTACTCCATTCATTAATTCATGAGTTGCATAATAATATCATTGATGGCACCTAGACATCGTCATGACTTTTTTTAGTTAGCCTTCAAGTGTTTTTTGATTTGTCAATTTGCAACTTTACAAACTGAATTACTTTTAAAACCTTCTTGATTTTCCTTTTATGAGTTGTAGTGTAAGACCTTAGATAGGATTAGGCCTTCATAAAAAAAAATCATTACTTAATATACACATATTTTCTTTTTACATCTATTTGGTTTACATTTTTTGAGTTGTACTGTAAAACCTCAGATAAAACCATTCCTTCCTCATAAGTATTCATTTTATAAATGAGTTTCATCAAAAATATTAACTGTCTTCCATAACAAATAAGGAAATGGTTGATATTATGAATTCATAATATTAAAATCATTCATATAATTATTAAGTAAAATATTCTCATGTCTACATTCACTTACATTATTCCTTATGATGATTATTCATACTTACCTATTATTGTACCATGTTTAAACTAGATTTATTTTTATGATTTTAAGTACATCAATCATTATATGTTTTCTTCCACCCTATACCATATTCCATCCCACTCACGGTACACCAAGGTTAGTTAAAATATATCATTGTTATTGAACATACAATTATAAGTGTCTTAGATAACATTCACTCTATGTTATTTTTCCTATCTAACAAATGTAAGTTCTATAATAATATTAATTTTTAAAAATCACATTTTTTTTCAAATCCATATGGAGGAAGAATAGATCAAATACATAAAAAATAAAAATCCAAAAAATTCAAACAAATGGTAATGATAAAAAGGTAAAAGCAAACATTTAAAAGTCTAAATCACACAAAAGACATGATTATTATTAGGAATATATCATATCCTTGTATAATTTCAAATTATATATTTGGCCTCATGATATATCCAAGGTCCTTTGGGTTTCAGTAGGCCACTAGACTAGGGTAGGATGTCTTATACTTTTAAGAATATATTTATAGTCCTAGCTTAATTTCTCACATAATTACCTAATCTTCGTAATAGATTGATGGGTCTATAAGGGATCCGAAGGAATAGGGAACATTTTTTGGGAAAGTAGGTCCATTTTAATTTTTATTTCATATATATCCTTCATGGGATAATATTTACACTTCACTAGTGAACCCGAATTTGTGTGGATAGGGCAAGTTCTCTAGAGTCATTAATGTCAACTATCTGTTTCTCTTGCCAATTTCATTTTAATGTCTTATTTCCAACAAATATTATTAAATTTAGTGCCACCTTGATTTCACCCACACATTTATTATCCCACCTTTATAGGAAAATTTGATTCTAAATGTTTTCCCAACTACTAAATTCCCTATTCTCCATCTCTTTTAGATATACTCAGAATAATAATATTTTTAATTCATTTATTATTAGAATAAAATCTACATATTTAAGTGTTTTAATCTATTTTCTTAATCACTTCCTTATTCATCTATGATTTTCCTTGGTTATGATTAAGACTCTAAGTTTATTTTTCATCCTTTTTTTAGACCATTTTCATTCCATCTCTTTTACATCTCTGTTCAGTTTTTCCATTATTCATTAAGTACAAAATATTACTTCTCTTATATCAATGCTACTTACATTTATTTTATTTTTTCATATTTTTTTTAGTATGTATTGTTACTTATCTTACATTTATTTTAGTTTCATTATTTTATTTTAATGTGTCTTTGGTTTGATATGGTTGGTTACTTTTCTTACTTAGGGTGCATTTATTGGGTCTATCAATCATTTAGTATCCCTAGATTTTTAATTACTTGTATTAATCTTATTTTATCTATTTTCCTTGGTATTTTGGTTCTAATTTAGAATTTTTCATATCATTTTAACACTTATCAAGTGACTTATTTAGTTATTTAAATTTTTATTTACTTTTATTTCCCTATGATTGTTTATTTTTGCTTTTTATCCTTTTGTCCTTAGGGTCTTTCCAAAGCAATTAAATGCAACCTCTATGATCAAGAATAAAAATATATAAGATAACCATTAAGTGATAAAGGTATGTATATGTAAATTAAACTTATTTAAAATAATTTCTTATTTTCATTTATTTTCTACTTTTTAATTATATTTATTAGCATTGCATTGTGTGTCATTATGTCATTTATCAAAGCACCATCTTGTGTTAGAACTACATGACACATAATGAGACTAGTGTGGGGCATATGTATACACATAAGAATTTTAAACTTTATTATTTATAGACACTTTATCTCTTTTACAAACCTATCAAGATTTGATATCTATAAGTGCATGCCTTAAATGGTGGACTAGGAAAGGGGTGGGTAGACCATTTGTTCTTTACAATATTGTTTTAAAACTCTATCATTACCTAAGACCATTTAAAATCCTACTTATCTAACTCCCAAAGAAATAAAAACCTTGTTTAAACATTTCACTAAGAATTTATCTTTTAAAATGACCCATAATTATGAAAACACCCTCTTTTCCTTCTATGTTAGTTATGTTTATCTAGTTATAAAATATTAAGGGCAAATTATGGAACAATCAGCTTATATGACTTAGTTTGATGCCTAGTTTTAGCCTTTTATAAAAAATTAGATCAAGTTAGTTGATCATGTCAGCTAAAATTATGGAAAAGTTAAGGCTTATCCATTTTTATTAATACAAGGCTCTTTTCAAGCCAATAGAGATAACTAATCATTTTTTATTAATTATAATTTGAAATTACGTTAAAGCTATATTTGAATGAGAAATTACTTAGGGTTTAATTTTGGGGAAAATATTACTTTTATTATGGGAATTATTAGATGGAAAGTAGGAGATTTTTATCTTAGAGATGATTTATATAGTGTGATCCTTAAAAATTCACAACAATCTCTTACAAATCACTTGGCCAATGGAAATATTGAGACTCAACATATTCAAGACTCAACATATTCACCCAAGGTAAGTATTACTAAATTTTTATATTTCATTTGATATATATATATATATATATATATATATATAAAGTTTAAGAATAGATGAAATATAAGTAAGGATTTATACATTCCACACACAATATTTATGTAATGTGTTTGGAATGTATAAATCCTTACTTATATTACCTCTATTCTCTTAAACGTAATACACACACACACACACACACACACACACACACACACACACACACACACACACACACACACACACACACACACACACACACACACACACACACACACACACACACACACACACACACACACACACATACATTCATACATACATACATATATATGATTTTCTTTGCTTCCCATCTACCAAAATGGGTGATATAGGCCCCCACTTTCCTACCATGATCCCTTGATTATTTTTTGTGTTTAACCATATCCCTTTGTGCTAAAACATTTTGGTGAGCACTAGATTATTTTTAATTTATACACTTAAACCTATCTAGGGTTATGGCATAGTGTTATTTTCCTAGAGGATTTAGAACCCTCTAATTTTGTGTTATGTGGTAAGGGAAATTTTTTTTAGGTTTATCATATCTAAGTTAATCATGATCCTGATATAAATTATATTGGATAGGATGTTAGTTTATTACCTTATTCATTATTATATTTTACTAAGTTAGGTAATTTATAGATCTATCTTAATTTATTTCATATAGGTGACATTGGATGGTCAAAGTGATCCCCACAATGTTATCTAAATTCCTAGTGTATTTCAACCTAACTTCACCTAATTATTGTAGACACCTAAAACTAGCCACCATTAAGCTCCAACCAAGCTTCAAACCAATTTCTACCAAAATGAACAATTTGGGATAAAAACACTAAAACATGCTAAATGATGTGAACCTATCATATATAAGTGCCAATTTTGGCCAATGTGTGTCCCTAAATGGGGAAATGAATTTTATGAGATAGCTAAATTTGATTAGATAATTTTGATTCAAAATGATGATTTCACACTTGAGTGCTCTACATTGCTCTTTTCTACCAATTTTCTTGTAAGAGACATGTGCCATTATTATTTTGTGTTAGTAGAATCCTAAATTGGATAACAATTCCAATGCATCTAACATCACATCCTAATTATAATCCAAGAAAATTTTGAGCCAATAATATGAAATTTTGACTAGTTTGATTAATTTGTGCACCAATTTCCAAGATTTACATCAAAATTGATAAATCATGTTTAAGGATAATTAATTTGAATCAAGATCTTAAGTTAATTTTCCATGGAACTTATTAAATATTTCATTAATGTAAATTAATACTAAATAATTGCGTCATCTAAGATATCATTCTATAGGGCAACATCTATAAGCCATAATTGCAACAAATATCTGATTAAGCCATCATATGCCTCTTTAATACCTCTCTATCCCAAAGATTTATGAGGTAATTTATTTCTTTTAGCCTCTAAAATTGAATGGATTCTTGGCCACACATCTTCATCTTGGTATGGATAGTCCAAGTTCATTATGATCATTTGCAAAAATCTATAAATAAGAGGCATCAAACTCATAATTGTAAATTTACCATACACCAATGATTCTAAAGCCTCATATAATTAGTGTTATTATGCAAAATTGTTAAACAAGCCAAAACCATCACAAGCCAAATGTGCCAAAGAGAGAAAGAGCCAAATAACTCCATTGATGAAAACTCTTTGATGCACAAGCTAAGCAAGACACTTTATGAACCATTTTGGAGCTCTAAGGAAGGTGAAGGAATGTTTCTTTGATGTTTTAGTTGTTCCTTTCGTATCTATGTTTGTTACTAAGCTCCCCTAGTGTCTAGGCCTAGAGATGTCATGCTTGTTAGTGTGTTATTTTCATTTTTATTTCATTTTGAAGTAACACTTGATCTAATTCCCTTTCTTGATTAAAATTCCTAGTTCACATAATGGCACACTCAGTGGGACCTATCCCCATGAATTTGATCAAATAGCTCCTATAAGAAACCTATTAACCATTTTCATGCAGAATATTGGAGTGTGGGAGAAAAAGGAGTGAAAATTTTGACTAAAACGCATTTTTTGGAAGTAATAATTTTGTCACTATAGAGTTATGATATTGTACTTTTGGACCATAATCTCACAATTGATACAATCATGGTTTTGTCATTCAATCATGATATTGCATTTTAACTATGTTTTTAGACTGACATGTTCTCTATCTATAGGTCAAGTTTCATTATTATAATATCATGACTCGATAGTCATGATATTGAAATATTTCTATTTTTTAAGTTGTGATATTATTGATTTGAGTCATGGTATCATAGTTAAACTACTAGTGATTATCCTAGACCGTTAGGGTTAAGTGACAATATCACAACTCTCTAAGTTGTGGGTTTGATTTTTTAGTTACAATATTATCTTTTAGAGTAGTGATATTGTCAATTTTTATTTATTATCCCATGAGTTGTGATATTGTTTTACTAAATCATGGTTTTGCAGAGTTGTGGTATTGTACTATGGAGTTATGGGATTGCACAATGTGAACCCAGAAGCTTAATTTTCAAAGTTACTTCTTTCATTTGAAAAAGAGCTTCAAATATAAACAAAACTTTAACCATTTCCTTTTAAGGCCTACTTGAAAAGTTCTAAATCATGCTTAATTATATATTATTAAAAATCTTTTAGTATGATTTAAAAGAATTAGGAATCTTTCATTTGGTACTTAAATAAATTTTTAGGATGTTTACTTGGATAGTTTTGTTGTTATTCTTTCATAGTTTTGAAACTTAAGGCCACGGGGCCAAAGAACACCAAATATTTCATTTTAGTTCTCTAAAATTGAACACAATTCCAAGTTTTTATTTTATGCAAGTTAATCATTATTTGCTTAGTTATATTTGTTTGAGCAAAAAGGAAGTTGTGCATGTATGCTCTCCCCTTATCCCCTATAGGAACTTGTGAGATCAAAAGCTTCATATTTATTGCTAATTTACTTATTCCAAAGGCATAAAAGAGATGTTTTGAAAGCTCTCCCCAAGACCCACATGGATTGGGTGATCTAGAAACAACCATAAATCTCTTTTACTTAATTTTTATTATTATTGCATCTTGGCTTGTGAGGGGAACTTAATTTCATACCATAAGCTCTATAGGGAATATTTTACCTGAGCTTCATCTCTAGACATCATCTTCGACCCCACTCCATGGGGAGTTATATAAATTGGGATCCACTCACTATGATGGTGGTTTTAGTGGTTAAATCACATAGGCTAGTAGAGGCTAAGCCTAGGATATTTGAGCATGTTGGACATCAAACTACATTAATCAAGTGATATATGTAGTGATTGTAAAAAGGGAAAGACCATTTTACAACAAGCCATATGATGAAAAACCAAATTACATGCACTTATTTTATATGATGACATGAAAATTGTATGCATTTAATCCATCTAGATGTTCAAAAACTTGTTTATTTTTAAACAATCCCCACTTACTGTAGAAATATTGTTGATGAAAGGTGTGCCTCAAGGTCCATGTTTCCTTATTTTCACTTGAGAGAGTCGGGGTGTAAAAATCCTAATATATAATGCACTTTCATATTTGGATGAATAATTAATTCCTCTAAAGTATGCATATAAATATGAACATTAATAATACCATGAAACCCTGTTAGTTTAGAGTTTAGGATGATTAATTAGTTGATTTATATTTTGTCTTAGATTACTTGGTCTTGTTTGGAGACACAAATATTTGTCAACAAAAATTTATAGAACCAAACACATTGTCCATCATTTTCATTGAACAAGGAGGCATTATGCTACCCAAGTGAAAATCATCTTTTTTCTTGTTCAAAAATTTATCATAAACTTTGTATCATATCTTCCATTTTCATGTAATTATGCTATCAATTTGAGTCTAGACCATTTTACCAATTTTATTAAGTCCTTAATTGATAATTTATATTCAAAAATGAAGTTCATAAGGTTGATGTGTTATGCGGGTTTGCCATTTGTACTAAACTTGAGGGAACATAGGTTCAATTTCCAATTTGAATTGAGGGTCATTTTTAGAATCATAATCATTATCATCATTTGGTAGGACTCAAGTCATATTTCATATCACTCACACTTTGATTCCTAAGATAAATTTTTTTCTACCAATCCTATTTACCATTTTTCTTGTGTCCATTTGATACAAACACTTTTGCCTTAGAGATTTCTCAAACTTTGTGTGTGTGTGTGTCATTTGAATTGAGGAGAGTAGTGTTACACTACCAAAATAAAATTAAACCAATTTTTCCTAGAGTATTGAAGAAAGAATTTGTCACACATTTTAATAATTTTAGGATTGTTACACTACTCAAATTATTTCAAAAATTATTTCATAGGCCTATTTACATTGAGTCCAATTTTTTTTTACGAAATTCCAACCATTTGAAGTACACCTTTGTGAGTCTTTGTCTATGATGGTTATGTCATTAATTTTTGTCTAGATAATTGGTCAAAAGAATATAATTTGTGCCATTATTAGGGGAAAAAAATATCCAAGTGCCTTTTGTTTCATACCTCATACCCATTAATCAATTTTATGTCTAAGAGTCAAATACCTAGTTTTTGTTAGAAGTGTTTCAAATATGTTAGATTAAATATCTAATATTTGATTAAAGTCTATAATTTTATGCTATTTGACCAAAATTATTAGCATGTGACTTTATTTGATCTATATTATAATGCCATGTTTTTCCAAAATACCTATCAACTTTTGTTTTGATTTTTGGACCATCTAATTGACCTTTTTGTGTAAGATTTGTAATGTTGGAGATTTTATGTTATCTTGTTTTGTCATAAATAATTTCATCAATATTTATGGATATACATATAAATATTTTCAACTATGTTAGATCAAGTTTGAACCTCTTTTTAGACATCACTTTTTTAGAATTTGTAGAATTTTATTCCTTTTGGTAATGAAACATTTACTATGGATACAAACATATCTTCCTACACTCATTTTGGCCTCATGTACAATCCAATATTTAGTAATATAGTATCAAAAGAAGAAATGGCTCAAGACCCCTATGAAAATAATGTTTCTTATGAGATGGATTCTTATCCATCCTATAACACTTAAACAGGGGCACAAAACCAAGACCCATTGGTTCATTATTTGGTTAGCACACCTCCATACTCAGAGCAAGATAAAAAAATATAGAAATACCTATATTTGATACCTAAAGTTAAATAACCATTTCATCAAACACTATACTATGATAATATACCATCCACATATGATCTTTATCTATTTTAGCATCACTTATTGGAAAATAAATATGATATTTTGGTTAGAGATATAGAAGTAGGGGCTAAGTTTTTAGTAGACTTCCCCCATGAGAATTTTACAAGTCTAGTAAGAATGCCTCACAAAATATTATATAGTCAAGATTATTCTTATATAAACAATTTAGCTCTAGCCCCAATGTATATCAAAAACCTAATAATCTTGTCAAAGGAAATGACCTCATGGAGGATCAATTTATATAGATGCAACTAGCATACCAAAATTAATTGAACCTAACATGTAATTTTAATTAGAGACCATGTCAAATAGGCATCTCATATATTTAGTTCCTTCAATAGGAGTGTTAATAGAATTTATTGGTGAAGAAACTTAAGGTATAGACCCATTCCTAAAAAACACTTTGATTGACAACTTGTTTCATATTCCAACTATTTAAGAAGTGTCTTCTACTTATACATAGAGTAGTGAGTAAAATATAGTGGATAATGTGAAAGAAATATCCAATCCAAACCAAAGTGGTGTAAGTACACAAATAACTAGTCTGCAAATAAGTGTACATATAGTTAACACCATGAGTGGTCTTCCAAATCAAGGAGTTAGAGTTTCTACATCCCAACCTCAATTAGTTACTACCACTAATCCTTAACCAGATAGTTCTTCAAGTTCTCAACCAATAGAGTTAGGTAGCTAGCCAACAAGCAATGTCATGCCTCAACAATAGAATGTGATGAATCCTACTCCTCCCTAATAGGTAACAAGTAGTGTTCCATAATAACAGGCATAATCAAACATACCAATATAGTAGAGGTAGAACATATTTACACCTCAATAGGTGGAAACCAATGTTCTACCTCACCAAGTAGTAGTGAACATACCTCTTTCCTTGTAGACTAATATACCAATTCAAACCCAAATGATGTCTAATCAACATTGTATGATTATTAGTCAATAATAAATGTCAAATCTCCAACATGCATCCAATTCCAAAATAGGATTCATGTGACAAAGAGATTATAATGGTCCTAAAGTACTTATTAGGCAACCTTTACCCTTTGTGTAGAACATGCCACTAGTTCAAAGATAGGGTCTTGGTTCACAAGTACCCCCTCAATAGTAAGGTTTGATTAGTCGACATGTCCTTATTCAACCTTAACAGGCATAGTACATCCATATTCCTCCATCCTAACCTCAAAATACTCAAAATCAAGCCTATATACCTAATTTGAACCAAAACATAACATTATAGTACATGTAATTTCAATAATCAAACCCTAATCCATGTATTCATATTCTTAGTCCATTCCTAAACTAGACCAACATACACTAGTAAATACCTCCATCATACCCTGGTCAAAGTGTTCCACTTAAGCCTACTTAAACATCTACATAGGATAATATTCCACCTCAAACTAATGTTCCCTCTAGTTTCCTAGCCCAAGAAGTGTAACAAATGAAGGATGTGATTGCTACCACCCAAGCTGGGAAATAAACCAAAAATTTTAAGTTGGATGATATGTGTTCTTATCCATTTAACATGGATTACTTGTAGATATAATTTCCTTCAAGATAGGAATAACCAAAAATTAAAAAATATAAGGGGAAAGGTGACCCCAAGTCTCTTTGATCAAGTTCTTTGTTACATGTTAGCTAGTGGCATATAGTTACATATACCTTTTGTTGTTGTTACTAAGGAGTCTAGTAAGATAAGCCTTCAAGTGGTTTTTGAAGTTTCCCAATAATTTTGTATCAAATTTTGATGATCTTTTAGACAAGTTTGTGCAACACTTTTCATATAATCTTGAGCATGAAATTTCACTGGTCAACTTGATGCAACCTAAAAAAAGGGCCAATGAATGTTTTGAAAGTTATCTATAGTGATGAATATACCTTGAAATATGATTCTCTCATAGTTTACTAGATAAAAATTAGTTGTTGTGTTTACCAAAAAAATTCATAGTGAGATATCCTATCATCTAGAACTGTAATGTGTGCATACCTTTAAATAGATCATTGATAAAGGTTTTTTGATCAAGAGAGACCTTATTAACAAATGGATCATCAATCTTACTTCACCAAATTAGAATTAATGTTCTAATCAAATAAATGGCCAAAACTAGCATTAGGGCCAAGAGTAAGCATCACAATCGGCACAAGCTAATAATAATGATAGACCAAAGTAATTCAACCACAACAAATATGTTGTTAGAAATGGATTAATAAAATTATGACATGTACAAATGGTGAAAACAACATCTTCTCAACCCAGATAGAATATAAAAACTACTCTTAACCCATAACCTTTTCAAAAAATGCAAAAGGTACAACATCCTAGGCCTATAAAATAAATGCAATAACCTTTGCCATTACAAGCCCCTCCTCTAATGAGAATAGTACCTATTCATCACATTTTTAGAGACCTTAGAAAACCTATTATATATGTGTTTCACAAACTCACCACCACTCATTTGATCAGTTGGCCTATACCAAAACATTATCCTTAAGGCATCCCTTATCTTGATTAGTACGACCAAAATGAATTTTAGGAATATCATCAGGTTAATGAATATAATTTTTGCCATTGCATGCAAATTAAACATTTGATTCAAAATATGTTAGAGAACAAGGAGATGAAATTAGATGGTGGTGCTTTGACTTCTAATCAGAGCCTTGGAATCTATCAAACCCCCTTTCCCCAACATAATAACCAAACATAGTAGTAATAATAGAAACAAAAAAAACAAAGGTCAGTGTAATACCAACAATAATAATTTCAAAAACAAAGGCCAAACCAATAGAATTAACAAAATTAACAACAATAGAAAAAACAACATCTAAACAATGGACAGAACTAATTTTATAATGGTAACAACCAAAATACCTACCATGCAATTTCACATGACTATAATAAGGTTGTAGGCTATATTGTAGGAGGTCAAATTAACACCATCTCCATCAATCTAAGACAAAATACCAATCAATAAAGACCTTTTATAAATAATACCAATCTTCCAAATCACATTGACAATCCTTCCTTAACTTAGGACTACATATAGGCATACAAACAAGTAGGGATTACTAATTCTGGTCCCTATACCATTAACTCATCATTACCTCATGATCATGTATGAGTACACCAATAACTGAGTCTTATCTTGTTTGGTCCCCCACCATCACCATTATTGGTTAGTAATCATGGACTTGTGTTTAATTTGATTATGCAATCACAAATTGATAGTCAAAGATTATCATCCCAGGCCCATAGCCATCTACCAATTTAACCATCACCCAACCAACTATTATACCTTGGAACAAGCCATTTAACATTGACCACAAAAATAAGTTTGACATTGTGGAACAATTATAAAATATGCCAACACAAATGTCTATTTTAAATTTGTTGTGTATGTTGATAATCCATAAAAGCATCTTAAACGAGTTCTTTATCCAATCCACAATTTCAAGTGAGATATCCTCTAACAAATTTCAAGCTTTGGTTGGACACTTAGCTCCAACCCAAAAAGTAACCTTTAACCAAAGCGATATGTCATCTATTGGCTAGTTGCATAATAATCCTTTGTAATCAAAGTTTGCATAAAGTCCAACAAAGTGAAATGTGTCCTTACAAATAATGGATCAGGTCTAAATCTATTGTCTCTAAAGCTCATCAGGCTTCTTGGGTACATGATGGTAGATCTTTAAGAAGAAATGATAACCATCAAAGCCTATAACAATTTAAAAGGAGAATCACAAGGCACCATCTATTTGCCAATTATCCTTAAGCCCTTGACACATGATATTCTTTGCCATGTGCTAGATCTTGATTTGTCATAAAATATGCTTTGGGTAGACCTTAGTTGCATGAAATTCATGTCATCCCATTGATATTACACTAACGTATCAAGTTATCCCAATCAAGAATGGAAGTTTGTATACTAAGAGATTTCTATCCATACAATCACTGCAAACACCTAAAGTCCATGTTCAAGAGCTATAGCTATAATTTTAGCATGAATCTAGTGACCAAGCAGGATAAGGGAAAGACAATACTCCTTGATTTACCAAAGGATAACTAGATTTTTCCTAATACCCTTGATCTACTTTCCCACATTTCACCTCCTAAAATATCCAATCATTATACAATGTCTCCCAATGGCTTAAGAGATTATTTGACTCATGACACCTTTCACATTACAAACCTTACATAAAACCCCAAGTCCTTTAGAAGACCTAAAGCCAAGCCACTTTGTCTAGAATGGAAACAAAAGGGCAAAGGTAAACTCTATAATCTAGGACCCATCATGTTTATAATAGCATCTAACCTAGAATAGGACCCTTTTGAAGGAGATGAATCATGTTTGTATAATGATAGTAAATTTGATTGTTATAATAATATAAAGTATCATATTCCTAATAGCATCAAACCAAATGAACAAGGAAAACTTGAACCAATTTCCATGATAAGATATAAAGGGCCCTATAGACTTGGATTTAAATTACCTAGGGGTAACCCCATGTACCTTAACCATGTTACATCTCCATTAACTAGTGATGATGATGTTGGTAGTAAAGTAGAGTCCTATCATTTTCTATTTTATGACCTAGCTAAGACCAACTTGTTTAACCCTCATTTTATTTTTACCCTTAGACTAGTCATTTGTCATAACCCACTACCATTATATTATCCCCAACTGATAGACTAGGACCAACAAGAATCCAATGTGCCAATTGATGAGTTTCAAAATGATGAGGCTTTATATGATTATTTAGGCCTTATAGATAATGTTCCATCAATAGATAGTAAATTGGGGTTATCAATCAAGTTGGATCCTAAACCCTATTTTGGAGAGTGAGTGAACACCCTTAGCCAAAATCAAAAAAATAAAACATTGAGGTCCCAAAGTGAAAACCTCTTTAATGAGATTTCTAACTAGGGAAAAAGTAAATAAAAAGGCAAGTTTAATGGTGAAAACCTACTTAAAGCACCATTATATGGGAGTGATCAACCTTATTAATGTATAGATTAAGAGACCACCAATGATGAACTTATCTATGCGTCTGAGTTTAGTTTTGAATAACAAGTTTTTGATATAATCATTCAATAGTTTACCATAGTCTTTGTTGGAATTCAAAGAGCCAATACATAGGTTTAACTCATACACTGGAATAATTTATGTTACAAAACATAGAGAGATAAGTTGTTAACATAACATAATATATTATTTCACACTCTGATTCTTATAACATCTAGGACATTAAACATATATATAGGAATATGATTCTTATAATTTATCCACCATTTTCTTATCCCTAAATCTTATGATTATGTAAACTCCCATTTATGATATATTGTTATAAATCATTAACAATATATCTCAACAACTATAATATTCTAACTAATATCATAATATTGTTATAAAATAATATTACTACCAAATACTAATTAACAAACTTATTACTATTTACCTCTCAATAAATACCAACCTATAGATACTCAAAATCAGTAATGTAAAAGCTAATTCCTAACATCTCCCCCCCCAATATTTTTTACATGGTGTAAAAACATTCACACTCTCACTTGTAGTATGCTCACCCCTTGTAGCATGCCCTATCTGGATCATGACCTTAATATAAAGAGAGAATCACTCCTCCCATGGTTTTATAGGATTACCACAAACCTTGACCTAAACAAGAACACCATCTACCTCCAAGAATTGGCACAAAAAGAAGTATATGCCACCTTATACTCTTAGGTTTTCATAATACTAATGCAATCTTGCTGCACATGACCACTATTATATGAAATAACACATCTTGCATTTACTTTAAACAACTATAATAGACATGTCATTAGGGGTCATCTACATAAAGAGGTAAAGTAATAATGGGATCTCTATAGTATCTGATCTCCTAACTATTATCAAAACACTATTCACCTCCTATGGCCTTTTAGATATTTACCATAAACCCTTTCAAGATCCACAAATTGACTTACAGTGTTTTTTGTCTTTCACTATCTTCTCACATCAAGTAATTATGTTTGGAATTATACACACATTACATTAATTTAACAAGAATATTCTTCTATTATTTTTTTTTGAAAACACACAACAAAAACTATAAAGACACACCATACAAAATATCACCACATCATTGGTGCATCCTCATCATTAATAACTAATGAGAGCTCATTAAAGACCTCCAACCTTTATGTATCCTCAAAAATATAGTATGGGATACTAATTACTCATTTAATGATGTTTTGAAACTCAGTTGTATATCTACCAATTTGACTCTATCCCCGCATGTCTCCCATGCTTTGTTTCATGTTTCATGGCATTTAGATGACTAATTATCTCATGTTGCAGGGATGTACTACCATGTGCAGTCTTAGTCAATTTTCCTTTTTTTAGATGTTTGGCTCCTAGAGGAGCACTCATAGGAATGTGATGTGATTATTTACATGTTATAATTCTATAAATACCACCTTCCTTTCATGTTGAACCTTGGAACATCAGATCTTATCTTTTACATCCAATCTCATCACACTCATTGTCAATTCTTTACCTATTATTGAACATGTTTATAAAGGAACATATGAGATTATAAAGGGTTATTTCCATGTTCTAAAGGTATGATAAGTCACTTTGGATACCCTAAGTAGCACAAAATACCCTGATAGAATTCATATACAACATATATAGTTTTGTAACCATTACAAGTGCACCTATAGGTACCTTCAGCTGAGTAAGCATGTGGGAAAATGTTTAGGACTAGTTTGAGGCATTTTAAATTCAAAATCATTAATTTTATAACTTGGTGGGGACCTATAAGAGGTCACAAATACATATGTCAATCATACTCTTCACATTTTACCCTTTGCCTATATATTGAAAATCAACATCTATGTGTGATCTAATAGGGAGAAAGAAAACCATTATGAGGTGTTATAATTCATGTTGAAACTCTCTTCTAGGACTTAGAGTGAATCAAAAATCACGACTCAAATTTTCAAGGGTTAGAATGTATAAGCAATTTTTAAGGTCATCTTCAAAATGTTGACTGAGTTTTTAGGCACACAGTCCCTAAAATTGTAGAATAGAGGTCCATCAAGGTATTGAAAATATCATATGACATGGTACATGATCTCTTTTGGAATATAAATTTTTTTTTACAACCTCTAGCATAGAGAAGTACCCTAAAAAAATTGGAGACCAAATGAGCAATGGAAGCTAGTTTTGAATGGGTTATAATATGGCATTTATTTACTAAAACTCATTCGTGAAATATAAAGGCTTTATCTCTCAAAATTGATCCTTAACCCAAAATCACATCTCCAAACCATGAATTAATGTTGAAATGGATTTTATGGTGGATTAAAAACATTTATAAGATAAAATTAACCATCAGATGAAGTTATTATGTAATGATTGAGTTTCTTGGCATCTACAGGTACCCCTTTACAAGGAAACACCCATCTACAACAACATGAAGGTAAAAGGGTGTTTTGGAAAAAACTTTGAGGAAGGTGGAAGGTTTTAAGACACATTTGAGTATTTTTAGAGAGTATAAGGTTTAATTATAACATTATTACCACCAGAACACATGGATTTTCAATATGTTTACCTCCCATACTCACCCTCCATCCATACAGGTGGCCTACATGAACACTTACAACTAGTCAATAGGCAGTGGGATAACCTTTTATTTTAGTGATGTTTCAAGAATATAAGGTGAGTGAAAGTTCATATGTGCACTTTGTGACTTCAATATATTCCAATAAATCCTTAAAAAACATGAAAACCAAGCTCATTTAAGGTTAGTAATGACCTATAGGCAGGGTAACTAGGGAAGTGTCTCAATTAGTCAATGAGGGCTCACTCATGAACTAAGGTGTATGTGAAAGGATGAAAGGGTATGAATAGATAAAAAATGGTATTTATAACTTCAATATATCCATAAAACACTATTTTTAATGCCATAATTCATGTAAGGTACATCCATATGTTTGTTAAACAAACATAGTCACAGTCAAGGTAAGAGACAATTTGATAGGGAGGTAGTATTTTGAGTGTGAGAAATTAATTCAAAGGTGAATATAGTGTTATTAAGACACAATTGGTTATATTAACTCCATTTAATGTATTTTTACATCATTACCAAGGTTTAGATGTGTCATGGCATACCTACAAGAAGCATCCCTTGAAGAGGAAACACAAAGATACAGTTGATTGCATAAGACTGGTCTTAGGAGCCATCCATTTGAAAGTATGAGATATAAAAGTATAGAATTGATTAAAATGTTTTAAAAACTTAAATGAAGTTTTTGGAAACCATTTTTAATCTAAAAACAAATAAATATAACCTAAAGGTACCCCTATTTTACAAAACATAGTCAGGATTACACTTGTAGTCTTGAGAATGTAAGCGTAGAAACTTGTATATGAAGGTTTAGAGTGATGAATGGATTGAAGATAAATTATTAATTATTTAATAATATTAAATATTCTCTCATCATAGTAAATTCATTCATATAAATAAACTTAAACAAGTAACACACAACTTACAGTCCTAAACCCTATTGGTAGTCTCCTCACAATAATCTATTTTAAGATTTGAAGGAATTGAGGGATATTTTGACCTGATCAAGCACTTAATTTATTTTTATATCATCATTTAAAATTTAATTATCCTCTCCAATACCTATATATCTTTGAAAAATAAGGGAAGTGCCCTCTATTTTATCTTAGATAAGAGGCACTTCCCTAAGTGCTCAAACTGATAATCTTGAAGAAGGGTGGTAGATGGATAGGTAACAAGTTATTTTAACATTTAAAAGGGGTTTATAAAATTTTATGACACTAGGAAAAACATGATAAACCAATTAGGAAGGAATGGAACTCAATAGGGTATTCCATACTTAGAAGGTTGTAGTCAGACCTAGTAACCTCGTTTTAAGGCCTAGAGACCAAATGAGGGACCAATGCCACTTATAGCTATAGGTGAACTTTATAATGGATTTCTAAATTTATATAGGACAATATATAAAAGGTATTAAATCATATAGTTTATAGGGTAATCCATGCGGAGTCATTTTAGGCTTTAAGGACAACATAGGCCTATTAAGCATGACTAGGCCTAACATCTAAAAAGGGGGTCAACTTTATTTTTGGCTTGGTATGGGCATGAAAATGAATTTTTCCATGTTTTTTAGGTTGATACAAAAGTGATTAGTTTTTTTTTCATACAAATCACAAAAATTCCTTTTTTGAGCCCAAGACCAACTCATACCTATAAGAAATAAGAAAACAAGCTCGATAGGTCAAGTTGTTGTACTCACATATTTTAGGATAATTTTAATGGGTGGAAAGGGAGTTTTGGGATGCTATTATGGTTATTTAAGGACATTTTTGTGGTATTTATTCACAATTTTGATGTCAAATGTTTATGAAACAACCTTAAGAGCAAAAAAGTGTCTAAAACCCTCCTAAACCCTTGCAAGGACCTTATTTGGAAAATGGAGTTGGGTATGCAATATAATGGATCAATTTGATAATAATATATATTTAACCTCATATAGGATCCATTCAATCTCGTTCACATTCCAACTAGTTGTATAGACTTGTATGGATGGGGGCAAAAATAGGGGTTTTCTCACTATTTTGTGTGTTTTTCAGGTTGTAGGAGGTTTCAAAAGATTAAAATCACATAGTTGTAAATATTAAGAATTAATATAACCAAAAATATCACTATAATTCCTTTAAATAGATCATGATTGTCCAAACCAAGTGCTTCAACTTAGACAATCAAAATTGGCCTATTAGACAAGCTAGTGAGAAGTGTGAAAACTCTAAGGGAAAGTGATTTTAAAGTTTCCATAGTGATTCCAAGGCCATTTTGGGAATTTAAACTTTTATTTAACTCCATATAATGTATTTTAATGGAAACCTAAAGCCAAATTTGATACCAGATGTGCAAGGTGCAGGAAAGATGTATTTTCTGGATAGCAGATGATGAGGGTTCACTTTTAGAGGTTTCTAGAGGACCAAGCATGAAAAAAATGAATATCAAGGCATGTATAATAGAATAAAACTAAATTACATCCATTATAACTATTCTTAATCAGATATGGGACGTTAAAATAGGTCCAAATCATGAAGGTAGTTTTTTGAGCCAAAATGAGGAGTTTTTTGCCACTTTTAATAAAGTTTGTGACTTGGATTGATATTTTTGCATATATACCTTTAATTTTTTAACCCTAATCCTCATCACATAAAAAAACAACTTATTTTATAATATTTACAAGTGTCCTTATGACCCTTGGACTTCTCTCTCTCTCAAGTTCTAAAAGAACTAGCCATTTTGGCATTGTATGGGATGCTCCACCTGAGTATGGTAGATCCCTACTCAAATGTATACCTTTTTATAAATAATTTTACTTATTTATACCTCATATATGATTTTTTTTTTTTCATTCGGAATACTTTATTTTTCATAAGTGGAGACTATGGATTCCTTAGCATGTTATTTCATTCTATCATCTATTTACAGTTGGAAATCATCTTCTTGTAGGGCATGTAAAGTGTTCAGGAGATTTAAAGGATTGAGTGAGTTATTATTTTCATTATTTCCATAATATGCCTCTTATTTAGTCTTATTATCTTTGTACATTCATCCATAACCTCATAATGTAGCATTAATGTGAGAAAATGAAGATTGGAGAAGTGTATGTTTAGTTTGTCCTTTAATTTTAAGTGTAATATGGATATGGTTGGATGTCATAATGTTATTTGGTCTATCACCTCCATTATATTATTTTAATTTCATTTAAACTTCTCCCTTTTGACCCCCCTAAGTCTAGTAGTAGTTACAATTCAAAGTGGTACATCAAGGGAGCTATCCCTATCTAGAGATTCACCTCATTCCTTAAGCTACCCACAAGCCTAGAGGTGATTTAATTATGTAAATTGGATGAGGAGATATGTACCATCTCATAAAATGGTAAAAATCTAAGTGATAATAGTTTTTGGCATGCCCAGTGGGACTCTTGTTCTAAGAGGATTGGGAGATTTTTGGTGTTGTGTCTCAACAAGTAGCCTTTGGAGGCATCTATCAAAGCATCAATGATGACTCTGAAGATAAATAATATATTAAATAAACTCAATTTATCCTTTAAATATTGATGGTAACATGTTTTTTTATGTTCTTTCTTTCGATGAAGTTTCATGGCTGACTTTGGTGTTGAGTTTTGTTCTCTACAAGTTGGTGAGACATTGCAAGCTTGTGTTATTCCCTATC
The DNA here is from genome assembly GCA_037957365.1 of Torreya grandis. Lineage (NCBI taxonomy): Eukaryota > Viridiplantae > Streptophyta > Pinopsida > Cupressales > Taxaceae > Torreya > Torreya grandis. The sequence continues at coordinate 909,258 of JARHVA010006430.1, forward strand.
AATATGAATAAGTCCTTGGTCAGTATTGTCATGATACTTACTATCCTTAATTATAATTTCATAAATTCTAATATGACACTTTTCATCCCATGCATCAACCATATCAGTCCTACAATTAGCCTTCTCCATTTCTTGCTCATAGTCAACCTAGTCACTTCTCAAGCCAAACCATTTCCACCTTCAAAAAGAAACTTTTGGGATATGAAAGGTTTATTTTTTATCTTGATACTCAAAGGTTATGTTTTTTAGACATTATTATTCATAATATTCATAGGATGAGAGAAGAATTAGAGTTTATCAAAAGAGATTGGGTACCTATTGAGAGATCCAATTGGCAAAGGCTCACAAGTGAGATGCTTAATGTGAGTGGTCTAGTTTATTCCTTAGAGGATAGGATAGGATTTCATGAAAGGAAACTTCACCATACCTATCATCCTTCATAGCCACTTCCACAATTTTCCTACTAGCCATACATGACCCCTACTCATGAGACAAACCAAGCCTATCAAAGTCATCCTTTTCCCAATCAATTGGAAGAGAGAATTGAAAAGAGAAACCTAATGTTTGAAGCTAATCTTGATAGGCTAATTGAATTTTAAAATATTAATAAGCATTATTCCATGTTATCATCAAAGGAAGTGGAGGTAAATCGCTGATTTCCCTCTCACAATCCATTTCCACCACCTCAAAAAGAGACTCATAATTCTAATGTCTTAAGTTAGAACAAGATAGTGGAGTCATGGGGAAAGAAAGAGGATAAAAATCTTGATAAAGAGTGAGAGGTTGAGAAGAATCTTGATCCTATAAAAAATCCTCCTAGAATTACTCAATCAAAAATTTCTAATCCTAACATCCTAAGATGGATTAAGAGAGTAGAATCATGGGGAAAGAAAGAGGATGGAAGTTTGGTTGATAAGGAGTCTGAAGTGGTAAATGAAGTTGATATTTTGCAAGCCCCTCTAACCCTTCCCTCAAAAATATTCTTGTGTTATATTTCATCCCTAATGCATACCTCATACTCATGATGATTAATGTGATCTTCAAGAAATAATTTTCCAAGAGAACCTAGCCAAGAAAAATGAAGTGTTAGAGGTAAAGATGAGATTGCTAAGTCAAGGTGAGATGGAAGGTTTAAACCCAAAAGAAGATACTATGTATAAACACACCCACTATAACATAATTTAAGAGAGTTCCCAAGTTGAATCAGATGTGAATGAAGTAAATTTAAATTGGAAGGAATAAAAACAAGTTGTATCTCAATGTCTACCTTCCCTTCTTCAAGAGCTCCCAAAAGATTTCCCAACTTTGCATTCTCAATCTAATTTTGAGCCCTATATTCCACCTCCACCAACTAGTTATTTTTGTCCTAATTCCATCACCATTTTCCTTAATGGATCTATGTTGTGAGAACCATCAAAAGGAAAAATTATTTGAGGAAAATTTAGAACTCTTACCTGAAGAAGAAGCAACTCCTTGGTAACCTTATTGGGTTAGGTCACTGGATTTCAAGATGCCTAGTCTCGGCATCACTAAGAAGGAGTTTGAAGATGTTGTAGCACTTGAAAAAAAAGATCATATTGTGAGAGTTGAGGTAAAATTTAAGGATCCTCAAGAGGCCATAAGTGATGAAGAAGAGGTAAGTTCTTGTGTTCAATCTCCTTGTTTGGTTAATTATGAAGCATACACTCTTTATATTGAAGAATAAATCTTAGAAGAGGTCCTTTTGGAATATAAAGAATAATTTGAAGTAGAATATATTGTTTTTCCCCTTAATTATGATGATAAAAGTGAATATGATGACTTATGGTAGAGATCTAAGGACATTTTCAAAGAATTTGAATCTCTCAAGGGGTCTACAACTCCTTTAGGGCTAGTTACAAGTGATGGAAAGAAAGATGATATTGTTAAATATGTCAGAGATGAGAAAAATGACATTACCCAACATACCATAAGTGAGAAGGAGAAAATTACACATCAGCCTATGTAGATCAAGACAAGCCTCTATTGGCCTCAATCTTTCAAAGAACAAGAAATCATTCCTTTTGACACCATGACTACAAAATAGGATGAAAGTTGATAATAAAAAAGAGAGTAGGTAGAAACATGAAGTGTGTGTAAAAGGTCAAGAGGAATATGTATACATTTTCAGACCTATTTTTAAGATGATTTACTTGAGAATGAGTCAAGTGAAGTGCCAAGGAATAGGTCTGGTTCATCAATTTTTCAATCTCAAGAGAAACATACTTAGCATCCCCATATATCTCCTACAAAAGGAGATTCATGAAACTTTCCCTTTGATCTTGGAAAGTGAGGTATGACTGATTGTTGGTTATATATAATATTTTTTTTCATATTCCACTAACTGCTTTGAGCACATGTGTGTGTGTGTGTGTTTACTTTTTTTATTGTGCGTGTCCTTTGCTTTATGTGTTTCAGCTAGTCATTAGTTATCCTATCTTGGTCAATGGTAAAAGGATACCTTTTTTACCTTATGATTTAGATGATTCATAATCCCAATGGAATGATAAGGCTACTAGTCTAGTTAGTATAGTAGGGATACTACCCCTATGAGTCACCAATTTGATAACCAAATTTGACTTTTTAGTCAAATTTGGGAACATATAGTAAAAGCTTGACCTTATAGGTTTATAAGGGGCATAATATGAGTGTCATGGGGTATATTACATGTTAATTAATTTCAAATGATGTTATATTGGCCTTGGTCGGTTAGTTTTTATGTCCATTTATCATCTTTGATCATTTTAAGGATAAAATAGATACATTTAATGATTTATATAGGTTTATTAGGAATTTTGAAGGTGTAAAAAACATTATTTCATTCCCCATGTGTCCCTATAAGTCTTATGTAACTATTGGTAACTAAAATTTATATTTTCATTAGAGAAAAATTCAATTTTCTTAAAGAAAAGGAAGCATTTGGCACCTGTATGGCCTCCTTGGGAAGTGTACCACTTGGAAAATGTTGAAATATGACTCTTAAGATTCCCCATGCTTATTTATATGTTTGGAATGATCTGAAAGTTCCATTTATATTCCAAAACCATTATTCTCTTCTTGGTACATTGAAGTGACATTTTATTTTTTGCTTAATATAGACATCTCATGGGGTTTTAGGTTACACCACCTTGGAGAGGTTGTATTAAACTTAGATAGATTCATTTTTATATAAGTATTTTTAATATTTATCAATTGTGCCTTATGACCCATTATTAACAAGTTGACTATGAAATTTTGCCTGCTAATCTAGGTAGCCTAAAGGTTTTTCTTTGGTTTGAGTAGTTCCATACAATCCACGTTTTATATTTATTAAATATGATTTTTAATGTGTCCCAGCATATTTTCCATGATTTTTTTCATGTTTCATGGTGTTTATATTAGCAATTATCTCATGTTGCAAGGAGGTATACTATGTCTAGTCTCAGTCAATTTTCCTTATTTTTATATGTATAAATCCTATAGGAGGCCTCATAAGAATTTTTATGTGATTATTTACATGTTATAATTATATAAATACCAGATTCCTTTCATTTTTAACTTTGGAACATCAGACCTTGTCTTCTAAATCCAATCTTGTCACACTCACTATCAATTCTCTACCTAAACTCAATTACAACCATGCTTTCTAAACCTTAACCATACTTATAAAGGAAAGATAGGAGATTATAAATGGTTATTTTAATGTTATTTAGGTATGAAAATTGACTTTGGATACCCCAAGTAGCATAAAATACCCTGATAGCAATCATATACAACATATACATTTTGGTAGCCATTACAAGTGCACCTATAGGTACCTTCAACTGAGTAAGCACATCAGAGAATGTTTAGGACTATTTTCATGACTTTTATGGTTTAAATCAGTCATTTGATAACATGGTGAGGACATATAATAGGTAATAAATACCTATGTTAGTCATACTATTCACATTATCCCCATTGCCTGTATACTAAAAATAAACATCTACGTGTGATCTAACAGAGAGCAAGAGAAACATTATGAGGTGTTAGAAATGATGTTTAAAATCTATTATAGGCCCTAAAGTGATAAAGCATCATTAATCCCATTTTTAAGTGCTAGGATGTATAATCAAGGTTGAAGGTCATCTTCAAAATGTTGACTGAGTTTTCAGGCCCATAGTCCTTGAAAATGTAGAACATAGGTCCATCAAGGTCTTGAAAATATCAGATGACATGGTACATGAGATATTTTGGAATCAATTTTTTTCTTTTAAAATATATATAATTTATAATTACCCTAAAAAAATTTGAGGCCAAATGAGCAACAGAATCTAGTTTTGAATGGGTTATTATATGGCATTTGTTCACTAAAACTCATTAGTGAAATCTACAAGTTTTAACTCCCAAAATTGATCCTTCACCCATTGTCACATCTCAAAACAATGCATTCTTTTTTAAATGGATTTTATGGTCGATAAAAACATTTATAATATAAAATTAACCATAATAGGAAGTTATTATGCAATGAGTGAGTTTCTTGGTACCTACAGGTACCCCTTTACAAGGAAACACCCACCTATAACAAGAAGAAGGTAAAAGCATGTTTTGGAACAAACTTTGAGGAATGTGTAATTTTTAAAGAGACATTTGAGTGTTTATAGATATTATAGGGTTTAATTATGACATAAGGACCAAAAAAACATGTGTATTTTCAATGTTTTTACCTCCAACACTTACCCTCAGTCTGTACAGGTGGCTTACATGAACATTCACAACTAGTCAATAGGCAGTGGGCTAACATTTTTGTTTGGGTGATTTTTTATGAATATAAGGTGATTTTAAGTTCATATTTGCATTTTTTTAATTAAATATATTCAAATAAATCCTTTAAAAACTTCAAAACCAAGCTCATTTAAGGTTAGTAATGACCTATAAGCAGGGTAATAAGGAAGGTGTCTCAGTCAGTCAGTGAGGACTCACTCATGAACCAAGGTGTATGTGAAAGGATTAAATGGGATGAATAGAGAATAAATATTATTTATAACTGTAATATAACCATAAAAAATTATTTTCAATTCCATAATTCATGGAAGGTACTTCTACAGGTTTGTTAAACAAACAAACACAGTCACAGTCAAGGTAAGACATAGTTTGACAGGGAGGTAGTGTTTTGAGTGTGATAAATGCATTAAAAGGTGAATTTTTTTTGAAAATATATAAATATTTATCATAATCCATGTAATTTATATTTACATCATGACCAAGGTTCAAATGTGTCACTACATACCTATAGGAAGCATCCCCTGAAAAGGAAACACAGAGATATAGTTGACTGCTTAAGACTGGTCTTAGGAGCCCTCCATTTCAAAGTATGAGATAGATAAGTAGAGAATGGATAAAAAGGTTTTTTTAACTTAAATTAATATTTTTAACACCCTTTTTAAGTTGAAAACACATAAATATAACCTATAGGTGCCCCTATTTTACAAAACACAGTTAGGATTACACTTACATTCTTGAGAATGTAAGGGTAGCAAGGGGTATATGAAGGCTCAGAGTGATGAATCGATTTAAGATACATAAATAATTATTAAATATTATTCAATAGTATATCCTCATAGGAAATTAATTCATATAAATAACTTCAAACAAGTAACATACAGCCTACAATCCTAAACCTTGTTGGTAGTCTCCTCACAAAAGTCTATTTTATGCTTTAAAGGAATTGAGTTATATTTTGACCTGATAAAGGGATAATTTTTTATGTATATAATCCTTTAAACTTAAATTATCCTCTACAATACATTTATATCCTATAAAAATAGGGGAAGTTCCCTCTATTTTGTCTCAGACAGAGGGCACTTCCCTAGGTGCATAAATTGAAAGTCTTAAATAAGGGTGCTAAATGGATAGGTAAGGATATTTTGAAAATTTAAAATGGGTTTATAAATTTATATTACACTAGTAAAATATTGATAAAATAATCAATAAGGATGGGATCTCAATATGGTATTCCATACTCCTAAGGTTGTAGTCAGACCTAGTAACCTCATTTTAAGGCCTAGAGACCAAATCAGGGACCAATGCCACTTCTAACTCTAGGTGAAATTTATAATGGATTTTAACATGTATATATGAAAATTTAAAAGGTTTTAAATCATCTATTTTTTAGGGTAAACAATGGGGATTCATTTTAGGCTTCAAAGGCAACACAGGCCTACTAGGCATGACTAGGCTTAACATCCAAAAATGGGGTCAAATTAATTTGTGGATTGGGATGGGAATTATAATTAATTTTTTCATGTTTTTTATGTTAATAAAGAGGTATATATATTTTTTTAACATACAAATCACAATAATTCCCTTTTTAATCCCAAAACCAACTCAGACTTGCAAGAAACAAGAAAACAAGCTCGATAGGTCAAGTTGTCATACTCACATAATTTTTGAGACTTTGAATGGGTAATAATGGATTTTTGTAATGTTATAAGGGGTATTTAATGAAATTTTTGTGGAATTTATTCACAAGTTAGATGTCAAAGATTTATGAAACGACCTTAAGTGTAGAAAACTATCTAAAACCCTCCTAAACCCTTATAGAGACCTGATTGGGAAATTGAGTTGGAGATGAAAATATAATGGACT
>JARHVA010006431.1:0-55000 GCA_037957365.1 Torreya grandis
TGTTAACCCTCTCTAGTCCCATAGCTCTCTGATGGCTTTTCATAGTCAAGTTTATCATATTTTTAAATCATGTGCAAGTTATTTATATGTCAGGACACCCTTTACAAGTGGTCTTGTGACTTGATGATCATGTAGTGTATCACCCAAAATTTGGACAATCAAATTAAATGCATAAAATAAGTCTTAATCAATCCAAACTCAAGATAATCATCAAATGGAAAGAAAAAGAGGAAACAATAAATCATAGAATTGAAAAACTCTTACCATCATCTTATTTCCTTTTGATCTCCTTTCTAAGACATTTTAATGTTGCTTGAAAATTGAAATGACAAATTGAAAACCCAGAATGGGATATAGGATTGCCAAGTATGATAAGCTCAAGACTAAATTAATGGAGGAGAATGATGGAAGCAACATAGAATTGCATTAATTATTTATGTCCAAATTCATGGGATTCTGCTTGCATTTATGGAGGTGTTGGAAGGAAATGGTGGGGAATTTTCCCTCCGAAATTTTAAATTTGAGAAGGGAGAAAGTTATAGAGATTGTAAATCTATAGACTTTATTTTAGGGGGGAATGTGATTATAAAGTTGGTGAATTAAAAACTAGAATATTTGGGAATATGAATATGTGGAAAGTGGTGTGAATTAGAAATAAAAATATTAGGAAATATGTATATGTGGAGAGTGGGGAATTTCATGTAGTTAGGATTAATTAACTGACTTAAGGTTATGAAGAGATGATGTTAGTATGGGACATAGGGATTGAGTGTTAATTAGATCATATGAAGAGGATATTAGATGATATTAGGCATAATTAAACATGTTGATGTAGTGAATAGCATTAGATGCATACATGTCTAAAACATGTATTTTATGAATTAGTGTTCCTCAATATTTGTTTTAAAAATGTCTTAGAAACCAATGATATTTTTATGAAGTCTCTCTTTTCTTCCATGTGAATATGATAGATATTATTTAGAATGTCTAAGAACAGTCTTTATGGAGGGATACAATGCCTTAAGAAGTAATATTAGCCTATCATGGTTTGCTACGTAACCAGGTAACCCATAAACTACTTCCCCCAATTAATACCTTCAAAATTATTAATTTACATATTTCATGGTAAAATAAAAGACTACACTTAAATAGACAAACTAGAATTACACCCTTAACAAAGACTAGACTAAGTAAAACATGAATAATTGGAAGAGTACATGCTTGAGAGAATCCAAGAAAGGTGTAAACATAATTGATAGACACTTAGATCTCCATTGTTGGCCCTCAAATTGGCATAGGGAAACATTTTAATATTTATAGATAGAATAAAAGAGGAAAAAACTAATGGAGATGTTTAGAAAACTACTTACCTCATAATGAAAAGGGGTAACCATTCTTGATAGTAGTAATTATCTTCCTATTGTACACACCTACTACATATTTTCTTCTACCATTACCTATTGTTTTTATTTCCCTCTAATCATGTTTATTTATTTCAACATTGTTTTGGCCACCCGCCCTCTCAATTTTCACTTGGCATTCTTATTTTTGGCTAGCCACCCCCTTTAATTTTACACCCATCCATTTGGTTACCTTCTCCTAAGGTGAGCACTTATTATTTATCTTTCCATCATCCTCATAGGTCACATGGGGGTCATGGTGTCCTCTCCTTGATTTTATGTAGGTTAATTTCATGGTGCATTTAACAATTTTATTTTTATTTTTGGCTCACCATTTATGCCCCTCCTCTTAGATAAGGGATTTATAATAAAGTACCAAGGGGTACTTTTGACATAGACAACATTTATTTGGAAAGTCTCCATTACACAATAACCACCAATTTTAAATAAAACAAATTTCAATAATTATATCTAGATAAAATGGTCAATAATATACACAATTTATTTAATTTACTTTCTAATTTGAAATTGAAACCAAATTATTCATCTACCTATTGAATTGACATAGGGTGATCTTAGGGTATCTAAATATTTACATTTTATTTTCCAAGATTAGGAATTTATAAATCTCAAGTCAATTACACCCTTATCTCATATATGAAACAACATATTCAACTATCTTTTGAAAACAAATCTAATTCATGACAATATCAATGTCCTAAAAGCATGATAACAACAATGAACCAAAAAGTATGAATCATATCAACATATAAATCCCTAATCACATAGAAACTAAACATTTATTATCTTTTTTTTGGGTTCTAATCACTAATAAGTGTCTTAAATCCTGACATAGGAAAATGGGATGTAATAATATTGATCCACAATATCTTTTAGAAGAATTTATCACGCTCAAAGGTAATAAATTTCTCACTATCCATCATATCACTTGGAAAAATTAGTTTTGTTTTAAAGCCATATAAATTACATCATTTTAAACAATAAACCTTTTATGTTATTCAAAAATTGATATCTTTGCGCAAGTGTTCTTTAGTTGATCTAAAATATTATATTATTTAGTACCTTTCACTCTAAATATTGGAGCTAAAGGAATATTATGAGGGATAATATGGTCTATTACATTATTGGATCTATCTTTTTCATGACATGGTCTACTTTACAATAACTCATCATACAATGGGTAAATCCTAAATATATGCAAGATATGTCTATGAATAGAACTATGGAAATTATATCAATAGTATGGGTGTCAACATATAAAAAATTATCATCACATTTAACCCTATCTTATTTTGAGCAACATATTAGTATTTTATGATATATAATTGGAAAGAAATATTTTATTATTCATAAAAATTTTCATAGTAAAAACATCATGATACACAATAATACATAAAATATAATAATATTCTATGTATATAAAACCATAAAATAACATGTCATAAGTGAATCACATATACCATAATAACTAGTAAGGTACACAAGAATATACAAGATCTATAAGGGAAGGAAGTTGAAGAGTGAACATGATATAGAACTACACAAAACCCTAAGAAGGAACATAAAAGAGGATAACTAAGGCTAATGAAAGCCAACATGAGATAGTAAAATCCTATGAAAAGGAATAAATATTGAGAAATATGAGATCTAGTTATAAAGAGAAATCATAACACAATGATAAAATAAGTACAACGAAAAATAAACTCAGCCCTAGGAGAAACATATCATTATCAACTGCATAAAGAGATAACCCTATATAGGAATGGATCAGGCAAGGTAATGTAAATAACACTAATAAAAAATAATGGTTGACCCTAATATGATGGCACAATAAAGCATGGATGTTGGAAACCCTAGGAAAAACTAGATTTAATATTCAATAGAGATAGAATCTAACCCTAAGTGGTGTAAGAGGGTAAAATATGCATGGTAAACTATCTTAAATATAAAATACACTATAAAAACCATTAAAAATGTGAACAATTCATATCTAAAATATATATAAAAACATGATATTATAATCAAACCTAATTATATGAAAGGAATGTATTGAAATGCTTTAAGTTGAGAAAGAGAGCGTTATGAGATGAATACCGTATTTTATAAAACCTATATGTTTTAAAAGTCTAAAATCAAGTAAAAATATTATAGAGAGTGGTCTTGAGATAACCAAAAAATATTTTAGAGAACTAATAAATTGTATAAAATGCCTAGGAGAAGGATGATACACTCCTAGTCTCACAAGGAGCATACTAGGATGCTCTTGGTTAGATAAAATAATGTTGGTGAATATTGTACCCTATTTTGGTCATTATTTTCATATCTTTAAATAGGATTGACAAATATATTTCTCTAATTATATACTTAAAACACCTTTCTCACTTTATTGTACTCTAGTAAATATCACCTGAAAATCCTTCTCCTTTTGCAACTCTAATTTTCTTTAACACCCCTATAAAAACCATAAAAAAGTAGAGGGGTGGAATTATAATCCTTCCTTAGATAGACCTACTTTGGAGAAAAGTTTTATAAAATCACACACAAGTATAGGTGCAAGTAAACAAGAAATCTAAAGCAAGATGAAGACCCCAACCCTTAAAAATGATAATCTAATGACTAGTAAGTGATATATAATTTTATGTAAATTCTTCAATTATGCTTTGGTATAGGGTGGTACTCTAACAATGTAGTCATTATTTTTACACTTCAATAAATGTATATTACAATTAAAATAGGTCATTTAATTATATTAACACATTCATGTACATATACACTTATCAAATTCAAATTAGGGCCTTACTAGAACACAATTTGACATACAAAATATAGGATAGTTGACAAATGGTGCACAAAGAACCAAATAAACTAAGAAAATGGGTCAAATTACCACAAAAAATGGGAAACCAAGAGCATCCCAACATGATCCAATCAAAACACCATGAAACCCTAAAATAAATATTTTAACATTCTTACAGTGTTTAGTGTCATACCAGGGCAAAAAAAATGATAGGTTTTTTGGCATTTCAAATTTTTTGGTGACAATGTAAAGTTAGCGTAATAAAATAAAAAGTAAGGAATGTGATGTAGGAGCATAGGCTTAGAAGACTCATTTTCTTTGTCTTTCTTTTGGTTTTAGTTTAGAGTAGGTTTAGGAATTATTTTTTAGTCATTAGGAAGGTTGTAAAATCATTATCATTCTAAACATCATCCATTTTAGCCTATTTTCTATCTTCCTACCAAAAAAGTATCTATTTGAAAACTTGAATTTGTATAGGTCATTTAAAGGGTATTTATCATGTACTAGTGAAAAAAAATGTCATAATACTTAATATATGGGTCAATTAATGTCTGAATCATGATTTTGAACAAATTAAATGTCTTAACTCATATGTAATTAAGTCAAACTCAAAGGAGGTTAAAACCTTGGGTTAAGTTTACTATGATGGTTAGGTATTTTGAGAGAGTTTAGGTGTTTTTAGAATGAATAAGGGATAAAAAAGAGTGAAAATAGATAGAGGTATGTGGGAAAAGGAGATAAAACAAGAAAAATACCAACATAACTATATAAATTTGAGAAAAAAGAGAAGTTTTAAAAAATAGGGTTTTCCAGAAGGTTATGTAATAATTTTACACCAAAGACAATGAAAGAATTTATTATTTGAATTTAATTCATTAGTTTAAAATATATATCATGTGTAATTATTTTATTTTTTTCTGTTTAAGATATATTTATTATTTTATAATGATATTTTATATGTTGCAAGCTTGATAAGATAGTACAAGTCTGTTATAGTAAAGAAAGAGGGTTTGACAGTCAAAAAGAACATTCTTATATCACTTTTAAAGATTTGTTCACTAAAAATTTAATGTGATAGGGAAATATATATGTTTAAAAAATATATTTAAATCAAAAATATTTCAAAACTTGATCTTAAATTTTTAATCTTTATTGATTCTTAGCACACTGCATGTTATAGTCAAAAAATGTCATTGTAGAGTCATATAAGGTAGTTTTTTTTTAATCATATTTCATGATAGTCAAAGGAGTAAAATTATTTGATAGAGGAATATAATTTTATATTAAACTGTATCCAATTTAAATATTTTAAAAATAGGTCATAAACTTCAAATTATCCTTTATTGAGTGCCTTCAGCCTATGTATAAGCCTGCTAGGGTTTTGAAGACAAAAATCACTATATCTTGAAAACCAACCATTAAAAATGCATAAAAAATGGTAGAAAGGTGTATGAGGATTATTTTAATTTTTTATAAGTTATTTTAAAATGAATTTATATAATTAATAAAAATTATTTAAAAAATGTAGACTACAGGTCTAAAACAAACCTGTTTAGAGCACTAAAAACACTAAAAGCATCATAAATTAAAAATGACCCATAAAAATGAAATGAAAATTTGTGTAGGGATGAATGAAGATGAATTTGAGGTTCTAAATTTTATTTTAAGTTTTTCATACCCCTATAACTCAATTTATTAAAGAAACTCAGTCTACATGCTTGGAAATAAGGCTTATAAATCCCTGCATTGCATTTTATTGCATTTTAAAGTTTTGATAAAGGAAGAAATGAATATTTTGAGTTGAGAAAAAAATGAATATACATGATTTTTTTTAATAAATACTCATATTGTTGATATTTGTAGGCAAGATGGCTTTTAGGCCTAATTATCTCTCTTAAGCAGGTTGCAATTTGATCTTTTTTAATCCCTCCATCATTTTTGGTATAAAAAAAGATTTTAGTTTTACTTCAAGGTGAACTAAGGGGAAATATTTCATTGATAAGAGTGAATATCAGATTTTGAAAAACAAAACTTGCAATAAAGTGCAAGAATGACACTTAGAGGAGCAGCTAGAGGTGGTGCTAGAGGAGGTCCAAGAAGATAACCAAGAAATGTATTGCTAAAAGAGATGATAAATATATAAGCACCTTTAGAGGAAATATAAATTCATCAAATACAAAGTTTTATGATAGGTGATGTGAGTATAGGAGAGGAAGAACCATAAGAATAAGTTTCAAAAGAAGAAGAGGAAAAAAGACTATTGAAAGTAGTCATAAGAATATGATCTAATACAAAATTAGAGATAATAGTATATGGAGGCAGCTTAGATGTTAAAGAATTGGTGGATTCGATAGCTACAATGGACAAGTATTTTGAATCTCAAAGAATAGATAAAGATAATAATGTCAATTATGCATGTACAAAGTTGACTAGACATACTTATCTTTAGTGAGATAATGTCCAAGAGGAAAGAAAGAAAAGAAAAAAAATAGAAGATCAAGTCATGATACGTAATGGTGAAAAAATACAAATCAAAATTCATGTCTATAGACTATCAGACAAAATTATTCAAGAAACTCTAAAATTTGAAAAATAAAGACACGAGTGTAAAGGAATACATTAATGAATTCTATAAGCTTACAATCAGATTTGGTCATGTAGAATAAGATATTGAAAAAATAAAAAATGTATATCAATGGTTTGAGGTTAAATATTTAGGATAAAATTAATTTTTAGTCACCAATATTAGTGGAATAAAATGATCAATTTGATCTCAAGGTAGAAGAGAAGTTGGCTAGAAGACAAAGTCAACAATCTAGAGTAGGAGTAAAAAAATCTAGATCTAGAAGACAACAACTTGGTATAAGTCAGTTTTATGTTCATAATGAAGAAATAAGAAACTCTCAAGGTCAAGAAAATAGTATAAGAGGAGGATATTAACATAGAGGAAAAAAGGTCATATACAAGAGGTATAGGAGAAGGATTTTGAGTAAAATTCTTCAAGTATAATAGGTATGCTAGCTAGAGGGCATATGAATGTCTTTAGAATCCACAAGTAATGCATACTAGAACTAAAGGTAGCAATTAAGTTGTTCAAGCTAAATATTTAAGTGTGGGATCACCATCACATATGGAATGATTTGATGTGGGAGAATCATTATTCATGAACAAAGAATTGTTAAATCCAAGTAAATAAGTGAAGGAACCATTCCCCAAGGGAAGAAATTATTTATGACTACATTCAAATTAAAAGGTAAGTGTTTAAAGGTTATCATTGATAGTAGTAGTAAACATAATTTGGTTTCTATAAAAATAGTTGAAAAAAAAGGATTGAGAATATTAACACATCCTACTCCATACAAGATATCTTGGATTCATAAATAACATCAAGTAATATTAAATGAGTAACGTAAAGTTAATTTTCATATTGGTATCTATAAAAATGATGTACTTTATGACATTATGACTATGGATGTCTGCAATGTGTTGTTGGGTAAACTTTGGCAGTTTGATAGGAGGCTATAAATCAAGGAAGGAATAACTCCTAAACATTAGAGAAGGATGGCAAGAAGCATATTTTGACACCATTTAAGGATGGAAATGAAACATATAAAAATAATACTAAGGTGTTTTTAATGAGTGGAAAATAGTTCTTGTAGATGATAAATACATAAGATGTTGCTTGTGAAGAACCCAAAGCTGATTTTAAAAATATCAAGGAGCAAGAAAGATATGACTAGCTCATAGAGGAAGGAATTCTCATGAAGTAAAAAATATAGATGTGATAGAGTTGAAGTAAATTATTAGTGATGTAAATTTGTCGATATAGGAACAAAGTAGCTAAGCAACATTCCATATTTTCATAGTGGAAGTATTAGATGTAGAGGTGAAAACAAGTGCACACAAGGAGATAATTGAGAAGGTTCAACTATACAAATGAGATAAAATTAGAGGTGTGATTAAGGACAATATAGCCTTAAAGATGACTGATATGAAGCTTTTGAGAACTCATTGTGAGAGTGAAAAATATGATAAGTATGCTAGCATTGAAGAAGGGTTGGACAACATGACTTTGGAGCATGATGAGATGGTTTATGAGATGAATTAGGGAACTATTGTTTTCCATAATATTTTTATGTATTGTGCTAATCTAGCCATGGATATGATAGTGAAGATAAGGACTGAGTGTACATCAGTCCATAATGTCCATTAGTATGTGAGGTGGAGTCAATAAATTGACTAATTTATTGATATGGTAATGGTGATTGAAAAATTGGTTGGTGTTGATGTTTCGACCAATGTGGAGGGTCTTAAAGATAATCTTGAGATAAGAGAGTGTGATAAAGCATGGAAACAAGTGATTTCTCAAGGAGATATGCATGTCAAGACTCAAGTACAACTAACAAAGGAAAAAACAACCATTGGAAGTTGTTGGAAAAGGTTTTGAGAAACCAAAAATTAACATGGATTAAACTTATAACATGGTTATGATAAATTTGAGCATCATTAAAGACCTCATGAGTAATTTTTAAACTCATGGTTCCTTATGCAGGAAAATAGGCTTAAAAGACTCATTTTTATTGTCTTTCTTTTTATTTTGAATTTTATTAGGTTTATTAGGTCTTGTTGAGTCATTAATAATACTGTTAAATCAATAGTATTATAAAATCTATCCATTCTAGCTTATTTTTTCTTTTCCCACCAAAGTTGACTATTTAAAATTTAAAATTTGTATAGGTCATTTGAAGGGTTTTTATTATCTCCTAGTGAAACCAAAGTTCATGATCCTTCATGGAGGGATCAAGGAAGGTCACATTCATGGATTATATCAAACTAAATGTCTTAACTCATAATTAATTAAGTCAAACTCAATGGAGGTTAAAATCTTGGATTAAGTTTATTAAGTTGTTTAGGTGGTTTGAAAGAGTTTAGAAGTTTTTGGAGCAAAGAAGGGAGAAATAAGAGTGAGAAGAGATAGAGGTGCATGGAAGAAGGAGAGAATACAATAAAAATACCAAGATAAATCTAAGAAATTGATAAAATAAAAAAAAGAGAGAAGTTTAAAAAACACGGTTTTTGAGAGGGCTATGAAATACTTTTACATCAAAGACAATGAAATAATGATTTTTTTGAATTCTATTCTTTAGTTTCAATTCTAAATCATGTTTAAGTATATGTTTTTATTGATTTTAAGTTACATTTGTTGTTTTTATTTATAACTTTTTGTTTGTTTGTGAGTATGATGTAATAAGATATAAAATATATTAGTTGACTCTGATTTTTATAATATTAGCTTTAATCAAGAAGAGAGACCATAAGTTGGTGTAAATTCTACATCTGACTTATGGTAACTCATGATTACAAGCTATAAATATTTTAAGGAATCAAACTATTTTTATTATATTACTTGATTCATGAACATGGAGTGGCCCTTGATGATTTTTGTGTGAAAATAATATGCCAATGTCCACCTCTTTGACTAATATTATTCACCGATAAATGCCAAGACACATTTAAAGTTTATACTAATAGAATTTTTCAAAAACATTATGACACGATAAAATAACCACATAAACAAATAAGTTGTAAATTGCCACCAAAGTAATGGTTTCTTTTCTCTCATACCTTAAATGAAGATCTTTCATTATACATCTGGGTTTTTTCTTTACAATCTACTAGAAATTAGAAATTATAAGATCTATTAAAAATTATGATGAGATCTATTAGAAATTGTGAAATAAATCAAAATAAAATCTATGTGGATTGGAAATAGAAATATTAAATTTAATTAAAAAAAATATGGATATTTTAAAAAAAATACTTAAAAAATTTAAAGTATCTTAATATAAAATACAATATCAGTTTGTGTGAAGAGAGTAAAAACTACACTGTATAGAGTTAAAAGTATAGAGGCATGAGCTCACTTGTTAAATTATTGTTTTCAACTATTTTCATTTTAATATTATTGTCTTGTCTTTAATTTCATGGTTAGTTCTTACAAATATAGGTCACAAGATTTTTTATCTTTAGTTAAAAAAATTTAAGCTCTCTTATCAAATAATATTTTCAAAGAATTCAGGGAGTCAATGTTTAGTATTTCATTCTTGATTTAAAATAATATTTTCATAAGTTATTATATAAGTATTTTGGATTCATTTTTATTATTTAATAAAAGTTTGAAATTTTAATATAAAAAATTGATACCGTATGGATAATTTTTGAGAAAACAATAATGATTTTCATGATTGATTATAAACCTTGTGGTAAATTCATTTAACATAATGTTTTTCAATAAGCCATCATGATTATTAGAAATAATCAATCATTTTATTTATGTAATATATTTATACAATGGATGATGCCATACTTAACATGTAACACCTTAGATGTGTATAATTGTTTCATGACTTTGAAGAGAAGAACACTTAGCAACATTTTTAAGACTTGCAAATTACCTAATTCAAATATGTGGTAAAAATAAAATATTATTTTTTAATAATATACATGTGTATTTGTGATGCATTATTATGTTATTGGTAATATCTTAATATGGTTCTTATGTGCCACTGATGGAAAAAAAATCTCATATGAAAAATATATTTTAAATACATACATAATAATATCTTTTCAAATAAATGCAAAAATAGTAATCATAGATATGACAATTTAAAATAGGTCTACACACCATAATAATATGAACCTAGAAAAATTGAGTTGAATAAAAAATTCTCTTATAATTTTAAGTTCATTCATATCATTATATAAGTATATTTCAAATAAATAACAAACTAACAAATTAATATTCATACAAAAAAAATTAACACTTTCCTATACATTTTTATGTTAAAACTTAGATGATCAACAAAAATTTAATTTTATATTTTTATATAAAAAACAATCTATTTTAATATTAAAGAACTTATTTCTTAAAATAAAAGTCTAAATTTAAAATCTTGCAAGAGTTTAGTACCCCTGACATGTATCTTAAAAAATCAATTTATTTCAATTTTTTAAATTCCTTTCATTTAGTAGTGGTATTTGAATTTGAATTATATTATTTAATTTATAACAACTACTATTTGTGATAAATCTATCAAATGTAGAATCCAATAATACTCATTTTAAAATGTGAAAGTTGTTAATCCTCTGAGGAGTCTTTAATAAAGTTGATTAGTTCATTTGACACAAATTAAAGTTATCATATGTGAAGTGGGATCATTTATTCCCACCACTAAAAAATTCTATAAGAATATAAGTTGGAGGTACATTGACTATGGTTAAACATATTATATATTTAATATTTTCTATGGTTAAATTGGAGGTACATTGACTATGTTTAAATATTTTATATATTGCATTAGATTTCCTTAATGGCTCTTTCATTAAATCCACCACTAATATTTGAATATGATTGCAGCCAACCAATTAAATTTAAACAAAATCAATCAATATGGTATGAGTCATCAGCAAACATGTGCATGGAAGGAGACCAAAGAGAGACAATGAGCATAAAATACAAATTTCATCCTTTAATAAGTGTGGCCTATAAATACAAATCATGTCCAAAATGGGGAATCTATTAGTAAAGAAAATAATCTAAACTCCATTCCTAAATCATAATTAAATACTGTAACCACCCCAATAGTGGGTTGAGAAATCTTCATGGACAAATCTATATATATAAGGGAATTATTTCCTTTTGTAAAGGGTTAGAAAATTTAGTCCCAAAACACTTCCAAAATCAAGTCAGGATTATTCATGTTGTTCTCTTATTATTTTGGGACTTTGATTGTTTTACAATATCAAGAATTTTGGGGTTGAAACATTGTTGGGATTTTACCAAGATTTTACCTACCTTTCCTTGGTGTTTTCACCTTAACTATGTGTCCAAGGGATATTGATTATAACATAATGCTTTTAGAATGCACTAAATATAGATTTTACTACATTTTGTTCATTTAATGTCTCTAGTCTTTTGATTTAGCTGGCTAATTGGTGTTATGACTACTAACATGCCTATTTATAGATTATTGTCTTAGTTATGTTGTGTAATAGCTATCATAACTAGTTTATTGAGTTCTTTCATGTTTTATTTATACTTCTCTTAGTCATTCTGTGTAATAACTAAAGACTATCAATAGTTTTATTTAAAATGCATTCAAGAATTAAATGACTTCAACACTTTTCCTTAAAAGCTTTCCCACTCAGTTGCTAAATTTTATGAAATTGATATACTGGACACACCATGATATAACTATGGTCATACATGATTTTTAGTTCCTTTTTATCAAGAAACTTGTTTAGCTAAAGGGTGAACCTCTCTTTTATACCCTACCCTTCTCCCCATTTTGTTTATTTTGATGATGTACTACCTGTTGTGATATGAACTAAAGTGAAGCATAACTTATTTTTTCACAAGTTGAATCATATAGGCAACATGATTTAGATAAATAATTATCAAACAAGTAAATAAATCAACATGAAATCTCATATCAACTAAATTTCCGGTAGTAGTTGTTGTAACTCTTAGAGTAAACTTGGTTAAACTACTTGGTCCTTGGATTGAACTGACATCAATCCTAAAATTAATGAGGGGACATTTTAGTCCCATTATTATTGATTCCCTTTGTCTTCTTAGAATGGTTAATCCATAGTCATTTTTTGAATGGATCATTTGGAGTGAATAACACAAGTTAGAATTGTTTTGGAGCCCATTATGACAAGTATAAGAATAAAAGTGAACAACCTTTTAGTAATTCTATCACATCCCATACTAATCATTGAAATAATTAATAAATGTATTTGATAGAGTCTAATACCATTCATAAATTTCCCAGTGCATACATTAATACTTGAATCATTATTGTTCATAACTCCATATATTTCTTATGGACATTAACATATGAAATATCATATGAAAAATGGTTCATTGTAGGAGCTATAATTTGAAATTTCACTATCATAAAACATAATTAGAGGAATACTTCTCTTATTTTTAATAACAGTAACCACACCAATTAATCTATCAAGTGGAGGAGCACTATACACTTGAGATGTTTCTCTTTGACCTTTTATATATATCATATGAATGTTTCCTTGTTCTTTTGGTGGATTACTATGATTCAGAATAGGGTTGGTAAAGATTTTTAAAATTTGATTTGTATGTTTTGGAAGAGGGTTTGTAAATATTTGTAAACTTTGATTTGGTGGAACCATTGATTCATTCAAATTATTTTTGGTTCCCTCCAATTGAATTTGGTTGTTATTAATAAGCTCTTATATCTTATGCTTCAATGAGTAAACACCTAATTTCTAGTACATGGATTATAAATTCAATGTTATTATTGAGATTCCATACATATTGGGTTGACGGCCGTATTACATCCCATTTTCATCATTAATTTTTGAACACTTTAAATTTGTCATTTTGTTTCCTCAAGATACTTCAATATATTCATGTAAACCTATAGATATTTTTTCATGTGGTTTTGGTCACCTAACCAGAATCACAATAGTTTGATTTTAGTTTGAATAACAAAACTATTCTAATAGTAGTTGTGTTAGTCTTAGGTTCCTTTGGCCCTTTCTCCCATGTTCACTATATCTTGTTGTGCCTTGATTGCTGTATTTACCATGTACATAATGTGATTTTGCTTGCTAACAGGTCTTAATTTTGAATTTGAGGATTATATATATATAGAAAGTACCCTGATACATTTAACACATTTCACAATCATTGTATTTTCATGCAATTATAAGGATCACATCTAAGGATTTCCTATACTATGTTATTTTAATGTATTTCTATCTATTGAAGAGTTATTGTTGCATATGTATATTAAAAAATTGACTAGTGAAAGAGTATATACATAAGAATAATAGTAGGGACTATTCACATACACATGTTTTTTTATTGAATAGCATGATTGTTGAATTCTAACTTTTCATCAAATAGGGGAATCTCCAAGACAATCCCCACAAAATAATACTAGATTATTTATATCCTTGAAAGGTATCTTGGAGTTTATTCGGGATTGAATAAAGGATAAGTAATTATAGTAGAGTCACTCTCTAATTTTATAATATAAGAGATTTTTATATTGATCAAGTGTTGATGAAGGGATTCACAAATTTTTAGACTAATTTGACCTATTATATGCTTTTGGGATGAAACTACCACTATTGGGACAAATATACTCTATCAAAATAGTCTGATACTAGTCTATCATTATCGAGATAGTCTAATTATAGTCACATCATTAGATCACAATCATATTTATAAGTTCTCTTTTGTACTATTTATGGACCTATTTATCAGTCCTTATAGTGTCTACTAAAGTACGTGTGAGTTAAAAATTAGGTATGCATTCATTAACCCTATATTTTAATTATCTATATCTCAAGGTACTTTCATTCATCTATCTAGGCACATTTTAGGGCTTTATTTACTATTTTTAGTCTATTTATATTATATTTTCTCTTGTTCCCTCTTTTATGGTTTAATGTAGTGTCTTTTAACCTTATGCACTTCACCAATAAAATACATTACAATGCATTTATGTGAAGAGTGTCCTACATTTCTTAAATAATCACATAATGACTTGGCATCATAATACTTAGGAAATGGCCTTCAAGGATCCAATTATCTAATGGGGGAAAATTAATCATGGTAAAATCAATCAATATTTTCAAAACATTTTATAAACTTTCACTTAATATTGCGAATTTCATATGCTATCATTGTTGAGATAATACTAACATGTTAAATGGTTTCTCCACAACATTCACTACATTCATGGCCTCATGGTGGGTTCACATAAAATTTAATATGGGGAAGTGAAGTTTACACAAAAAATTAATACATCTATCCATATAAATGCAATTAAATCTAATCATATGTCAAATAGTAAAAAAAGACATAATTGCTAAACTAAGTTCAATCTAATATTTGACAAGATAGGGATTTAGAGGAATTTATGATTTTCATGAAAATTTTGAGATCGTAGTCATAAATTTGACAATATAAAATAAGTCCAAACACCAAGATGATGCAAACCTAGAAAAATTTAGTTGAACATAAAATGCTCCTATATAACTATAAGACCATTCCTATAACTATAAGTATATTTCTATTAGATAAAAAACTTACGAATTGGTATCCATACAAAAACTTTAAGACTTTCGTATACATTTTTTTAATAAAACTTAGATGATAAACAAGAAAATGTTTTTAGAATTTTCTTTCAAAAAATTATTCTATTTTAATATTGAAGAATTTATTTCTTGAAATATAAGTCAAAATTTTAAACCTTACACGGGGTACCCCTCACATCATACACCTTAAAATATCCATTTATTCCATTTTTAAATTCCTTTTCTAAATTCCTTCAATTTAATAATGGGATTTGAATTTGAGTTATATTATTTAATTTATACAATCATTAATTGTGATAAGTCAATAACATGTAGAATCCAATTAGTTGTGATAAGTCAATCACATGTAGAATTTAATAATACTCTTTTGAAATATGAATGTTTCTAATCCTTGAAAGAGTCTTTAATTAAGTTGGTTAGTTCATTCCACACAAATTAAACTTCTCTTATGTGAATTGGGATCATTTATTCCCATCACTACAAACTTTTAGAAGAATATAAATTGGAGGTACATTGACTTGGTCAATGGTTAAATATTTTACACATTTAAGATTTTATTTACATTTTTAGATATAAAATTAAAGAGACCATGTTGTTATATTTCTCATATAATTTATTTTTTAACATAATTTTTTTTCATGTTAAAATTTAGGTGGTTTTTAATGCCAACCAAATATTATGAATTGAGTTGTGAAAGAACAATGACAAAGATTTAAGAAAGGATAGAAACAAATCAAGAACAATGACAAATATTTAAGCAAGGATATAAACAAACCAACCACTTCCCTAATTAGATAGAGGGTCCCTTAGTAAATATTATGTTTACTTAAGCCTATGATTACTACTAATAATGTATACTAAATTTTATTTAATAGTCTATGATTACTACTAATAACTAAGTGGATAATCCTTTCCTTTATATTAAAAAATATTTTAAGTAAAGTTTAAATGCAAATTTCTAATGCAATATTAGTGCAATAATTAATAATAGGTAAATAATAAAAATTGTATCATCATTGGGATTGTATCTAAATATTTTACTTAGCAACTATCCAACCTAAAGGTATTTTGGTTAAGTGTGATTTAAATATTGGCTATATGTCATTTATGAATAAATATTATTCACAATAAATTGTTGGAAGGTTTTTAGCTAGTTGATATTTACCCAAATGAATCAAGTTTGAATGATGACCCAGATGCATAGGAGGTTGAGGATTAGACCAAAAAATTACCTAATAAAAAGAGGGAATATATTCAGAGAGTCATAGACAACAAAGTTACTACCATGAGATCCTAGACATACAAGTTGTATTGGTTTAAATGGGTGGCACTGCCAGATTCATATAATTCATGGATTACTAAAGTCAAAATGTTTAAATTTAAAAAACTAGGGTTTTCTAGTAGCTCTTAAATAAGAGGTTTAAAATTATTTAAGCCAAGGGAAGATTATGTATTCAACTAAGAATAGCTATTAAACATAACATTAATTATACAACCTTCTCATGATGACACTTCCCTCCTCATGAATAAGGGATTTAGGTTTTAGGTCTGAAATCTAGTTGACATAGTTAATGTTAGTAATTCTAAAATAAATAAAAAATTGTAGTTAGAATTAATATTATACTTTTTGGAGGACTACATGTGTTTTCATATAGTTTATGTGTATTAAGAAGAAAGGGAGCATTCTCAAATGAAATTGGAAAATAAAATTAGAACTCAGAGTTTTATCATTTGGTTGTAATTAGTTTAAGAAAACCATGGGAAAGAGAGAGGAAATGAGTGGGTCATGGAGATTTAAATTTTGAGTATAACTAGCATCATGTATATGTTTTATGTTGTTTTTAATGAAACAAGAATTTGAGATTGTCGTGTCCAAATGCTTCCTCTCTATTTTGAAATTTAAATTTTCTTTCTTGCATATATTTTTGTATTTACCCTAGTTATGTGAAATTTGTAGGTTGTACAAACTTTTGAAAGATGTTGTAAAAAATATTACCTAGATTTTTATTACAAAAATGATATTCTGAGATCTGACAATTGATTATTGCTCAAGGTGAGATTTCACTATTATTTGGGAGTTTTTAGCTAATTTTAGTTTGAGAGGTAGTTATGTTAAATATAAATTGAACAATGTATTTAAATTTACTTAAAGGAGAGATATGTTAAAATGGATACATCATATTGGTATCAAAGTAACCATGGCCTAAAGAAGGATCCAACTAAATTGATAAGGAAGAGGTAAAAGAAATGTTATGAAAATAGGGAATGTTGGAGATGAAATAATTAGACGATTAGAGGTATTTAAAGCCAAATAAAGGAATCAGGAATCTAAAGAGGAACCTAAAGTTCAAATGGCTCAAATTTGATCCAATGATCTAGTGAAAAGACTCATTGAGGTTGTGTCTAAGAAAAATATGAGGGTGAAAGTATAAGTTTTTTCTTCTAAGAGTGAGTTGAACCCTAATCTATTTATAGATTGGTTACAATACTTGAAATGGTATTTTGATATGAAATTTTTTGTTGTATATGACCCTAGGAGGGTGGAATTTATAATAACAAAGATGAAATCACATGTTGCCTTATGGTGAGATAGTCTTAAATAGTCCACAATAAAGATAGCAAAAGAGAAAATTAGTTTGTGGCCTAATATGTTAAATAATATGAGGGTGAAATTTATACCATCAAAGTACCAACATAATTTTTTTAGATAATTCCATAAATTGAGGCAAAAAGAGGTTACAGTCTTATGGTATACAAAGTAGTTTTTTTAAATTAAAAATTGGGACATACCTACATAATAAGATGAGGAGACAAGAACTACCAGATATTTTAATGGCCTATAATTTTAGATACAATATGAGATAGCTATGGAAAATTTATACTTTGTAGATAAAGCATATCAGTGTTATTTAAAGGCCTAGGAGAAAATAAATAGAGAAAAACAAGTTGCTAAGAAAAAGGGTTGGCAGTACACAATTTAGAGGAAATATAAACACCTCTAAACCTATAATGAGTGAACAATTTAGGGAAGGTAAATAAATAATGAATAAATTTAAGGATATTGGTTGGTTGAGAGGTAGAGGACATGGTAGAGTCTAACCAACATTTAGTCATTAAAGACCAATAAAATGTTATAATATCGGGGGACCTCATAAAGCCCATGTTTGGCCTAAAAGTTTCAAACCCACAAATGGAGCCACATGATGACACCAAAAAAAACCCAAACTCAAGAAGTTGAAGCTAAACTGGTATAAAATATAATGTTAAATATATTCTTAGTAATGGGGAACAAGGAAGGAAGTGAATAGGATAAGATAGGGAAGAGTGTCTTCAAGGATGGATACAAATTCCAATGAAAGTTATGAAAAGTTATCATTGATATTGGATCTTCATATTATCTAGTAAGTAAAGAAGTGGCTCAAAAATTACAATTAACATGCACTCCCAAAACAAGTCCTTAAACAAATTAATGGATAAAGAAGTACCATAGTGTGATGGTTAAAAACTCATTTTCAGTTACTTTTAACATTTAACTATATGAGCATAGGGTGATAGGCGATGTATTCCAGATGGATGATTTCTATTTGATGTTTGGTATACCTTGACAATATGATTGGAATGTCACCTACGATGGTAAGGAAAACACATATATCGTGTAGCATGCTAGAAGCAGACATATTTTGAATCCTTTGAAGGAACGATAATAGTGCTAGATGGATTCCTTATTCCTCATCAAAACGATTTGAAAAAATTTCTTAAAATAGGTTAAAGATGAAGATTGATTTCTTTTGTATCCTTTGGAGGCAAAAATGTTGGAAAAGTTAAAATATTAAACAAAAATCAAGAGTTGGTAGATTATTCAAATGTGAAAAAAGTAGATCAATGGATTAATGATAAAACATACAACTTATGCTTACTTAAATAGTGTACAAGACAATAGTCGCCTGGGTTATTAAACATAAAGGTAGCCATTTCACCTCCCCTATTTCCATTTATAGGCATGTACCCCAAAATGTTAGAGGATTGAAAACCTAAAAAGTTTGATAAAATAAATAATTAGTGAGCCCTAACTTATAGAAATAATATGGTTAAGTGATCAAGAATTTTATTAATTTGATGTGGTTCAAAACACAGATAAATATTTATTAAGGCAAGATTAAAATTGAATCACCTAGAATAATTATTATCAAGGTCAAAATAATGTTGGAAAATTATTAAATGATTTACTAATTTTCATAAATGGAAATTGAGGGAAACCATAAAGATTAGTAAACACTCCTCTAATCTAAATAGGGATGAGGTCCTAAGGATAGGTCATGCCTAGAGACCTATTGTTAGAAATGTTTCAGCTAGGCTCCCTTATTTTAACCGATGATATTTTTTTCATTAGGTCAATTTATTATTCTTTGGTCTTAATATATTTATAACCTTGTTTTAAATTAGTAAATCTTTATTATTTTTAATAACATTTTTACCTTGTTAGTAGTTTATATTAGGTGTTGTAAATTTTTACTCTCATCCTAATAATATTTCTAACCTTTTCAATAGTAAATTACCATTCACTCAACTCTTTGGTTGAAGAATTAAGTAATCAAATGAGGTTTTGTAATGGATTTGATTTTACTGATGATGGTGATGAAGAAGGGTTCATGTTTGGCAGTATAAAAATTAGGAATATTTCATGCAAGGCTAGATTCAAAAATGTTTTAGAAGGGCATGGATTAGTGTTAGGTTTTCATAGAGTGATGAAAGGATATGTTAAGAGGTGTGGCTAGGTAGGTGATGGTAGGGTGGAACCTTATGTAGGATAGAGGTCAGTAAAAGATGTGGTGATACCAAGTAAGAATTCATCTTTGTCTATGGTTTATGTTGGATGCCAAAATAAGTCAAAACCCTTTCATACCTATGTAGATTTTTGTAAATCCTCCACTCTTTAGGATCATCCTAACTTTAATCTTCATCTAGTTTTGAGAGATCAGATACCCACTTAAGAGCCTTCCATGGTAGAGGTTAAGGATTCAATTGATATGAAAGGGAGTGTGGAGAAAGGAGTTAAAAAGAAGATTGAGGTGGATTAAAAAAATTTTGGGATATTCCTTTGGTTTTTTAATGATCCACCAATTTTTCAGGTCTTAGATGAGGATTTATTATCCATTGGATAAGAAATTGGATGGTAAAACCTCATTGGTAGATGTATTAGAAAAAGGCCTTCGTGAGAGGAGCTTTCATATTGGATTAGCTCTACCTTGTCTTTATTGGTATAAAATTATCTTTCAATGCTCCCAAATGGTTTTTTCATGTTTATCAATCATTATAAGGAAGAGAGGGACTTTGTTTGGAATAATGTCCCTTAGATTTTTGTAAAGTTTGAATTGTTCTTGTGCACTTGTACTCCATTTTTTGATATAGATATAGTGTTTATTTTGAATGTTTTGGTCTAGGTTACGCTGTACAATATTCCTCTGACATTCTAGGATTCTGGGCTACTTCAATGACTGGTTAAAAAAATTAGTGTTTTTATTAAATGGATTTAAATTTGAAGGAACATTCTTAGTTTGTGTGGGTTTATGTTTTGGTAGATTTTTATAAACTACTCCATCAATCCATTAAGATATCCTCATCTCATAGAATTAGGACCTAGTTTATCAAATCTGAAGGGTTGCTTTACAGGTGTTTCAAGTGTAAGAAAGTTGGGCATAAAGTTGTGGTTTATATTAAGAATTATATAAAAAGTAGATTCCTCTTTTTTGAATAAATGGGTTCAAAAATTGGATATCCAAACCAAGATTTGGTGAATGGTCTATGTTTTCCTTTGGCTCCATCTACAATAGGCTTGGGTTCTCCTTTGACATTTTCAGGGGGAGATAAAGTTTTTCCCTTATAGGTGAGGATATGAAAGTTGTTCAGGGTGTCCTAGGAATCATTTTAGAACAACCTTTTTCTCTTAGGAATAAGATAGGAAGTGTTGGTCATAATCTTGAGGGTGTGTTTTATCAAGCTAAAGTAATTCTAGAGGGAGAGAAATGTTTACAACTAGCATATTTAGTATAGTGTGGATCTGATAATGAAACCATAAACTAACAAGACAAATAAAATTACCAATAGGCCAAGATTCTGAACAATGACTTGTATTGATTCGTATTGAAATGGCTTCCCTAATGAAAAACCCAAACTATTCTTAAATAAACCTCAACTCAGAAATTAGAGTTTACATACAAAAATTAAAAAAGACTAAAATCTAAAAAATGCATAATTTTAGAAAAACTAAAATCTAAAAAAATTGCTATTTATAGTATGTTTTCCATGTAAGAACATGCAAATATAAAAATTTCCTTAAATATTATAAATGCTAAAATTAGCCTATGGGATGAAATACAACTGAAGTTAATGTTTGGTTATAAAAATATAAAATTTCTAAAAATAAATCATTCCCAAAAAAATCATTAAACTTTAATTTTAGACCCTCAAATGATCACAATTGGCCTCCAAAAATATAATAATCAAATATAATGGGATGCATCCCCTTAGGGAAGAATTAAACTTCTTGATATGATCATTTTGGCAAGAGGAAGAGCTCAAACGGAGTTATGGGTCAACAAAAGGTTGGCCTATTTTTTTGCATCATTCTCCTCTAGTTGAAAACAACTCAACTCCTACAAGTTGGCCTAATTATACTACTACGATTTGTCTTTATCAATCTTCTTCAGCCCCCATTCTTTAATCCAAGTGTTGTCTTCTTGCGCAATCCTTCCCACTACACCAAATACCAATTATAATTCCCTTGCCTTGTGATTACTATCTTCATATCCAAAACCTACACTATTTTTCCTTTCTTCTTCTTTGGAACCTATTGCTTCCAATTTACTTCTTTATCTTCATCATCTTCACCATCTTCTCCATGGAATTCATATAAATACAAAACAATAAATACTTGAGATATATCAAAATTCTATGTTAAACTCATCTCATATGGATTATTATTAATTTTTTTTCACAATTCTACATGGTCTAATTTTATTGTACTTCAACTTATTATATGTACCTTTTGGAAATATCTCTTTCCTCAAGTAAACCATTACCAAATATCATTATTCAAATACCTTGGATCTTCTTTTGGCATCCATTGTTGCTTTATATTTCTCATACTTTCCTACAAATTTCTTCTTAATCCCTCCTGCAATTATTTCATATGCTCTGCAAACACTTGGACATCATTACTAATTCAATCTGCAATTGGCAATTGTACTAAATCTAAAATACCCATAGGATTTCTCCCATAAACAATTTAAGAAGGTGACTTTCCTATTGATCTATTCAGTGAACTATTATATTCAAACTCAACTTATGGTAAATCCAAGTCCCCTTTCTTGGGCTTCTCTCAGACTATGCATCTCAATAAATTTCCCAAGCTCCTATTCACAAATTCTATTTGTCCATCTATTTATGGGTGATATGCACTATTGAATTATATCTTATCACCCATCTTATACCATATAGTCCTCAAAAAATGACTTAGCAATTTTTTGTCCCTATCTGAAGTAATAGTTTTTGGAACACCATGCAATTTCATAATATCCTTAAAAATAACTCTACAACTCTAGTGGTATCATTTGTTTTCTTACGTGCAATAAAATGAACCATTTTATAAAATCTATCTACAAAAAAAAAATTAAATTTTTACCTCTCTATGTGTTTGGCAATCCCAACACAAATTCCATACTCAAATCTATCCATGGCTCTTTTGGAACTGGTAATGACATGTAAAGTATAGTATTATATGCATTTATTTTAGCCTCCTAACATATTATACACTTTGAAACATACCTTGTCACATCTCTCTTCATATTTAACAAAAAATACTTTTCCTCCACCAAATCTAATGTCTTGGTCTTACCAAAATGTCTAGCCAAACCACCACTATGTAATTCTCTTATTATATTGTCTCATAGAGACCCAACTAGAATGCACAATTATATTCATTTCAATATTTAACCTTCTTGCATAATATACTCATCATGAATAACATTTGTCCCACCTATTAATGGATTCTTACACTTCTCAACTACCCTACTAAAATATGGATAAATATCAGATAATTCCTTAATAGCTTCAAATACAACTATATTACTCACCATAACAGCTAATAATGATGCCCTCCTACTCAATGCATCAACTATCTAATTCTCATTTTCTGATTTATGCTTTAACACAAAGGTATACCCTTGCAAAAAAGAAACCCACTTTGCCTTTCTACTATTCAACTTCTTTTATGTATTCACATACTTCAAAGCCTCATGATCTATAAATAATATAAACTCCTTAGACACCAAGTAATGCCTCCAATGTCTTAACGTTTGTATAATTACATATAATTAAACATCATAAGTAGAATACTTTGCTCTTACCTCATCAAATTTCTCATTGAAATATGCTATTGGCTTTCCTTCTTAACTCAACACAACACTGATTATCACAAATGAAGCATCATGATCAACCTCAAGCACTTTTTAAAAAATTTATAATGCTAAAATTGGTCTTTCTATAATCTTATTCTTCAAAAATTCAAAGCTTTCTATGGCTGCTTTAGTCTATGTAAATACCTTCCCTCTCATACAATTTGTTATTGGTGCCACAATACTACTGAAATTTTTAATAATTTTTTTGTAAAAATGTTTTTAAACCATGGAAACTTCTTAATTTTGTAATGCTTTTTGGAATAGGTCACTCAACAATCACCTTTATCTTTTCATCTATTTTTACACTATCTACTGAAACTATAAATCCCAAAAATACCAAAATATTCTACATAAACTTGCACTTCTTCAAATTTACATACAACTTATCCTTTCTTAACAAATCCATTATCATTATAAAATATTGTAAGTGTTATTGTTTAGTCTTACTAAATATTAAAATATCATCAAAATAAATGGCCACAATCTTACCAATATATTCTTATAACACTGTATTCATCATCCTCATAAATGTGTTAGGTGCATTAGATAATCCGAATGACATCACCATCCACTCATATAAGTCATCCCTAGTCTTGAATGTATTTTTCCACTCATCTCCTTCACGAATTTGAATATGAAAATAACCACTCCTTAGATCAATCTTGATAAAATATTTTTATCCTATAAGCACATCCATCATATCATCTAAATGAGGTTTATGAAACCTATATTTTATTGTAATTTTGTTAATTTCTCTACTATCCATAGACATTCTGTATCCTCCTTATTTATTTGAAGTTATAAATGTTGGTGTTGCACATGTACTCATACTCTCCCTTATCACCTCCTTTCTTAGCATTTTAGTAACATGTTTATTTAATTCTTCATGTTCTATTGGACTCATCTTATAAGCTGCTTAATTGGGTAGAGCTGATCCTAAAATCAAATCAATGTGATATTGTATATCTCTCTTTAGTAGTAAACCTTCTGGTAACTCATTAGGAATAACATCTACATATTCTTTCAACACTTTTTTTATTCTATTGGTATTGGCACCATTTCTATTTCTTCATTCTTTATTACTAATGCATAACAATAACTTGCTACCTCCATATTTTGGATAAATTCTTTAGTAGAGAGCATGATTTCTATCTTCTCTTCCTCCTTAAAAGGTATTAAGACTATCTTTGTACCACCATTCCAAAAAGTGTGTTCTTTGCTCCATCATGAATTACTTCTTATCAAATTGACATGGTCTTCCCAATAACACATGAGATGCATCCATCAGAATAACATCACACCATATTTCATCATTCCAATTTTTTCTTATAGAAAAATTGATTAAGAACCTTTTATATACTATAACCTCATTCCCTTTATTAAACCATGAAATCTGATAAGGATTAGGATGCTTTTCACATTGCAGATTTAGTTTTTATATCATTTCTTTAGAAACCATATTTTCACAACTACCACCATCTATAATTGTTTTACATGCCTTGGCACCCAAAATACATCTTGTTTGAAAAATATTTGATCATATCCATTAATCACCACCTTATTTATTCTACACTTGATCATTCCTTGGAATGACCATGGTTCTTCTCATCATCAGATTCTCTCCAACATATGATAGTACAAATTTAGTATTCTACTCTTCTATTTCAGCCTCAACAACATTTAATCTTGGGTGATCTTCTTGCCTCCTTTTTTGACCTTGGTACTATGGAAAATTAAAAGCTATGTGCCCTTATTATCCACATTTATAATATACATAAGATCTAAGTTGATTTAGAAACCATCCTCTAGCACCACCATAACCTCGTCCTCTTTGAAATCCACTTCCTCTTTATTGGTATTGAAACCCTTACCTATTATCATCTTACTTTTCTGCACCACATGACAATTCACCTTTATTGGCATTAAAACCACCTATGGTGGTATTAAACCCACCTCATCCCCTTATTGGAGGGGATGTACCTCTTTTTGGACTAAGAGATGTCATTATGAAATTTTGTCTATAATGTTTTCTTTCTGCCTTTAAAGATAATTGATAAGTCTCATCCATGTTAAGTATTTTATGCATTCTTAATTCATCTTGAATATAAAATTCCAAACCATTTACATACCTTGCATCTATCTACTCTTTTGTTTCATATTGCTCCATTTATATGGAAAGCTTATAAAATTCATCTGTATACTCTTGTATATTGTGATCTTTTTGCCTCAAATTCTAAAATCTTTTGTATAGGGTTTGTACATGATCTACAGGAAGAAATTTCTCCCTCAAATTCTTCTCCATCTTTTTCCATGAATTAATCTTCTCTTTAACTTTTCTCTATCTCTTTTTTTTTAGGTGATCCCGCCAAATCATTACATGACCTTTCACTTTCATTTATGCAAACTTTACCTTCTTGTCTTCTCTCATAGTCTCCCACTTGAAGAACTTCTCCATGCTATTCATCCAATCTATCAACTCCTCTAGTTTTAAAATGCATTCATAATCTAGAACATAAAACTAGATTATTTCATTTTTTTCTTATAAATCATGAACCATCCTCTCTTTCATTGATGATGGTTGTTCATATTTTTCTTCTTCTTGCTAAACTTCTTCATCATGATTTGTGTCTTCCTCATCACCACATTGACTTCTCTAATGATTTGTGATAACCTTTGTTAATTATTATACTTACCTCTGTAGCTCTTGTATAGTCTGGCTCATCTTCACAACACCTCCTCTTCCTCTTGCCATTATTTACTCCTCTAAGATTCGAACTTGCTCTGATACCAAATAATGAAGCCAAAAACTAAAAAGATAAATAAAATTACCAATAGGCCAAGATTATAAAAAATAACTTGCATTAATTTATATTGAAATAACTTCCCTAATTACAAACCCAAACCATGCTTAAAAAATCCTCAACTTAGAAATTAGAGATTTTATGCAAAAAAAATTTAAAAAAAGTTGTTATTTATAGTAAGCTTCACATGAAAGCACATGTAACTCTATAAATTTCCCTAAATATCCTAAATGTTAAAATTAGCCTATGGGATGAAATTCAACTAAAGTTGATGTCTAGTTCTAAAAATATACAATTTTTAAAAATAGAAAATTATTTAAAATATCATTAAACATTAATTTCACACCTTCATATGATCACGTTTGGCCTCCAAAAGCTATTGACATAAAATCTAAGGGGATATATCCCCTTAGGATAGAATCAAACATATTGATACAGTCATTTTAGCGTGAGGAAGAGCTTAAACAAAATTATGGGTCAAAAGTTATGGCCTCCAAAATGTTGGCTTATTTTTGGTACATCAATCTAAGTCTAAGGCAGAAGAAGAAGAATAACTTCTCTCCAAAGAGATATTATATATAACTTATCATCCTTCTCTTTGATATAAACTTAATTATGGTAAGAAAGGTAAAAGAGGTAGGAAAACTGAAGCAGAAAGGTTGTAGTTAGATGCTTTGCATTCTATTGATGGGGGAACTCAATGGACTATGGAGGCAATGCTTTCTAGCTGAGGTAGATTTACTATCAAGGAAAAAGGTTGACTCAATGATCTATAGGTAGGGGATTGAGAACAAGCTAGGTTAATAGTTTAATCTTTTTGATTTTGGTTAGTATATTATTTAGCTCTCTTTATCGGTGAGTATCTTTATGTGGTTCTGGTTTTTTAGTATTCCTAGTTGGTTGCATAAAGTTTGGTTTGGACTATCTATATCTTAGTATTTTGGCATTTTTAGCCTTCTGGGGACTAGGCCCCCTATTGTTCCTCATACCCAATTAGATCTCTAGTCAAAAGCTAGTATATATATAAAAAATCTAAACTTGTTTAAAAATTAGTAAATCGTTTAATAATTTTCCAAAAATATTTTAACCTTCATAGTAATTATATGAGGTGATTTAATTTTACTCTTGCCTTAACAATTCTTTATCTATGTTTTGAACCACATTAAATTAATATAATTATTGAGCACCCAACCATTTTAATTTTTTAATTAGGATTTCCTAATTTTTATTTTTATTAAACTTTATAGGTTTTCAATCTTCTACCACTCTAGGGTACATGCCTATAATTGGAAAGAGGGAAGGTGCAATGACAACCCTCGTATTTAATAACCCAAGTGACCATTGTCATCTACACTATTTAAGTAAGCACAAGCTCATTATTTAATGAATAATCCTTTGTTATCCAAATGAAGGATCACGGGTGGTGATTTGAAATGTCAAGATAAATAAAAAAAGATAGTTTTTTCCAAAATCTATGTATTCACTATATATGGAATATAAAAGCATTAAATATTTAAACTGAAAGTGGTGTTATTCATTTGATTGACTTGGATCATTGTTTAAGTCCTTTTGATAATGATTAAATGTGAAGACAAATTTTTAGCACTGTTAGAAAAAGGACTCATAAGGGAAAGTATGAGTCCATGTTCTGTACTAGTGCTTATTTCACTTAATAAATATGGGAAATGGAGGTTGTGTGTTGATTATAGGGTTATTAACAAAATTACAATGAAGTATAGGTACCCACTACACATTATGGATGACATGTTAGGTTTTTAGCAAGGTCTAAGATATTTTCAAGAATTATTATTTGAATGGATACCTTCAAATCCATATTCATGAAGGGTATAAGTGGAGGACAATTTTAATGACCAAATATGGCTTGTATGAGTGGTTGGTGAAATAATTTGGGCTATCAAATGTTTTAGCTACCATGATGCAAACTATGAATTAGGTATTCAATAAATAGATTTTTAAAAAATTAAAATTGGCTTTTTTGATGTTATTTTGGTGTTTAGTAAGAATGTGGAGGAAGTTATATTACATTTTATAGGGGTATTTGACATACTTAGAGAGGCGAGATTATTTCTTAATCTTTATAAAAGTGATTTTTATCAAAAATTGATTGTGTTCTTTGGTAATACAATTTTGTTGAAGGTCTAAACATGGATCCATAAAATTTAAAATGCATACTTGATTTCCATACTCCACAAAACATAATAAAAATAAAATTTTATATGGATTAGCAAACTTATTTAAGAGTTTCATTAAAATTTTCAATAGTGTAAGTGAACCCATGAAAAATGGTATAAGCTAGAAGGTGTTTACTTGGACAAAGGTAACTAAAAAGAGCTTTGAATTGCTTAAAAATAAAGAAAAATGAAGCCTCAATCCTCATTTTACTAGAATATGAGATTCTATTTATAATAGAGTATGACACATAAATAGTAGCAATTTTAGGGGGTCGGGGTACTAAATCAAGAAGGTAACCTAGTAGTTTTGTCTTCTCTATGGCTTTTATGACTATCAAATGAAATTTATTTTAATGGTTCTAGAACAAACTTGTGTTTTTAATGTTAGTTATAAGTTTTTTATATTGTTTTTTTTTAGAATATACCTTTGTAATAGGTTGTTTTTCATCTATTGTGGATGTTTTTGCTTTGGTTGTAGAATATAATTGTTGATGTTATGTGTTTTATTTTATTATGGATATTATTATATTAACTACAAGAGACAATTTTAATGTTATGATATGTTTTTAGTTATTGACGATGATTTAATTTTTGTATAAGACAATTGTTGTTCTTGTTGTGTTATCTATCATTGAAATATGTGATATTAATATTCTATCTATATAAGAGATTTTATTATATATAATAAATGGGTGAGGGACCCTCCAAATCTCTCTCTCTCTCTCTCTCTCTCTCTCTCTCTCTCTCTCTCTCTCTCTCTCTCTCTATATATATATATATATATATATATATATATATTCAAATTCAACATATGATTAAATTTCAAAACTAATGGTCTGTCAGCAGTGCTTAAATTTTTAAAATAATATTCAAATGAGGATTTTTTTTTTTTAAAAACAACTATATTACCAAGTTGATGATAATATAAATACTCAATTATTTATAGCGTGATATGTTAGGATGGTTTTAAGGTTGGATTATTCAAACTTAGTTCTAATTATGCACCTTTCTAACTCAAAATCTTAGGATGGGAAGAAAAATAATTGTGTATGGCATTCATTATACACAATGATTTAACATGAGCATCCATGGCATTAGAGGTCAATAAATTAAAATATCTTCCCACTTTCAACAAGTCTCCACTAGCCATGTGGCCTCTACCACTAAATTGGCCAGAGAGGAGGCATAAACTATTTATGTAGACCCAATTGAGTTACACAATGTGTAACATCAATTGTTAAATTGAGGATTTTTTTATATATTTATTCCAATTTTTTTAAAATAATTATGGTAATATTAGTATAGTTCTTCTTAGATGTTTTAAATATGTAGAAAAAACTCACAATTTTATAACTTTGAAGATGAGTTCATATGGGGGTATATATGGTCCACACATGGAGTGCATGAGTGGACTTTATCCCACTCTATGATCTAAAATATGTTTCCATGGAGCAACCTTGCTTTTTTTAGGTTTCATGTCGACCATGTCTTGGATGGTTTCTAAACTTTCCACTATTGTCATACTACTTATGTGGGGATTTCTAGGTTAAACATGCATTTATCTTCAAATTTTAGACAAATAACTTTGGTTATAAATGGCCCTCAACCATTATGTCACAAATATTCTTACAAGTAGTGAGAGGGATGACATTTAGGAGAGATATGAAGTTCATGTTGAAGGTATAGATTCTAAGAATCCTCCTTAGCTTAATGGATGTTTAAAAGTGGTGTTACTAATAACATTTGAAAATGTAATGAAAACAATTACTTGATAGCTTATTATGTCAACCATATCCCCTTTAAGGAATCATTTGGTGTTTAGATTCATCTTCATTAGGAACCACCCTTGGTTTTCCAAATTATTGGTGTTCAAAACATCACAAAGGGATTTTTCCTTTTATTCTTTAAGGATCCCTATAACGTATAATCCCTCATTTTTAGGTTGAGTTGTTGGGTATTGAGGTATATTATCATGATTGTGTCCCCTTGGACCCATAAATTCAAAGTCATAGACCAAACCTTCCATAAGATTCTTTTTTGGCTCGAACTTCTTAGCCTTACACTTGCTCTATGAGTTTTTCTTGAGGAAATTGTTAAACCCAGAGGGCAAGTGTTTTTCAATGAGAAAATGAAATTTAAATTTGCATGCCTTAATAAATGTGTTCTCATTGAGTTTTATTTGACTATGGATTTGATAGAGTCCATTGATATTTAAGTAGGGATAGAGTATTACATGTAAAAATTCACATAATTTAATTAATCAAAGACTTTCTTTTTATGTTAGTCAGCCAATCATGGTATTTTTTCATTATCCTCTTATGGGTTGATTAAATCCCTCTACTAAATAAGTTACATATAAAAATCAAAAGGTGGTAGAGAATATTTATGGTTGGACAATGGTGGCTAAAAAGAATCTATTGTAAAAAATAAAGGTTCTAAGATAAATGATGTTCCCATATTTTGAAATCCTCCTTTGAAGACTGAAGGAATCTTGATGCCCTCGTTAACCCTCCCTAATTTCAAGGCTCTCTGATGGCCTTTCATAGTCACATTTCTAATGTTTTAAAACCATAATTAAGTTACTTATATGTTGATACAACCTTTCCAAGTGGTATTATGCC
The DNA here is from genome assembly GCA_037957365.1 of Torreya grandis. Lineage (NCBI taxonomy): Eukaryota > Viridiplantae > Streptophyta > Pinopsida > Cupressales > Taxaceae > Torreya > Torreya grandis. The sequence goes on from JARHVA010006431.1 coordinate 31,443, forward strand.
TCGAGGATCATGTAATGTATCACCTAAAATTTGGATAATCAAAATAAATTTGTAAAATAACTCTTAATCAATCCAAACTCAAGAAAATAGTCAAATGGAAATAAAAAAGGAAACAATCAGTCATATAATTGAAACACTCTTACCATCATATTATTATTTTTTGATTTCCTTTCTAAGACTTTTTAATGTTTTTTGAAAATTAAATTGACAAATTGAAAATATGAAATGGGATGTAGGATTGCCAAGTATGACAAGTTCAAATTTAAATTAATGGAGGAGAATGATGGAGCAAACATAGAATTGCATTCATTATTTATGTCCAAATTCTTGGGATGACCCTTTCATTTATGGAGGTATTGGAAGGAAATAGAGGGGAATTTTCCATCCCAAATTTTAAATTTGAGAAGGGAGAAAGTTCTAGAGATTGGAAATCTATAGACTTTATTTTGGGGGTGAATGCGATTGTAAAGTGGGTGAATTAAAAATTAGAATATTAAGGAATATGAATATGTGGAAAGTGGGGTGAATTATGAATCAAAATATTAGGAAATATGAATATGTGGAGAGTGGGGAATTTCATGTAGTTAGGATTAATTAAATGACTTAAGGGTATGAAGAGATGATGTTAGTATGCAATATAGGGATTGAGTGTTAATTAGATCAGATAAAGAGGATATTAGATGATATTAGGCATAATTAAACAAGTTAATTTAGTGATCAAAATTAAATGCATACATGTCTAAAACTCATATTTTATGCATTATTGTTCCTCTATATTTTTTAGATATGTCTTAGTAACCAATGATATTTTGGTGAAGTCTCTCTTTTCTTCCATGTGAATATGATAGATATTATTTAGAATATGTCTAAAAATACTCTTTATGGAGGGACACAATGCCTCAAGAAGTAATATTAGCGTGTCAAGTTTTATTATGTAGCTAAGCAACCCATAAAATACTTCCCCAACCAAATACCTTCAAATTTCTTCATTTACATATTTCATGGTAAAATAAAAGACCATACATAAATTAACAAACTTAAATTACACCCTTAACAAAGACTAGACTAAGAAAAATACAAATAAGTGGAAGAGTACATGCTTGAGAGAAGCCAAGAAAGGTGTAATAACAATTCAAAGACACTCAAATCTCCATGGTTGGCCCTCAAATCAGCATAGGGAAATATTGTAAGATTTATAGATAAAATAAAATAGGGAAAAACTAATGGAGATGTTTAGAAAAATGCTTGCCTCCTACTGAAAGGGGTAACCATTATTTATAGTTGTAATTATCTTCCTATTACACAAACCTATTACATCCTTTCTTTTACCACTACCTATTATTTTTCCTCCCCTCCGATCATGTTTATTTATTTCAACATTGTTTTGGCCACCCAACTTCTCAATTTTCACTTGGAATTCTTCTATTTGGCTAGCCACCCCATTTAATTTAACACCCATCCATTTGGTTTCCTTCACATAAGGTGAACACTTATTATTTATCTTTCCATCATCCTCATAGGTCACAGGGGAGGTCATGGTGTCTTCCCCTTACTTTTAGGTAGGTTAATTGCATGGCACATTTAACAATTTTACTTTTATTTTTGACTCACCATTTACACCCTTCCTCTTAGATAAGGGATTTATAATAAAATACCAAGGGGTACTTTATGCATAGACATCATTTATTTGGAAAGTCTCAATTACTCAATAACCATAAATTTTAAACAAAACAAATTTTAATAATTATGTCTAGATAAAATGGCCAATAATAAACACAATTTCTTAAATTTACTTTCTAGATTGAAATTGAAACCAAAATATTCATCTATCTATTGGATTGGCATGGGGTAATTTTAGGGTATGTAAATATTTACATTTTATTTTCCAAGCTTAGGAATTTAAAAATCTCAAGTCAATTATATCCTTATCTCATATATGAAACAACATATTTAACCATCTTTAGAAAATGAATCCATTTCATGACAATATCAATGTCTTAAAAGCATGATAACAACAATGAACCAAAACATATGAATCATATAAATAGAACAATACTTGATCACATAGAAAATAAACATTATTAGTTATTTTTTTGGGGTGCTAATCACTTACAAGTGTCCTAAACCTTGGCATAGGAAAATGAGATGTAACAATGTTGATCCACAATATCTTTTAGAAGAAATTTATCAAGCTCAAAGGTAATAAATTTCTCACTATCCATCATATCACTTTGAAAATTAGTTTTGTTTAAGGCCATATAAAGTATATCATTGTAACAAAAATACTTTTTATGTGATTCTAAAATTGATATCTTTACACAAGTGTTCTTGAGTTGATCTATAATATTATATTATTTAGTACTTTTTACTCTAAATATTGGAGCTTAAGGAATATTATGAGGGATAATATGGTGTATTACATTGTTGGCTCTATTTTTTTCTTGACATGATCTACTTTAAAATAAGTCATCATATAATGGGTAACTCCTGAATATTTGCAAGATATGTCTATGGATAGAACTAAGGCAAGTCCATCAATATTATGGGTATCAACATATAAAACATTATCATCACATTTAACCCTATCTTATTTTGAGCCATATACTAGTATTTTACGATATATAATTGGAAAGAAATATTTGAATATTCATAAACATTTGCATAGTAACAACATCATGATACATAATAATAAATAAAATATAAGAATATTCCATGTATATGGCACCATAAGAGCATTTCATAAGTGAATCACATCTACCATAATAAATAATAAGGTACACAAGAATATACAAGATCTATAAGGGAAGGAAGTATAAGAGTTAACATGATATGACACTACACACAACCCTAGGAAAGAATAGAAAAGAGGATAACTAAGGCTAATGAAAGCCAACAAGAGATAGAGAAATCTTATGCAAAGGAAAAAAATATGGAGAAAGGAAAGATCTAGTTATAAAGAGAAATCACAACACAATGATAAAATAAGTACAAGGGCAAATAAACACAGCCCTAGCAAAAACATTTCATTATCAATTGTATCAAGAGATAACCCTGTACGAGAATGGATCATGTAAGGTAGTCCAAATAGCACTAATAAAAATTAATGGATAACCCTAAGATGATGGTACAATAAATCATGGGTGTTGGAAACCCTAAGAAAAACTAGATTAATATTCAATAGAGATAGAATCCAACTGTAAGGGGTGTAAGAGGGTAAAATATGCATGGTAAGCTATCTTACATATAAAATACACTATAACAACCATTAAACATGTGAAAAATTCATACTTGAATAAAATATAACTACATGATATTATAAACAAAACTAATTATATGAAAGGAAAGTATTGAAATGCTTTAATTTGAGAAAGAGAGTGTTATGAGATGAATACCATATTGTATAAAACTTATGTGTTTTCAAAGGCTGAAATCAAGTAAAACTATTCTAGAGAGTGGTCTTGAGATATCCCAAAAATAGTGAAGAAGAATATGCATCTCATGTTTCTAACTCTTCTCTCACTCCTCTCAAACATAATGCACTTCCAAATGTTGTTTCTACTTCTATGCATGATTCTATTTTGAATAGTGCACATGTTCATTCTAAAAAGACATCTTCTACTTAATTAGAATGTGATACACTAAAACATAAATATGCCAATGAATCTCCCAAGCTACCCCTCACTAAAATAGAACCCAGTTCTCACTCTTCACCTAAAGAGAATGGTATCCCACATCCCTCTATTAAGGTCCAAGTTACCATTAATCCCAAGGTTTAAGTGAGCACACCCCCTCTTTATGATATAATTGCTAAATGTAGTATTCTCATGGATAACACTAACAATCTAGTTCAATGATTAAATGAACCACTTTAGGATAGTAATGTACCATCCCAAGAGATTATATCTTTGATGCATGCAGTTGATGAATTACAACACCAAGTAAAGCTCCTTACCTTAGAAAATAAGGCTTATGAAACTTATATGGATGCCAATTATTTACATGGTAACCTTATTTTGAAGACATTCATAAAATATTCATTGCCTAAGCATTACCAGATACCATTGTTGCCTCCCTTTGATGGAACTGGAGATCCATTTGTACACCTTCAAGACTTTCAAAAGACTTTGCCATCTCATGTGAGTTCTTTGATTCTACTAAAATTATTAAAGTAGACATTAATGGGGGAGAGAAAGAATGGGTTCTTTTATTTACCCGATATTGGCTCCTTACACACATATGATGACTTAGAGGAGGCATTTCTTAGACATTACATAGCAAACATGGGCCCTCATGTTACATATGAGAAACTTACAACTTTACATCAGAACACTTCAGAGCTAATTAGTAATTATATCTTACAATTTAAGAATCACATGTTATAATTGATATACAAACCAAAAGATTTAGAGATTCAATATATCTTTATTAAGGATAGTTTTCCAACCTCCTCTCGAGCATCTACTATATTAGACAGAGTCTTCCTTTAGGCACTTATGCTATAAAGTTGGAGATTTAGAAAAAAGATGGGATTAATTGAGTCAAATTCAGTTAATCAAATTACTCTAGATTACATAACAACATCTTCATCTTCAACTCTTATCATTCAACATCCCCCATATCCTAAACAAGATAGGAGACCACAACCAAAAAAACAATCAGTTAAGAACAAATAACTAGTCTCTAAAGTACAACCTATACTATGCACTATAGAAAACAACATCAAAACACCATTATAGTTTGATTCAGAGTAGGATAACCCATCTATCATATTATCAGCACTACTAACTAACAAGTTAATCACATTACCTTCTACTCATCAATGAGATCCACATCTCTTACATAGATAGCCACATCAACTCTTTTGTAGCTATCATCATATGTGGACATAAAGATAATGATTGTTATGGATTTAGAGATTGCATTACTAGATGTGTTGATAATGACATCATAGCATTCACATAGGGGTACCAAGATCTCCTCCATCATGGAACCCCATACCTCATTCATCTATGACTGAGTCATCCCAGGACGTTCTTTTACAGGAATGATTGGTCACTCATCATGAGATTAATGTGGGTTCTAGGATAAAGCCTCATAAGAGATCTCCTATTCCACTACCTCAGAAGGTTTAAAAACTAGTATAGTGAGAACAACCTACACATAGTAGTGTAGTCTGAGGAATACATAGTGCAGTTCTATACACATATCCAATAGATTCATAAGTACCACAATAGAGTACTATGTATGAGAAATATTCATTACGACTATATTATTTGAGTCCTATCTCATGTAGTAATCTGTTATGGTTAACATTAAATGACCCCACATCATAGAGTACTACTCATGATAAATATTCACTATGACAATATTTTCTAGGTCCTATATCACATAGCAATCCACTACAGTTAAGATTAAATGGGACCCCATCATAGGTTTTAGCTCCATCTCAATATATCCCATAGTCATACACATCACAACAAATGCCACAATGTACATGACTGTGGATAGATGAGTCTTGTTCAAAGCACATAGTTCATATTGTATGTTCAATAAAGTTACATTTAATATCATATCCATGTCCAATTATAGTTAGTACACCATAGACAATATCAGATACAAAGTATTTCCTTACAAAGCATGAATATTATGGGCACTTGTTTAGTTGACCATTAGGGTTCAGATAGTGATACACCATACAGTGATACGACACACCTTCATACCAACATCAGTCACTTAATAGGGAAATGATGGAGCTAAAGGTCTAGCTAGCCTTTGTATTATTGATCCATTCTTGGGGAAGTAATATGCATAGCATGTTATCTTACATCCCCATATACTAATAACTAATATTCCTAATTTCCAATAACTATCCATAGCCAAAATAACCCTATTAAAATCTAGATCTTCTTAAATCATATCTTTACAAATATTAAACCAACTCAGCTTATCCACACACTTTACCAATCTCAAACCAAATCAACTTATCCAAGCAATATACCAACACTAAACTAGCTCACTTTATCAAATCAATTTCCAAACTATAAACCAAATAAAGTTCTTTACTTACATACAATTCAAAATAAAAAAACTTAACATCACACCTGAACATATCAACAAAAATCAAATCACATATCCCAAGTATAATTTTACCAAACATGTATAACCTTCAACATCAATACCAAATGAACTACTTCTACAACAACTATTTGTATTGAATATAACAATATCTTTCAAATCCCATAACATAATACGTATGAGTCAAAATCAGAATTATATATATATATATATATATATATATATATCAATGTTTTCAAAACATATAGATCATATAAAGATATAATCAATCATGAATGGGAATCATGCCCTCACTCCCAATCTCACTCTCTCCTCTAGTAATAGTCTCATAATCCAATCTCACACTCGATGTCCCCACACCTCCTCTAGCTCTTGAATGCCTCTTATGTTAGCTCTCTCACTCTAATAACCAATTGTGCTCCTCACAGAAGTCCACATACTATCTCTAAAGATCTATTTACTCATCCATAATCCATGTACTCACTGATCCATAATTATGTGGAGGCATCTTATACCTATCGAGCTCTACTCTTAGCTCATTTCTCTCTTCAATTTCTGTAAAATATGCAACCATAGCTATATCATCCCTATCAATCAAATAAGCATAAATGCTATCCATAATGATCACTTTCTCTATCAAGCCCTCCTCCATAACATCATCAGGTACATGCTGTGTAAGTTCATGAAGTGTAGAATCAATAATAATCTCCCAAAACCCATCATCCCCACCTCTTCCCATAGTAGGTGGTTCATCCTGAGCACCTCCCACTCCACCTGCATGCAAAGATACAAAAACTACATTAGAGATGCACTTTCAAAAATAACTAGAATAAGTTCAAACTCATACAAAACTCAAATATAATCAAACCTTACCTCCCTTCATCTTGATCATAGTAGGATCCTCATACTCAGGGGCATCCCCTCCAAAAATAGGGTACAATAGAGCCCACCGATGCCTCACCCATCATGTGGTATATGCTTCTATGTAACCAACATCATCTACATCAGGAATATCTATAGATACATCTCATGCATCCAAAGGTAATAGTTCTAACTCAGCTTTAGTAGGCCTACCAAGAGCTCATTCTCTCATTAGTGCTCGTGTATTCCTCACCCACACCCATGCTACTAGGGGCACATCTTACGGAACCCCAAACTATCTAGTCATGTGATCATACTAAAATCACTCATAAACCCTAGTCTAGTAGTCATATAACCAACAATTGACCCTCATATACTACAATTGCACTCCATCCTTGGACCACCTAGGGAATTCTATATAAGGCCTCCATATGATATCTCAAGCTATCAATCTATCTAAAACTCATCTATAGTGATCTATCCAAAGAGATGAGATAGCCAACATACTCATCTATCACTCTCCAAATGACTATGGGGGTGCCTAACTCTCCCTCTGTAATACTATCGGCCACACAACCACTATGTACTCATAAGTCCAATAATGTAATAAATTAGCTACACTCAAACCACCACTAAAGGCCTTATAAGTAAATCAATATAGTTCCCTATATAAGTGGGCAAGCATATTCCTACCCCATGAGAACATAGTACCATACACCTATACACTATGTATAATCATATGCATCCTATATGCAATCGATACCCCACTCCCATCTACTCCAACAAATGAAGCTAATAGCATAACCAACTAATTATGCAGATGTAGAAAACTCAACTATATAATAAATGAAAATAGTACATCACTATCACTACTTATCCTATGTATGCTTGAGGGTACACTAGAAATATACAAAGATGCCCATTCAATAACATCCACACCCATGTAATCATGCAAAGTCACATGTCATCCACTAACTGGTAGGTGAAAAATATAGTACACATCCTCTAGAGTAATATTGATCTCCCATGTTGGAAGCTAAAAAGTATAGTTTTCTAAATTACACCTCTCACACAAGGCAGTAATCAAATATTATCCCACTGCAGAATGCCTAGGTCACACATATGACTTAGCCCTATCATATGCATCACAACCCTCTCATCATATGATAAAGGTAATAATCTCAGTGTTTCTATCACCTAGATTCTATAGAATTCCCTCATCCATAACTCACCTTAAAAAATCCTAAAAAATATTATATACATCAATTCACCATGCTAACTTGATAACCAGCAAAAACATAACAACTAAACCAAGCAGCAACCCAAAAAATCTAGCCTCTAGGACAATAACACTATGTACAAGACAACAACACTAGATAAGAGTGCGACAATCTGGATAGTAGCACTAGATCCTAGACAATAACACTAGAGGAGGGACAAGAATGCTAGAACTAGTCAAAATTTTCCTAATAATCTTAAAACAACTCAAAAACATATAAAATAAACTTCTAAATAGGCAAAAATCATGCATTTTAGTGAATTACCATGGTAATCTCCCCACCAATCTAAATCTAGGCTACCAAGTACTTAAACTAGGTTATGGTAGGTGCTCATCTCTTTGGCATATCCCCTACTCTAGAGCTCAAAATCTCAAACTATTCAATACATAAATGAATCAAGAATCAGTCCAACTTTCTTATATCAAACAACTTTCTCATCCAAAGTAATATACCATTTTGATTATAGCTTCAACCTCGTAGCTCCATTTTAAAAATCATTTTGTTCCACAGAATCATGATAATGACACCCTCAACATCACACAAGCCTCACTCTCTTACTACATCATTTTCCTGTTATGGCACACCAATATCTATACTTATTATATACCCAAATATATAACTTGGTCCTAGCCAATAAAAAATATCATTAAAACTTTCAAACAACTCAACCTAATCAATTAAACAACACTTTCAATGTCCTCACAACAAGACAATCTTCTTTCTACTTATACCAATAGTCATCACTTTTGGCTCAACCTCCTCTATCATAGGTCTCTTCCCTCTCCCCAAAATGGGGATTCATTCTTATTATTCCTATTCCTACACTTATCCAACATACCTATCCACTTTCATAGATAGATACACCACGGTTCATACACCTCCAATATTCAGATTATCAGTTTTAGCTCAAACTAGGCAAGATATATTGTGATTCAAATTACGTGGGTCATTCAACATTACTCAGGACATTTAGAGGGATACACCTTTAGTTTACAGATACACAAAGTATTTAGATATATAGTGATTCAAATTATATGAATTCATAGTGACTTTTATATAGACTCAGACAAGATATCAAAAATTGGGTTATGTACATTACTACACATCTCATAAGTACAAATTCATATACTATGACACAATTATAGGACTAGACAGTAGATTATAGGTATAGTTTAGAGCATATTATTTTGATCTCAAATTTTTCACATGAGACATGTCATAATATCTCATTTCACATGTGGTTATATAGATTTCTAGACTGTACATATGCATAACTCACATCCCAAATTTGGGGGCATGACATAGATATTCATGGTCTTCATCATCTAGGATTATATAGATTAGAAGGGTAAGGCATGCCATTCTCTTATAAAAATTTACCAAAGTTTTAGATTACACCTAGTTGTACATAGGTTATCACTAGGATGGACCATATGATCATCTACAATGATTGGTCCATAGCATTACCCAAACCCAAACTACATGAGTTTATGTAGACATTAGTTTTGGGCCTCTAAGAACTTCTAAGTTCCAATTCAAATTATTTAGAATTGGGACATGATAGATTTTTCTCTTCATAGTATACAAATTCTATGCACACATTCTAGATTATATGATTTTATATGCAATAGAAAATAGACATTAGTTTTGGTCCTCTGAGCATTTCTCATTTCTAGCCAAATTCAGCACAGGGGGTAAACATTTCCCTCCTTCTCCATGATTTTATAGATTATATATTCAGATTTAGTACATGGGGAATGTAATCCATGGATTCATTCTTTCTCTAGGCATTATTTGGCTCTCCATTCACTTCCCTAGACAAGAAGTTGGACCCTTTTTCAACACACTTATCTCCATGTAGGTAGGTTTAGGTACGCATTTTATTTTCTTTATTTTAATCTAGTACTTCATTTCATTGCATCATTAGATTAAAAAGTGGAAAATATATAAACCCTAAATTGGTCAAGCAACCACACATATCATGTCTTTTCTCAATCTTTTCATAGGAGACTCTAACTCGAGAATATGAGCTTTGTTCACATTTGTCCATGTCTTTTAGTTTATTCTTTTTTATCTTGTTCTATGCTTAAGTCACCTTTTTACCTATTCAAAATCATCTTGAGCCTTTCAAATAGTGATTCCACCTCAGCAAAATCAGATTTTTTATCCTCTTTACATCGCCCTAGGTCCTGGGACTGTAGGAGAAGAGCGTCGGGGTTAGACTATAGCATCGATGCCACTAGTGTCCATTTCCAACACTCTTGTCAAGGGTCATTTTGATTCAAAATGATCAGTTTCCTTCACTTAATGAGTGTCAGACCTTTTCTTAACTTCATTCTTAATTCTCCCAATGTCAACCAAATGCAAATAAAGCTCCCAAATTTTAAATAAAGAGTCTCCTAAATAAAGGAATACACAAGGCATTTCATATCTAGAACTTACTACTTTAGCATATTAGACATAATAAAAATTAGTCAATCGTATAGCTTAGTATTTTTCATCACACATATACTTACATGCTTGATTAAGGAAGGGCCTAGGAAAAAGTCATTCTTACATCTATCATCCACATTGATTATGCACGTTCTCTAAGGGATAACTACATTTGATCTGAGACGCTAGCTTGAGGGTTAATGTAAGTAGTGATCAAGATAACAAGGGTTATGGATTATGAAATCATTCTTCCCCTAACCCAATTTTTCCCTCTTTTATTTTTGATGAATTTGTTGTTTACATGTTTGTAGATGGATACAAGGTTTGGAGATTGAAACAGACCTAAAACGAACTCTATTGACTTCTAACCTCCAAAATTTGGTACACAATTTTATACTAACCTGGTGAACAAAACCCATAAATTTTATATCATTAGGATAATAGTAGTAGAGGTGTACTACAATGTTTATTCCACTCCTATCCACTTTTGGCACTCCCATCCAATCATAGAACAAAGGTTAGATCTAGATTTCAGATAGTGTCTCAGTCGAACATCTCAATTTCTAGCTCTTGAATCATCCATTTGAGCCCATTTTTAGATAAGTTTATTTTTATTACTCATGCAATTTACTTGATAAAAATATATATTTTACCATATTAAACTATATTTTACTCCTTACTCTAGACCCTTATTTTTTGGGAACTACACACTAGTTTCCTGAAAATAACAAAATAATATATACATTTCTAGAAAGGTTTTAAAATCCTTTGACATTGTTGTTTCTTCATCTATTTTTTTGACTATCATCCCTTGCCATAATAGTTTTTTTTTTGCATTTTCCTCTCCAATCACCAAACTCTTAAAAATACTAACAAAAGTGGCTTTCATGAATATCAAACTTTTCTATAACGTTAGATGCATTGCACCCTATAAAAGAACGTTCTTATGGGATTCATAATTTAAAATGGTCTTGAATTTTTTCCCTTGTAGTTTTATATTATTCTATTATTTTAAAATACACACTTAATCTTTTTACTATGATACCAGATTCAATGGATGTTCTTAGCCAAACTTTGTCATTTACAACTTTATCTACAAGTATGGACAATTCTTCTAAAGACATAACCATTATTATTTTAAAAAAATGTTGTTATATTGTCATGAAAACTGTGCTTGAAATCTAAAACACAGTACTTTTTTGGACAATATGCAAACCCATATTTGTATATAGTTCAAAACATAACATCCATTTTCCTCATATATCATCTAGCAAGAGGAGAAATGACAATGTATCATTCAAGTTGTCTATTTTTTTGTTTCTCAAAAATATTCAAGATTTATTTTTCAAAGGCATAATTCACAACATGAAAATAGAGGGTTAGAAATAATTTTATATTACATTTCTAAGGCTATTTTAATTTAATAAGAAATATTAAATACCCTTCGATTTTTTTGTCTTTTTATGGCCAGTACCAAGTCGTTGTGGTCTTCTCTCTATAATCTAAGTCAAATTTGCTTTGTATAACTGATTAATAAAATTTGTGTGAACCCATATCTTATTATTAGTCTTCAATTATTAACAAATACTAATTATCTACTCAATTGTAGCATTCTTTGATAGAATATGAGTAGGCCTCTATTTGATTCTACCATGTGTACATTCAAAACTATGGTTTTGTAAGATATTATTTTATGCTTTGATGGTATGATGTCCATTGATAATATAAAAATGAGTCTCTAGATCCTACAAATCTTGTTCAAAATCTACATTTATGATTCCACTAGTTGTTTTATTGAAAAGAGGTAATAATATTGCATCCCTTTGAAGAGGCATTGGGTTATATAACATTGATTTTACTAGTTGATCAACACTATTTATGTCAAGAGATTGGTACTTGTATTTGTAAAGTCCCTATTATAATGCTCAATTCCAAACTTGAAATATTTTTCATTGAACCAAAAATTTGAATCCCTTGAGTTGTTAAAGGCTCACTCTTTCTGAACTCTTTTCAATGTGTTTTAAAGCAGTAATGTCTCATGCTGAGTGTTTTAATTTATATAAATGTGATATTAAAGTGTATTTTCCAAGCTAGCTAGCTCTTAACTCCTCATAAAATTAATTTTATCCATGAAATGTTATTTTATCAAATTTATTATCTATATTTAAGTAGTGAGTAATAGATGAAGTAAATCCATATTAATAAAGTTTTTTTAATACAATCACAATCTCAATAAAAATAGTTTGGCTATTTTATAGACCACATTTGTTAGAATCTAGATAAGGTTCTATTTTCCAACCATAGGAATAAAAGGAATATATGTAGTGTTTTACAGAATGAATCATGCCATTTTTTTTATACAAAGACACCTCTTACTCCATTTGAATGACTTAGCATGAATATTCAAATTTATTTATATATTCTATTTGAATAGAAATTAGATGATTAAAAATATATTTCATACTCAATATGATTCCAATGGATTCATGTGCTCCAGATATTAAATGAAACAAACAAAACTCATTGTGGTAGTTATCCAAACAAAAAATCTCTAAAAACTATTATTAATCTCTTCTCTCCTAATCAACAGAACCATCTATAAATGAGATCACTCTATATGAGGTTTAGCCAATCAGAGTGATTGTTTCCTGCAATCAAGTAATTAATTGTCAAATTTAAATAAAACACATAATAAACTAGCTTATCATAGTAAATATGTTTCAATAGTGAATTATAGAAAATAAAACTATTTATTAATCATATAGCATAAAATTTTTACCCAAGAAAAATTAAAACCAATTAAAACAAAGCCAAACAATTAATTAGGTCTACCAAAAAATAATATTAATAATACATGTGAATATCAGAATGGTTAAAGGAGGATGGATGTAATCAAACTAGATCTACCAACTGATCATAGTCGATGAAGGACTTATATTCTTCAATAAGATGATTGGAACTTATTTTCACTATGACCTTATTGTTTCACTTTTAGAGTGGGCAGCTATGCACTAAAAAATATATCTCATGATGGATTCATTTTGTATATAAAGTTTAAATTTTATATCAAACAACAATGAAATTTAATAATCCCTACAAGCCATTTCAGGGATAGTGAAATTAGGATGAGCAACAACTATTTGTACCATAGTTGTAATTATTCACATTTATATTGGGTGCCACCGACTATAATATATTTCTTAGGGTGATTTCATTTTGAATTAGGAAAAATAATCTAACAATGAAACTTAAGAAGTTGCTACTATATATGCATAGTGAAAATAGATCGATTAACATTTGTTGTCATGATGCCCACTGATGTTTTAATTATTGTATAAGACAATTTTAGTGTTTTTTTTGGTATATAATTGAAATCTGAGATATTCCTAATCGACCTATATCAGAGGGTTTTTTTATATATATAAATGGGTGAAGCAACCTCCATTGATATATTTATTCAATGTATGATTAAATTTTAAAACTATTGGTACGCCAATAGGGATTAAATTTTTTATAATAATATGTCAATGAGGATAAAAAAGTGAGAAAAAAATTAATTGAATAATAACTTTGTACTATCAAAAATACTCAATTATCTTGTAGGATGTTATGGTAGGATCATTTTCAAGTTGAATTGTTGAAATTTAGTTCAAATTGAGAGGTTTTATAACTCTAAAACCTAGGATGAGAATAAAAATAATTATTTATGGCATTGATTATACACCATGCCTTAACATGACCATCCATGGCATTAGAGGGCAAGAAACAATGGTCTCTTCCCACTTTCAGTAGGTATCTACTAGCCATGTGATCTATACCACTACATTCGCTAGAGAGGAAGCATAGATAATTCATGTAGACCCCATCACTTTACATAATGTGTAACACCAAGGGTTAACCATGAGTGTTATTTATCTATTTTTCCTAATTTTTTAAACTGACAGTGGTAGGATCATGATAGTTATTCCTAGATGGTTTATATGTGAAGAAATTACTCTTGATTTTTTAACTTTGAAAAAGAGTTCCGATTGGGATATTCTTACAAACAAACAAGTATTTAATTTTTAAATATTACCTAATCCCTTTGAATTATTTATCTAAATATGATCAATATTAGGAAATCCACCAGACGTTGAGCACTCTAATTTTGCATCTATGTGGCACCTAAAGAGTGTCATATCAGAGCTTCAATTTTTTTTTACAATTGACTCAGCTTGTGTTTAATGTATATTTTTCATTTTTGTTTCATGAATTGGAGAGAAATTCATATTTTGAATTAATTTAGCATAGCATATTTGAATGCATTAAAAAATGTTTATCCAATACTTATACATAGGTGCACATGTATTGAACATTAGATATCTAATAGTTGTAAATCTTATGTGTCAAGATGTGATTGGTTAATTTACACTTTATTTAAATAAATGTTGAATAAGTATTATATAGTGCATTTTAAATATATCGTGCAAAAAAATATTTATGCATATCAATATGTTTCATCAATAAACCCCACCTTGACAATAGAGTTTTTCAGTTATTGGAACATGATCAACATACAATGCCTTTCCCTTAAATACATTTATCTTATTTATCAATACAAATATAATAAGTAGATGTAATTCAAGAGAATTTTTTTGTATTTGAGAAAAATATATACCATAAACTTGGTTAAAATATTGTATATAACATCATCCAAACTACACTGACCTCTATGGTCTTAAGAGGGTCATGTTCGTAGGCCTTTAGTTAATCTAGTTTTCAAACTTATATAGAAAAAAAATGAAAAGTTTTATCATCTATGATACCTTATAACTTGGAAACTTTTTCACCATATTTATATATATTGTATACTACATTCCCTTAGAATGGGAATACACACATCTTAAAGTGTAAGTTTCCAAGGTTAGGTTAAGTTACTCAAGCCCACTACCCACTCCAAATAAATGCACATGTTAGAAAAAATTGGGCTTTGGAGTATGATCTAGGTGATGTTAGACAATAATTTAACCTACAACCCTTGAGGCTTGAGTCCACACATTCTATATTCTACCCATACTGAAAACTAGTGGGCTATTAATAAATTTTATTCTGAACATAATATTCGACTCGTATTTGTCACTTTCCATTGATTGGTGTTGACTTTGAACTGATGGGTCAATTATTAGTGATGAGTCATGAGTCACGTCAACTCAATCATGTTAGTAACTCTTTATGTTTGAGTTCACGCAGTTCAAGAATATTAGTTCTTACTTTCAAATATTTGATTTTAGACATTTTAAGAGATTTTATGTACAGACAATTTGGTCAAGATATGTCAGACAACGTATATTCTATTGGTTTCAAGTTCTTCAACCCTTTGCTAGTTGATTTTTTGTTTTTAATTTCTTTTTGAAGATGATTTTAGCACTCCTTTTATGTATTAGTTAATGTATTGTCTTTTCTATCCCATTTACCATTCTTAGCCTTTTGTGCACATTAATATCTAAATTAAATTAAATTAAAAATTGTGTCATAAAGGCCCATTATACTGACTATTACGTAGACCCACACATGAAGTTTAATTGAGTTGAGCCAAGTACCATGCTTTACCGATGTTAGACAACATTTCTCCCTTGCTCAAGCACATGTTAAACTCAACCTACTCAATGCCTTGCTAGTTATATTTTTACACTTATTAAAATACAATAAAAAAATTAAAATATATATTATCAAATATTTTAAATAAAAAATAATAATATAATATAATATATGATGTGATTGATGTACATGCATTTAGTGAATTACAAGAGCTTTAACGATGGACTGAGGTTGCAAGGGAATTGCCTTGTTAAGCACATATGGGAGGGGCTGAGCACACTCAGAATCTAATTTTTGGTCCTTGTGTGGACCTTAACTAAGTTGTTAGTGCCAAGATGTTTATGAATTTTTTTGTAAACTCTCTATTTTACCCATCTCTATCACTTGACTATTTCAAAAACTTTTAAATGACTTGTTTCATGTTAAATCTCCATCAAATTTAGTTTTTGAAAAGCAAATCATTTCATACGCATGGAATTTGCATTAACACTATCTTCAAGTGTTTAATGTCATAGATCATCATTCACATAATCCAACTATAGATATTCCATTACCAAAATTGTCTAAAGATAAGAATTGTTGCATTGATCATAATTAGAAGGATAATGATCATATTTTAAGGATAGATGCGAGAAATGTTTTCCATGATTTTCATCAAAATATTGATCCAACAACGTTAGCTATCAAACTAGCAATCTCCCTAAGGGTGCAATCTACTATGGGTCTTTTTTTAAGTATCTATGTAATGGAAATGTAGTCAAACATTGCTACTTTTGGGACTTCTAGTTGTGTCATTTGGAAGCTTATTATCTTCTCTTCTTTGTGGCCTTGACTGGGCTTCCCCACTCCTGTGATCATGAGATGATGCCACATAACATTGTTCCAATGAGCTAGACCTCGGGTTCTTCTCGATCTCGTTCAAGTTATTCTATGCCTTTTGGGTTTGCTATAAAATCATTTCCTGGAGCTCTTGCTTAAGGGATAAATGTTCTGAAGGAGAAAGAAGCATCCTCAAGTTTCTCTAATCCTTGCACAAGACATAAAACTCTTAATCTTAATAGGGTAAAACTGGTTATAAAATTCCAATGGCATTTTTGTACAAATGTGATTGATTTCTAGCATCAATAACCCTATAAATTAAGACTAACACTTAAGGAAATGTTGAGACTTTGGGAATGAAAATGTAGATATGCCCATTCATGGTTGGTTCTCAGGTTCTGAAAAATGACATTCCATACTGGCACCTCAGGAAAGTGAGGCTCTAAGACTCTAATTGTACACGTGGTTATTCATGTTTGGTCCCTGATTGTAGACAAGTAACAGTTCATATTGATATTTAAAAAAAGGTTGGGAACTTCTAATGTTCTTTGTTGTGAAATTTTGATTTCCCCTTTAGGCCTTCCATTCATTAGTAGGTTGCCATGTGGATCTTGTGCACTGAATCTCTATTTGGGATATTTGGGTGTACTATTTAGTTGATTTGTTGAGTTTGGGTGTTCATGATGTAACCATATCATTGGATCTTATGAGTTTAGGGCTCAAGGGATATGCAACTAGATCTTAGAAATGTGGCCACCCTTCTTGGTTTAATTACATTTTAAATAAGTTTTGTGGGTAACTCGAAACCCATTTCCACCTACCCTATCTCACCAAAGTCTATATTACAACTTATTTTCTTCTTTATTATTGTTGTAGCTAATCCATCATGATGCTGAGACTTCTTTCTTTCATTATACAATTTCATCTATGCTTTGCAAGTTTTTTGGACACTAGAAGTGGTTTCTACTACACACGAAAACACCATCGCTTCCTTAAGTTATAACATATGGGTTATTATTTTTCTCCTAATTTGTCAATTGCCTACGGGGCTACATCATGTATTTTTGGGCGCTAATTTTTTTTTGTTGGATATCAATGACACTTTCTAGCTGAAGCACATCATTCATTTATCTGATGCCATGGGAAATTGGGGGATTCAAAGTTCTAGTCGTTGGGGCTTATTTTATAATTATGTTAATCAATTAAATAATAGACAAGGTTTTCTGGCTGCGTTGACTATTCTATAAATTTTGAGATTTTTTGTCCTTTGAAATTAATAATTAGACATCATATTTTCTCAGTGAAAAAGATGAACAAAGAGATATCTTCTAATTTGGAACCACTGAAGAAGCTAATAACCATATCTCGACCAAATTTAGTGAGCAACATAAGAATGATAGCTTTCACGATAATTGAATAGGCTTGACCAAATGAACATTAAGGAGATTAAAAATGATAAATCAAAAGATACACAATGAAAAATAAATAAAGATGGAATAATTCATTACAATGATATTAATAATAAAATAATAATGAAATAAAATGATAATTTTTCCCAACATCAAACGCCTTGATGTTGATTGTTTCAATTGCATATGGCTACGAAATGATGAAACAATGTTGAGATGAGCTCCACATTCTTTACCATCAGTAAATTGATTTGCAGTCAGTCCCACTTAAAAAAATAAAAATGAAAGGTATATATTAAATTTTTCATATTAATTTGAGAACAATCCTTCAATGTGGCACCAACGTTACAAATTACTGCCTCTAAATGCCTCCGAGTGAGCGCGGTCGTATGTCCTTTCAATCAGTACCTACTACTATCGAGGGCCTAGTCTACGTTCTACCATTTTATAACACCTTTTGGTCAAGTTTTTATGTGTTTAAAATGGTCAAAAAATAAAAAAAAATCACATAATAGAAATTGGGTAAGCATTGTGTGTTGAATGCTCTATATTTTTTAGAATACATGTGCATGTTTAGGGTAAAATACTTGCTCCCTTCACTTTGATCAACTCACATACAACTTATAGGGTCTTTGATGTGAACGAAATTTTAGAAATTACTGGCTTTCTCAAAAAAAAAAAAAAAAATTTACATATTTTGTCACTTGTAATGACAAGGTGGGATATTCACGTGATCCTAATTAGGTTCTTTTACTATTTAAAAAATAAAAATAAAAATACATCATGTTTAGATAATGGAAATGATGTACAATTCCATGGGCTACAAGATAGATGATCTATTATCTATAATCATTTGTGTATTATGAAATGCAAGATAGCCAGTGAATACACTTGAAAATAAATTCATTCAAGTGAAGCGGATAAGGTGCAAGGCTCAAGGCACAATCAACACTAATAGAGACAAGTCGATAATTGTTCTATTTTATGCTAAAGGTCAGAGGATATAATAAAATAAATAAATATTGTTTAGTTTTTGACACTCCATTTCACTCACAACAGGGTTTCAATAAAGTTTCAAACTGATTCCTATCAAACAATGCAAATAAACTTAGGAATAATTAAACGTCTCAATTTCATCCACACATCATTAATTAGCACTGATAATCATGTTGAGGAATCCATATTTATGGTATTATCATGTATGCAACAATAACCTCTCACATATTCATCCTCAGTCACCTTACGACCTAACAACTGACATTTTGGCCTTTAGACCCATTAAGCAGGGCACTTGAACAATTCCTAAAAGAGCTAAAATGATAATCAAAATAAATCAACTAATTAAACTATATTAAATGCTTATCTAAATAATTCATTTAAAATTAATGGATATCTAAAAATAAAAATTCAAAAATTCAAAATATCAAGCCTCTTCATCATTGCTTTTGTGAGATATCAAGCCCTCACAAAATGTCTAACAAATATCTAATTTGTGAACCATGCCTATTGATTGAAAATCATAATTAAATGACACCTCCTTAACTTAACTAGAGTTATCTTTAATTCACCTGGGGTTAGTTTGAATTCATTCCATGTTTAATCTTAACCTAACTCAACTTAGGTGAGAGTTAACTTTAGAGGCTATAAAAAATAGCCTCATCCATGATCTTTAAGTTATCTTGGTGTAAAGTTGTTATGTTTAAATATGTGCAAAAGCTTTTCTAGTGCAATGTTACTATGTCAAAATACCTCCAAAAAATGTCATTATAGTGTGACCATGCCAATTTCATAAGCCAAGCCAAGGTGTCAAGTAGAGGTAGAGCAATGGAGCTTCATTGACAAAGATTTCTTGAACACATAGCTAATCAATCCAACATAACAAGCAATTTTTCAATTATAAAAAAGGTAAAAGGAAGAATTATTTTGTTTTCTAGTTGTGCTTTCATTGTGTGCGTTTTACATATGCTCACCCTAGTGTTTAGACTAGAGGTGTTAGTGTTTAGTGTATTTATTTTTGTTTGATTTTTTTTACTAACACTATACTAATCTCCCCTCTTGGATTCCTTCTTCATAGTAGTTACTATAAATTTGGAAATCAACATGCTATCCTTGTGTATTATACCTCCCAAGATGAAACTAAGATGATCGAAAATGAAAGATATAATGGTCAGGGTATTGATCTAGCTAGTTTGGTTGTGATGGTTGAGGTCATTAAACATATTGAACTGGCAGTGCTAGTTGATTTGGGTGAAATATCTACATAAGATTATATAAAATGGGTGGTACTAGATGCTTAGGTATATACCAAAATAACTCAGATGCGTCAAAGTGACTATTAAGGGCAGTGAACTATTATGTAATAGTATCCCAAGAACATTGAGAATTTAGAGAAACTAGGTAGCATAATGCTTGATCTATATTGCTTACTCTAAATGAGTTGATCTGAGGTTATATTTCTCAAGGTATTTTATTGGCTTCATCATGTTGGGCTTGTTTAGACAATGTCTTCCATGAAGTGAATGAGATTAGACAAGGCTAGACATAAAAATGAAAGATGTCAAATTTGGAGGTTTTGGGCTTGGTGGGTTAAGAGGTGAATTTTTTTGGCTAACTAAGCTTTAGACAACTTTATTTAATTGTCTACAGAATTTATCAAACTAATCATGAGATTAGGTAAAGGTATAGAGTGGAAGACTTGTAGTCAAAGCTCATAATTTATATCATTATTGATACCCTATGCTGAAATGATAGTTGGTATTTGAGGAAACTTTTTGACTTTGTGTAAATATGATCGTTTAGGGAACATCATACAAGATAAGGAAAAATTTTATTTTATGATTTGATGGGCTTTTTTAATTTTTGTTGTCTGTTGTTCTCTAAAAAAATTGTATTACTGATTTATATTATCTATTAAAAGTATGTGCTTGTTGATTTTGAAATATAAATGCTTGGATGCTTGGTTTATTATTTGTTTGAATAATAAGGTTCTAAAATGATTAAAGAAACTATATTATTACTGAAAATAAAGGTGCCAAAATAAAATAAAAACTAAAAATTCTTTTTTGTTTTTGTTCTTTTCTTATAATAACACATGTGATTGTTAATGATTCTAAAATTGAAATTGATTTGTATGAATGTTGATTTTTCTTAATTTACTAGTTTTTTAAAGCTGTATAAATTTTAATTATACTTCCTAAAACATAAATGTTTTGATTTCTATTTTTGAATGTATGCAACTAAAGACGAATGAATTCTATAAAATTCAAATGCACAAAGGAAAAATAAATGTATAGTTTTAGATTTACATGTATGCAACAAGATTACTAAATTTTGAAAATAAAATCTAAATCCATTTCTTTTGTTTTTGATCTTTGAATTGAATGCAATTAATTGTAGTATAAAAATGGAAAAAAAAAATGACTATGCTTTGATAAGTTTCAAAAATATGCAAAGAGATTTTATTGATGCAATTATTTTTCTTTAATTTTATAAATTTTTGTGCAAGTGGGTGTAAAGGTTGGTGTTTGTTTTCGTACACGTGTGTGTATTTTATATGTATGTATGTTAAAAGTGAAACTGAAAGATGCAACTTACTTTAAGTGAAATGGGGCTTATTTATTTAATTCTAAAATTAGCATGCAAGACTACATGCTTTTAGATTTCAGTTATACAAGTAATATCACAAAGAATTACACTATTTGAAATATAAATAAATATAAACAACAATATATTTTTGGTATTTTATTTTTTATTTTTTAATATAAAAATAAAAATAATTAAAATAAATAATATAATTTAATGAAAAATATAAATAAACAAGAAAAAACTAAATCTCTCAATCTAACCAAAGTAGAGAACATGTGCAGAGGAAGAACTTGATTTAAAATTGACTCACGCTGCAATATCCTTAGTATTTTCTCAATTATGGCCTAGGAATTCTAAAATAGGAGGAACACAAGAGGCAAATAAAACACCAACATAAAGTGAAGTGAAGAGGTAGCTCGACTATAGTTGGTTCTCACAAGCAACATAGTGTTGTGCTATAAATTCATGAGATTATTCCTCCTATTTTCTACAGTAACTAGAAGGTTTTTGTGAGATTTGAGTTTATTTCTTAAGGAAACTATATAAGGTAAATTATATCTTTCTCAAATAATGTATACTTAATTCTCAATGTAAGTTTCGATCTCAATTTCAAGGTTCAAGATTAAAAAGAGTTGGTTTAGGACTTGTTAGAGTTGACTTAAAATTATTTAAAATAAACACAGACATGACCTAGAGTGAAATGGAATATTAGGGAGTTGACTGTAAAAAAATAAGAAGCAAAATGAAGGGGTGAACATGCAAAATCAAAAAAAACATATTTAATAGTAAAATAGATAGAAAAATATCTTTAATTACAAATTGATAAGTGTAGACACTTAATTTTAGTACATGACCCTTTTCAATTATTTTTTATCCCTATTTATTTTAGTACATTAATCTCTTCACTTGTTTTTTATCCCTATTTCATTAAACTTGGTCCATTTTTTTATATTTGGTTATTTTTAGACAATTAGCTCACACTAGACTCTTTCCAGCCTTGTTTCATCTTGATATTCTTGAATTCATCTATTATCAAATTATGGGTCTTAATCATCCACTTTATGATTAACCTCATCTCATTTTGAGAAAAAATAATTCCTAGGTGAAATTTTACTATTGGTCAAATAGACTATCCCATATAAATTTGACAATGTGAGTGATAAATACATCACCATGCTAACATATAAACAAAATAACATGGCCCAACCAAAATATTATGCCCACATATACTAAACCTATGAATCTCATTCATTTTCAAATATGTTTCACTTGATCCCTCAAGATGATGATTGATTGTGATCTCTTGTAGCATATGAGGGAGATTGTAAATAAGAAAACAAACATAAGGTTTTTAAAATATAAAGGTAAATGTAGATAAACCTAACCGATTATAAAATGAAAAACATGTCATATAAAGAGCTGAAAAGCCAGGAAGAGGAGGAAAGCTAGGAGGAGGAGTAAGAGACAAGCTATGAGAAGGAAGATGAGGTAGCTGGGAGAACATGAATCATTTGAGTTT